>JACEFZ010021078.1:12500-612500 GCA_014155875.1 Cepaea nemoralis
TTACCTGCGTACTTGCTTTCTTTCTTACTTACTTGCTTCTTTACATACGTACTTGCTTACTTGCTTGCTTACTTGCTTGCTTACTTGCTTACTTATGTTCTTACTCGTTTACTTACTTACTTACTTACTTACTAACTTACTTACTTACTTACTTACTTACTTACTAACTTACTATCTTACTTACTTACTTACTTACTAACTTACTTACTTGCTTACTTACTTACTTACTTGCTCGCTTACTTACTTGTTTACCTACATACTTATTTGTTTACTTACCTGCCTACTTGCTGTCTTTCTTACTTACTAGCTTCATTACTTACTTACTTGATTACTTACTTACTTGCTTGCTTACTTGCTTGCTTACTAGCTTGCTTACTTGCTTGCTTACTTGCTTGCTTGCTTACTTACTTACTTACTTACTTACTTACTTGCTTGCTTACTTGCTTGCTTACTAGCTTGCTTACTTGCTTGCTTACTTACTTACTTACTGACTGACTGACTGACTGACTGACTGACTGACTTACTTACTTACTTACTTACTTATTTACTTGCTTTATTACTTACTTAAGTGCCTACTTACTTACATGCTTGCTTACTTGCTAACTTGCTTATTTGCTTGCTTACTTACTTACTTGCTTGCTTACTTACTTACTTACTTGCTTCAGTACTTACTTACTTGCTTCAGTACTTACTTACTTGCTTCAGTACTTACTTACTTGCTTACTTACCTATTTACTTACTTACTTGCTGACTTGTTTGCTTACTTGCTTACTTGTTTGACTTACCTACTTGCTTGCTTACTTGCTTACTTGCTCGCTGCTTACTTGTTTGCTTAATTTCTTGCTTTCTTACTTGGTTGTTAACTTAATTGCTTGCTTGCTTACTTACGGCATTGTTTTTTTTTTTTTTTACTTGCTTACTTTTTACTTTACTAAATTACTGCCTTGTTCCTTACTTACTTACCTGCCTGCAAGCTTGCTTACTTACATCGCTTACTTACCTGCATAATTACTAACTTAAGTTTTAGTTTATTTGCTTGCTTTCTTTCTTAATTAATTACTTCCTTGCTTACATAAATTTCTTGCCTACTTGCTTACTTACTTACTTGTTTACTTGTTTGCATACTGCCTGCCTACTTACTTAACTTGCTTGCTTACTTACATGCCTACCGACTTGCTTGCTTTCTTACATGCTTACTTACTTGCCTCATTTCGTTTTTACTTACTTGCATGCTTACTTGTTTGCGTACTTGCTTGCGTACTTTTTTGCTTACTTACATGCTTACTTACTTGCTTAATTGCTTACTTTCATTCTTACTTATTTACTTGCTTGCTTACTACGTAGATAGTCCACTGGAAACACTTGGAAAGAGATCTACACGCTACGCCTCAGTGACAAGATTAATCATGCGACACAAGAAAAGGACAAGGCACGATTTTCCTAATGTGAACACAAATATATCACCTAACTTGTACCTGCCCAGAATTCAAGCACGATATGCTCCCTATTGTTCTGTCTACATGTATGCTAACGCAGCGGTTGAACATTACATCATCGCTTTTAATGTCTAAGATATTCAATTAGTTATGTTATCAAAGTTGGAGGGAAAAAAGACTGCAGAAAATAATAGAAGTTGATAGATACTTGCGATTATCAGGACATGGTAGGCGACTACATGGAGAAGGTTTAAGCGACGCGGGATGTTCAGAATAGTTCATATGAATGCATAATGCCTTAAATTTGTAGTTTGCAAACATGTGTGTACGTGTTATCAGTTCAAATACCCTTTCATATTTGGGTGACTGACTACCTACATAAATGTCAACGAAAATACCCACTCCCTCTTTCCTCCCATAAAATACCGCCCATCCATTCATCTATCACCCTACCTACCTAATCCCAACTTCCCGCCCACTAATCAATCCACATAATTATCTACCAACCTGCCTATCTGTCTGTCTGTCAGTCTGTCTGTTTGTCCGTTCCTTCTATCTGTCTGCCCGCCTTTCTGTCTGTCTATGCATTTATCTGCTTATCTTTCTACTAATCTGTATGTGTACATGTCTGTCTGTCTATCTGTCTGTCTGTCTGTCTGTCTATCTGTCTGTCTGTCTGTCCTTCTATCTGTCTGCCCGCCTTTCTGTCTGTCTATGCATTTATCTGCTTATCTTTCTACTAATCTGTCTGTCTGTCTGTCTGTCTGTCTGTCTGTCTGTCTGTCTGTCTGTCTGTCTGTCTGTCTGTCTGTCTGTCTGTCTGTATGTATGTATGTCTGTCTGTCTGTCTGTCTAAAACTCGAATGGCGTCTCGTGTTTCCATCCGGCGTAGTTCAGCTTTGACTCGCTATACTATTTCATAACCAACAAGTTTAACTACACAGGGATACCAACATATACAGACAATGACACATCTGCATATTTTTATCACCAGCGAATTCCCCACATCGATGGGCGCATAAAAAGCCCCAAGCAAATCAATACATAGCATTGTCGATCGAGATACAGGACCGTGCCACTGCCGTGATGTGGCTATGCGAAGTGTCAGCACGGCAGAATGTGAAGAATGCAAACTATGTCCTGCAGTAACGTGAGCAGTCCTTACTTAACAACTGATAGAGCAGCCATTGACTCGTGACTAATGTTCAATACTAGCAACCTTGTTTATAAAACGAAAGAAAAGCAAGTGGGACACAGTGGATTTTACATCTTGCAACAGGTGAGATATAGTGACAAGGGCTTAGGTTATGCGTGTAGGTTTGTGCGGGCATACAGACGTGGCATGCGTCAGCCAGGTGACAAAGTTGTTTCCCTGGATGTGTTTAATGGGAACGCGATACAGCAGACAACAGTTCAAATAGCGGATTGAAACGGGTGTGGTTCATTTCAATAACTGGATGTTGTTTAAATGATAATTAGAACTACGACTACTTCATGCTAGTGAGTAATTTCTCTGGATACGTTTATATCGTAGTCACCGTCTATTATTATTGTCTAAAGATTCTTTTGAAGACTAATTGTTAATTTTGAAGTTCGATGCTCTGGCTTTCAGGTCGCATCAGCTCCAAAAAAAGGCTACCATATATCGGAATATCAGCTGATGTATAGACTTTTCTCGCAACCAGGAATCAAAGTACTGTCTCAACGGAAAGTTTCACTGTAAGTAATTTTAAAGAGCTTCTCTTCCCCTCTGCAAGCAGAGATCACATGGGGTGTGCAAATCGAATACTGGAACCTCTTCAGTCTTCACACGCATTAGTCAATCATTAACTTACAAAATAAGCACTGAAAAGCATCAATTATTATATATACCGTTATTTTTGAGAGTACACAAACGTTATAAAGCATTATTTCATACATAAACAAACACAATGCATCGGCTATTTTTATCCCACAAATCTGGTAAGTTTTCTCTCTGCAAATTCTTCTTTCTATCTATTTTGTATTTTTATTGTATTTTTCTTATGTGAATTTTCCATCTAACTCTTTGATCCCTGATTACGTCATGCTCTGGGATATCTTATTATGTATTGTTCCTTATTTCTGCCAGCCTGTATATGGGATTTGTATATCCTTTAATTCCACTTTTGTTTGTTGGTAACTGAAAATATACTTCTTGACGTCAAATTTAGGACTCATGAATATCGTGTGCTTTAGAGAGAATGTTTGTTGCTCCCTTCATTTTTTTGAAACGAAATTAATGAGTAATGTTTAAATGTTTCACACTGGTTTAATATGAAGTCTGAAACCTAAACACAGATACTATTTTGACTAGCGTTGGCAAATAATTGTTCCTTTAGTTAGGTAAGCGTGTCACTTGGAGGTGGCTGCCATTAGTCTGGTATTCTGTCATGTCAAGATATGCATGTGGAAGACCGGTATAAAGTTTTTTTTTTTTTTTTAATTCGCATATCCTTTACAGGACATCGCTGTCAACAGCAGCATCTTTCAGCTGTCTGTTGATTTCTTGGCAAGATTAAGCTCAGTAGTTTGCCAGGTATAAAGTTACAGTTCATCAATTCCATTCTTACCAGTATTCGTTGGATTATACATGGGGAGATAATGTGGTGCTTTCCCCTTAACTTCAACATCAAGTGGGTTGGTTTGTGGCGTGGGTTTGTTTTTCACACCAATTTCCTCCTGCAAAGCCAAATTAGTGTTCTCCTCTGCTCAGATACAGAGCTGTCCAATTATTGTGGCATGAACTAGGTTCTATGAACTGAGTTTGCCATAATTGTGTGATTGTGTCCGTCCTCTGTCACTAGTAGGTGAATTAAAGTGTTTCTTTCTTCGAGATGAGACCCCGTTGACATATTTCATACTCTCCTGTATTTATTGGACCTTCGTTTCTTCTTCTGCCCTTTGTCTCCTTTGGAGCATAGACCATCAACCATGCGATTGGTTGGTTGGTTGGTTGGTTGGTTGGTTGGTTGGTTAGTCGACATATCATCCTCATTGCATACCGAACCATTCAGTCCATAAGTGCTCGGATCCCCTCCTCAGTAAATCCCGCAGCGTGTAGCAACTGACGACATCAGTTCTGTGTTGGTTTATTAATCTTCTTTGGCTTCCCGCGTAGTGTTCTCGTTTGGCCACACCTCTTTTAATTTGCAGTTCTCGCAGTCTGACTATGTGTCGTGTGTAAAGAATGAATGTCGTTGTAGTTATTTGTTCTTCGTTACCACTTTAGTGTCGTCCCTGGAGTGAGGGGAATCAACACCCACATTTGTTTTAATTCAATATCACTATCCTGGAGATATCCAGCAGACTCCGTCCACAACAATCCCTCAATCTGAAGACACCTTCTTCTCACTCTTACTCACCCCTGGATCATGCCCCCTCTCATTCTTCCCCAACATAACATACTTGACAACTCTAGCTTCAACAAATAAAACCAAGAAATTTATTAAAGCAAAGAGTATATGTCGGAGAAGTGAGTGTGTGTATAATGTGTAGAATGTGTGACGTATACTCTAAAGTGTATATATAGACTCAGATCAGTGTTCAGGAGTATAGTCATTCTCATCACTGTACTGAGAACACACTAGCACCATGTATTCCAGACAAGCAACCTCACCAAGGTGATACTTCTCCGGTCACGTGAAGACTTCCTCCGTTGTCTCTTGAACCACTAGGATGCTTGGACACCCATGACAAATACTGTCTAATGAGAGTCTTCAATCTGCTTCACACTATGAATTTCCTCTGTTATTTAACTGATTGTTAATCAGAAAATTCTAACCCTATTTTTACTGTTACTGGGGAAATCTTAATGGATCTAGTGTCACTGGTTTTAAAGATTCCCCATATTAACACCACACTCTGAATGTTCTAGGTATCAGTATAAATTTTGTATGAATTGTTCCTGGTATCAGTAGTGTATATATACAAATGTCTGACTGATCAGTGATACACCTATCACTTGCTATACATAAATCTCATCAGCATGTCCTGCTCAGCAGAAGCCAGGTTCCCGCAAACCAACTTGGGTATAAGCCCAATGTAGCGGCCTCTCAGCAACTTCTGTCTTCAAATTCTGAGCCATCATCTTCTAAGATGTGTTCTAGCTTCACTGTTGCATATCATAGCACACATACATGGACCTGTAAATGGAACCTGTAGAATAGAGAATACTATGGTGAGGGCAACTCAATCCTGGTCGGAAATAGGTAAGTGTAGGCCAATAGCAGCACTCAGATCTATAACAGAGATCCAATCTCTGTCATACGGCCAAATAACTCATCATATGATCTGAGACATGGCAACACCAGGAAAGAATAAAGGAACGGGTAGAAACCCAGCAGATGCCCTACTGGAAGATCCTACCATTTCACATTCCTCTCCCCCCTCTCAACCATCTTTAATCTCTCTAATTATTATTCCACTACATTGTCCTCAACTCCCTGAGTAAAATGATATATCACACAAGCTAGTTGAAGCCACACAATAGGATACTAGTGCCGACGCTCCTATGATACTTTCTAGCACCGCACTTATAGAACATTCTATCACTAATCATAATACATTATATCACTACACCTATAATACATTATATCACCGCACCTATAATACATTATATCACCGCACAGTACTGTACTCTATTCCTAATCATACTCTAAGTTAGATATGATTAATAGCCTACCATATGCCTATTCCGTTTGCTAATCGAAACTATGCAATCACAGACTGGATCTATGTCCGCCGATAAATATCAACAATTTGACACCATAGTTTCTTTCATTGAACACAACTCGGAAAATTGCACCGATCTTTCCCACTTCAGAAATCTTGATCGACTAACTCCACTTGTTTACCGCAACGCTTTTTATATTGGGCTGGAGTGACGTCACCAAAAAGTCTAGACGCTGATCCGTCCAGAATCTGGTTTCCTCCTCCTGTTCTAGACTAACTGGAGTCAATCCACCGCCAAATTTGCTTTCATTTGGGGAAATTCTTTGTCCATTACAACAATAGTTCAAACTGAGAATTCCCCACATCACAGAATCCATCCTGCGTCTGTCCAGACTTTCCGTCTAGCACTTCAAAGGCTACTACCGCCTTGGCAGACGTTTGGCGTTGTTATTCGTTTCTCCAACAACCCACATCATAAAGATTCGCCGACCAGGGGTAGACATTTTTACGCGACGTATCTTGTTTCTCAGTTAGAAATGCCAATCGTGTGTAGACAGTTTTAACGACGTATTTTTCTCAGTCTGTACAGCATCAAAGGGTTGGTTGTTTTTGCAGACTAATGTCGGGTCTTGTTTGTCATCGATCGCAACTAACAAGTTTATTTTCCGTGACATAGATCCCCTCCTAAGAGAGTAGTCCGCAACAACTCTTTCTTCTTGGAGGTTAGATCCAGATGATCTATTCCTCTTCTTCAGGAGCTGGATGTCTCGACAGGAAATCAGCTCCCACATGTTCCTTCCCAGGTATATACTCCACAGTAAAGTGGTATGGCTGAAGTAGCAACGACCACCGCATCAAACGGGCGTTGAGCTTCTGAGAAGTGGCCAGGAACATCAAGGGTTGATGATCCGACTGAACTCGAAACTGAACTCCATACAAATATGGCTGGAATTTTTGCACGGCCCACACGAGAGATAAACACACTCTCTCTCTCTCAACGGTCGAATAATTCCTCTCAGCCGGGAGAAGTTTCTTGCTTGCGTATGCCACTGGTTTCAAAACCGAAGCATCATCTTTTCCTTCCTGTAACAATGCTGCCCCAATCCCAATCCCACTTGCATCCGTTCTCAACACAAATGGTTTGGAAAGGTCCAGGAGCTGTAACACAGGTTTGCTGACCAAGGCCTCCTTCAACTGACTGTAGGCACTCTCACATTCTTTTGTCCAAACGATTTGGTCCGGTAATCCCTTTTTCAAGGTTTCCGTTAATGGAGCTCCCAGTTCAGTGAAATGTGGGATAAATTTGTGGAGAGAAAAGATCGCACATCCTTCGTTTTTGGCCTTGGAGCACATCTGATTTTCTCTAGGTTCTTTTCTTCTGGGACAATGTGTCCTGGAGTGATGGTGTGACCTAGAAATTCCAGAGTCTGGTACCAATCATACACTTGGTTGGGCGAGCAGTAAGCCCTGCTTCCTTGAGCCTATTGAAAACTCGTTTCAAGGATTGTAAATGGTCATCCAAACTGTCACTGGAAATCAGAATATCATCCATGAATGAGATGATGGACGGATCCTGTAAAGGATCAAGTAAAGTCCTCATCATGCGAGTAAACACACTAGGTGCATTGCTGAGTCCAAAGGGCATGACCTTGAATTCGTAATGTCCACTGGGGGTACTGAAGGCCAGCAGTGGTCGAACCTCTGGTTTGACCGGAATCTGATAATACCCGCGACTCAGATCCACCTTTGAGAAATACCTTGCCTTATGGAGCCTCGCGAATAACTGAGTTGGATTCGGCAAAGGTTCCACCTGAAATTGTGTATGACTGTTCAGCAGTCGGTAGTCTATACACAACCGGTGTTCTCCACTTGGTTTTCGTAACAAAACCACCCCCGCATTGTATGGGGATGTGGATGGTGCAATCACGTCATCCTCCAACAGTTTCTGTATTTCCTCCTCCAGGGCCTTTTCTTTAGAGAATGGCACTGGGTAAACCTTTTGGCGAACAGGCTCTTGGGTGGTCAAAGTCATCTCGAACTCCACCAACCTCGTTCGTCCTGGTTTATCAGTCAGTATCTCCTTATGAGACTCGAGAACCTGGGTTATCTTTTCCCTCTCCTGGGAAGTCAGATCAGGGTTCACCTGTACATCCTTGTAGGTTTCCTGGTGTACCAGGGGATATTCCCTGCCCTCGTTGGTTCCCACTTCTGTCTCCACTGCAACTGCCATTGCCATGAGGTGAGCTGCTTTTCCTCCGGGTCTCTCTTCGTATTTCCGCAAGAGATTGATATGGAAAATCTTCGACTTTCCCCGGATCCGGATCTGATAGTTGGTTCTGGATATCACCCTTTCCACGGGAAATGGTCCTTGCCAACCTATCTCCAGTTTGTTGTTTCCGTTGGGAGTAGCAATCAATACTTTGTCTCCCACCTCTAGAGATCTGTCTTTAGAACCTACGGTTGTAGTAAGCCGCATGTCTTTTTCTGGCCTTTTTCAAGTTTTGATTCGCCAGAGTCCATCCCTTGTGAAGTTTTTCTTTCAGTTCCTCCACATATTTGTAAGAAGAGATCACTTCTTCTGACGTCCCCTCTTCAGTCCAACTCCTCAACATGGCTTCCAACGGTCCTTTGATTGGACGACCAAACAGCAACGTAGCGGGTGGTAGTCCTGTTGAGCCATGAGGAACTTCCCGATAGGCAAAGAGTGCTGCTGGGATATATTCATCCCACCTATCAGGTTTTTCCTGCGCCAGTTTCCTGAGCATTGTCATCAACGTGCCGTTGAAACGGTCTACTTGTCCATTGGCTTGAGGGTGGTAAGGGCTGGTATGGATATGGTTAGAGTGGAACACCCTAAATACCTCCTCCATAAGTTTTCCACACAACTGGGACCTATTGTCTGTCAGTATTTGATCAGGAAAGCCCAATCTGGTAAAGGCCTCCATCAGTGCGTCTGCCACTCGTTTCGAGTCAATCGTGGTCAACGGTATGGCTTCACCCCACATTGTCCAGCAATCCACCATGGTGAGTATGTACATGTTCCTCTTCCTAGTCCTAGGAAGTGGACCCACAATAACCTCTCGAAAGGAGAGTTCATGATGGGCATTTCACCCGAGACCACCGGCGCTGTCCAGTGTTTTGGTGCCACCCTCTGGCACTCAGGGCATGACTTCACATACCGACGCACATCACCTGTCATTCCCGGCCAATAGTAATGGCAGGAAATTCGCTGCATCGTGGCGGCAATACCACTATGCCCACTGAATGAGATGGTATGCCCCATATGAAGAATCTGGGAACGTTGGGCCTTTGGGACCACCAACTGACCATGTAGGTTGTCTCCCCTTCCGGCTCTCCTGTAGAGTATCCTATTCTTCATATAGTACTGCCCCCGTTTGGGTGGATCAGCACTTTTCTGCTGCTTTTTGTAGCAAGGACGTAGAGTAGCATCCTCACTCTGGGCAGTTCGCAACTCCCCTGGCGGTGGGTTAGTCACATTTGGTTCTGCCTCATCCGTTCTCGTCTGAGAGCGAGTCTGTATTGTTCCCATATGGATTGGCTCCCTGGGCATTCCCAGAAAGACATAACGGCAACCGAGGATTACGGGGAAAATGGGATCGGTCAACACCGCGGCCTTGATGGTGCCGGTGGCATATCTTGACCGAATCTCCACTCTGGCAATTGGCAATTTCATGGCTACAGCACTCTTCTGTGCAGGCTGTATCTCCATGGTCTCACCTGTGAATTGTTCTGGATGTACCAGATCCGCAGAAATCACGGCCTCCCCGTCCAGTCCTGTCGTACCAACACTCCTCTTGACGACCGTTAACTTCTACCAATTCCACTACAGGTGGTTTATCCTGGTCTGGAGTATCTCCCTCGGCTTCGACCTGTTTAGTTAGCTCCACCTTAGGTTTCCCGGGGCACACGACGAATTGAGTGTCTCCTGACTTTCCCCTGCAGTCAATGGCATTGTGCGTATTTGACCTGCAGTGGTTGCCCCATTTCCCTGTCCTAGATTTTCTTGTGCCGGACTTTATTGAGCTCTCCTGCTGGTGAGCATCCTTGTCGACCTTGGCATTTTCAGTGACCACCTGCTTTGAAGTCACTTGGCATGCCTCGTAGTGAGGATTCTTAGCCTACGATTTGCATTCCTTCGTATTGTGAGAAGGTGACTTACAAATCGAACACCACTTCTCCGATCATGGTCGTTTTTGTGTAGAGCTCGAAGTGCTCTTGCTTTCCCCCTTTGTCTTCTCCAAATTCTCCTCTGAAGTTTTGACATATGGTTCCACCTTCTTAGTTCCTGTGCTCTTGGCTTTCTTCAGGTTATGTTTTTCCTGAATTTTGGTGTTGGTAGAAAGGTTTTCTGCTGCCTCCCCATGGACCTCGACGAACCGTTCCGCTAATGTCGTCACCATGTCGATTCGTTCCGCTCCTTGTTCTCCCAAGAATGTCCTGAGAGGTTTCGACATTTGCTTCCGCATCTGGTCGACTACCATGAGCTCTTCCAGACTCTCATAGTCATGCGCGAACCCATCAAAATCCATCCACTTATGGAGATAGGCTTTCAGACGCAGACTATAGGCGGCGAACAACTCCCCCGGTTCTCGTTTCGCTCCTCGAAATTGTTTCCGGTAGGTATGTGACGTAACTTCGAATCATTTCAGCAGAGCCGTTTTCAACTCGTCATATTGTTCTCATGTCCTGGTGGCAGGCGAGAATAAACCTCGTAACCGGTCCCGCGTAAACCCTGGGATAGCTTGAGATTCCATTTGTCACGCTCCAGACCCATAGCAACTGAGATAGCTTCAAAGCGTTGAAGGTACTGGTCAATCTTCTCTTCGTCCTCCTCGTAGATCGCTAGATGGAAATTCATATCATGGTAGCTATGTCCACCTACTGGTGTTGAGCCAGGGAGAGAGGAACCTCCCACTGATCCTTCAGTTTCCCCACTAGATTGCCTCTTGAGCTCGAGTTCCCGCATCCGGTACTCGTGCTCCCTTTTCTGAGCTTTTTGTTCAGCTTCCCGTTGCTTAGCAGCTTGCTCAACCTCGAATTTATTAGCAGCTTGCTCTGCTTCCAGTTTTTTAGCTGCCTGCTCAGCTTCAATTTCCAGCCTTCTCATGGCTTGCTCTGCTTCCAATTTCTTAGCAGCTTGTTCTAACTCCATCCTTCTCAATTCAAACTCGGCCTTTCGATCTTCTCTTTCTGCTTGACGATACTCTCTCTCCACCTCCTGTATGTAATCTGTTAGTGCAGAACCCGACAAACTCATTTCTACCCCATTTGCCCTTAGTTCTGCCGTAGTTAGTTTAGGAGGGGCCATGGTTTAGAGAGGTCTGATTGCAGATAGAGTATAGATTATCTCTAAACAAATATATAAATAATGATCAAGTACAATTAATCTATATATTTAATTAACACAGCACACAACACAACACAATCACTCAGTGAGAAGAGTAGAATCAGGACCACAGACCAATGCAGACGTGTGAAGCGTGAACAGGTAAGATAAGTCTTAACCCCTATCCACATTCACTCTAGCTGTATTCTCACTAATAGGATATCTCCATCCTCTAACTAAAGATCCCGTGTCAAAAGATCCCGTGTTAAAAGACCCCGCTTATGAAAGATCCCGTTGTCTAAAGATCCCTTGTATGAAAGATCCCGCTGTCCAAAGATCACGTTTACGAGCCCCCAATAAATGTCGTGTGTAAAGAATGAATGTCGTAGTAGTTATTTTTCTTCTGTACCACTTTAGTGTCGTCCCTGGAGTGAGGGGAATCAACACCCACATTTGTTTTAATTCAATATCACTATCCTGGAGATATCCAGCAGACTCCGTCCACAACACTCCCTCAATCTGAAGACACCTTCTTCTCACACTTACTCACCCCTGGATCATGCCCCCTCTCATTCTTCCCCAACATAACATACTTGACAACTCTAACATCAACAAATAAAAACAAGAAATTTATTAAAGCAAAGATTATATGTCGGAGAAGTGAGTGTGTGTATAATGTGTAGAATGTGTGACGTATACTCTGAAGTGTATATAGACTCAGATCAGTGTTCAGGAGTATAGTCATTCTCATCACTGTGCTGAGAACACACTAGCACCATGTATTCCAGACAAGCAACCTCACCAAGGTGATACTTCTCCGGTCACGTGAAGACTTCCTCCGTTGTCTCTTGAACCACTAGGATGCTTGGACACCCATGACAAATACTGTCTAATGAGAGTCTTCAATCTGCTTCACACTATGAATTTCCTCTGTTATTTAACTGATTGTTAATCAGAAAATTCTAACCCTATTTTTACTGTTACTGGGGAAATCTTAATGTCACTGGTTTTAAAGATTCCCCATATTAACACCACACTCTGAATGTTCTAGGTATCAGTATAAATTTTGTATGATTGTTCCTGGTATCAGTAGTGTATATATACAAAATTCTGACTGATCAGTGATACACCTATCACTTGCTATACATAAATCTCATCAGCATGTCCTGCTCAGCAGAAGCCAGGTTCCCGCAAACCAACTTGGGTATAAGCCCAATGTAGCGGCCTCTCAGCAACTTCTGTCTTCAAATTCTGAGCCATCATCTTCTAAGATGTGTTCTAGCTTCACTGTTGCATATCATAGCACACATACATGGACCTGTAAATGGAACCTGTAGAATAGAGAATACTATGGTGAGGGCAACTCAATCCTGGCAGGAATTAGGTGAGTGTAGGCCAATAGCAGCACTCAGATCTATAACAGAGATCCGACCTCTGTCATACCGCCAAATAACTCATCATATGATCTGAGACATGGCAACACCAGGAAAGAATAAAGGAACGGGTAGAAACCCAGCAGATGCCCTACTGGAAGATCCTATCATTTCACATTCCTCTCTCCCCCCTCTCAACCATCTTTAATCTCTCTAATTATTATTCCACTACATTGTCCTCAACTCCCTGAGTAAAATGATATATCACACAAGCTAGTTGAAGCCACACAATAGGATACTAGTGCCGACGCTCCTATGATACTTTCTAGCACCGCACTTATAGAACATTCTATCACTAATCATAATACATTATATCACTACACCTATAATACATTATATCACCGCACCTATAATACATTATATCACCGCACAGTACTGTACTCTATTCCTAATCATACTCTAAGTTAGATATGATTAATAGCCTACCATATGCCTATTCCGATTGCTAATCGAAACTAGGTAATCACAGACTGGATCTATGTCCGCCGATAAATATCAACAATTTGACACCCTAGTTTCTTTCATTGAACACAACTCGGAAAACTGCACCGATCTTTCCCACTTCAGAAATCTTGATCGACTAACTCCACTTGTTTACAGCAACGCTTTTTATATTGGGCTGGAGTGACGTCACCAAAAAGTCTAGACGCTAATCCGTCCAGAATCTGGTTTCCTCCTCCTGTTCTAGACTAACTGGAGTCAATCCACCGTCACATTTGCTTTCATTTTGGGAAATTCTTTGTCCCGTACAACAATAGTTCAACCTGAGAATTCCCCACATCACAGAATCCATCCTGCGTCTGTCCAGACTTTCCGTCTAGCACTTCAAAGGCTACTACCGCCTTGGGAGACGTTTGGCGTTGTTGTTTCTCCAACAACCCACATAATAAAGATTCGCCGACCAGGGGTAGACATTTTTACGCGACGTATCTTGTTTCTCAGTTAGAAATGCTGATCATGTGTAGACAGTTTTAACGACGTATTTTTCTTAGTCTGTACAACATCAAAGGGGGTTGTTTTTGCAGTCTAATGTCGGGTCTTGTTTGTCATCGATCGCAACTAACAAGTTTATTTCCCGTGACACTATGGTTGCAGATTCCCAGTCATCACGTGGTTCTCGCACAAAAGTCCCACTTCTCGTAGAGCATTCAGAATGTCAGCTTGGTCCATGGCTCGTCCACCTATCCACAGTAGCCTTACCTACAAGCTTGTCAGCCCGCTCATTTCCTCATACACCCGGATGCTCTGGCACGAAAATGAAACTAATATTTGCCATCCGAGACCGCTTCAGAGACAGCAGCCACTCTCTTCAGTTCCACCACATCTCTATCTTCTTGAGCATGCTCATTGAGTCACTAAGGAAACATGCCCTAGTCTACGTCTCTAGCCATGTTATTGCTTTGCTTACTGCCATTACTTCTATAGTCAGGCTACTTGTGGTAAAAGCAAAGGCACCAGAATCTTCCTTCACAATTCTCCCTCCGGCCTGAGCCGTAAAAGCCCATGAACTTCTTACTCGTCGAACGACCGAACCATCTGTGTAAATTAAAGCATCATCCTCCAAAAAATTCTCGAAAATCAAAGTTTGTACTTCCGCCTCCACAGCAGCAGGATTTTCTTGTCTGCATTTTCTGTCTAGTTGGATGCACACTGAAATGGATGTACATAAATCTGTTGGTATTCGTACCCAGTCCTCGCCATGATCTAAGTCTTCAAGTGAACACACCTGTTGAAGAATGTCTTCGGCCTGACCCATTCACGACTTTTTTCTTTTTAACCTGCTGCTCTTTTCCTTCTTAATTTCACTGTGCAGTGGCTGTTGTGTGTTTGTGTTGACTCTGGCACGTGCTCTGCAAATTTGTATTCTACCCTCAATGGTGGAAAATCAAGAAGGTAGCGCATCGTTCTGCATGCTGTATCTCTTGTGCATCCAAGAATAATACGCATAGCATCGTTCTGCATCCTTTCCTCCCTTTCCATCTGCTTACGGCTGATAGTCAGGATCGCCATCGCATACTCCAAACAGACAGAACTAGACCCTCGTAAAAGAGACATAGATGGCAATGCTCACAGTTAGCTGCCGGCATCACCCGCATCGCAGCCAGACCTCTCTTGGACTTTGTTATCACCCGGTCTATGTGCTCATGATAAGCAAGACTTTGATCAAAACGTATCCTCAGGTAGTTCATTGCCTGCGTTCTTTCCACCATCTCTGAACCCAGATTTACGGTTGGTGTTGGAGTGTTGACAATTTGGTTATTCTTCTTTGCGTTCATCCGGAGTGATTTTTTCAGATGTGATTGCAGTGTGTCTGGTTAGGCACCCTCGGGTCGAAACCCTCAGGCCAACACATCCGACTTTTAGCGTGCATTTTTGACCAGGTTAGCAATCCTGGGAGACTCTCACTTTTGTGGTACCGTTCACATCTCAGCTGGTCAAGTTGGAACAGTCGAAGACTACACGGTCATCCCTCAAGTGAAGGCAGGGACAGTCCATAGCATTTTCCGCCATCCTGGGTGGCTTCCATAATTGCAGAGCCGGCACATAACGCTCTGGTGCTGGGTTTACCGAGGGAATCGTCACATCCTGCTCATGGCTGTTTTAATTCCTCACTTCAATATATTGGGCATTTCGCTCGCCCTGGGCCGTTCCTGCACAAACCAGTCAGCTCTGCGGTTGGTTTCCACTAAGCGAGTTTTCGGACATGTGCTTGTCCCTGTACCCATCAGAGCTGTTCCAGGCACGGCGGACATTCGGAAAACTACCTAGTCAGAGCTGTTCCGAACAAGAGCGGCATTCGGAAACTAGGTAGTCAGAGCTGTTCCTAGCACGAGAGACATTCGGACGAGACATTTCACTCGGACGTAATTGCGTAGTGTCAATTTTTAGTTTGCCACCCGTAGGACGACACTTCCGACTTCCGGCGGGCATTTTTTAATGAGGTTAACCTTCCTCTGATTTCGAGGCACGTTAGACTGTTGTGATGTCGCCCACATCTCAGCTGGTCAAGATAGAACGACCAACGACATCGCGGTCGGCCCTCAAGGGAAGGCAGGGGCAGACAGTGGGCAGTCCCTCGCTATCCAAGTAGGCTTCCATAATTGCAGAGCCGGCACATATTGCTCCGAGACTGGGCTCACCCGAGGAGTTGCCACGTCCTGCTCATGGCTGCTTTAGTTCCTCACTTCCATGTATTGGGCATCTCGCTTGCCACTGGTCGCTCAAGTGAGCTCCAGGGGCGGTCAGACTGCGGGCGACATCCACTCGGTAAGCTTTTGCTTTTGACTTTGGACCACGCAATAGGTTCGCTCGCCGTGCGTTCCATTTCGCGTTATTGAGACGTTTCTCCACTTTTATCTACACTCTCTATGAGTTAGATACAGACAGTTTTCGTAACCATTTCCTTCGACTGGGGCATTTTACTGACTTTTTGTACTCGCTCACGAGGTAGGCTACATGTGCTGCCGGCTCAGCACCTTACCTTCGTGCAGCAGTCAGTGAGAAACGGCCAGGCCATCTCATCCGGGAATCCAACATATCCCTCAGCTGAGAGCCTTCAAACAAGTGTCAGAACTGGGCATGTAGCTTGCTCAGTATCTCGATTCCAATTTTTCGGTAGGTGGATATCGGCCCGACTCTCAGATCCGAGGGTCTGTGGCTTAGAGGCGTTCAGCCTAAACCCTCGACAGAGAGCCTTAGAGTATTGTCCGAAACAAGAACTGCCTTCATGCGCCTGATTTAAACTTTTGACTGCTATCCTCAGTCTCCTGCAGAGCAGCAGGTTGTGTCTCTCTTAGTCTGGTCCCTATCCCATACGCTGTCCGATATGTAGTTTTCACCCATCGGCAAGCACATGGGGTCAACGGGACACTCAAGCTCCCCCACCACGGCAAGGTGGAGACACATC
Organism: Cepaea nemoralis; assembly: GCA_014155875.1. Classification (NCBI taxonomy): domain Eukaryota; kingdom Metazoa; phylum Mollusca; class Gastropoda; order Stylommatophora; family Helicidae; genus Cepaea; species Cepaea nemoralis. Next base: position 29,316 of record JACEFZ010021078.1, read on the forward strand.
GGGGGAGATTTGGTTATTCAAAAAGAACAATGTCACTGCTGCCTTCGTTGGGTTGACCATTGCCCCAGATTCCACACACCAAGTACTTATGTGATTTAGTTCTGTTTGTAGATCCACAGAAACTCGATCTCTATCTTGCAATAGAGAACCTTACAATACACTAACACATCGTCGGCATATGACAATATCCTCCCCTGTCCTCTGATATGCTGGCCAGTAATTCTCACAGTGTAGGCGTTGAATAGCACCGGAGATAATGGAAGCCCGGATTTATTGTTGTTGGTTCAGAGGTCCAACTGCCACATCTAAAAACTACTTTCCGTTGGAAGAGAGCTGCGGCGATCCATCTAAGGTGGAATGGACTTATCTTGAGTTCAAGAAGCTGAAGCATTAAGACATCCAATGGTACTCTGTTGTACGCATCCTCAAGATAAAATGCCGCAGCATATGTTTCACTGCCTTAGTGGAAACCTTCATAGACATCCTGGGCAAACACTGCCCTCAACCAGCTCTCGCCAAACCGTCCTATCTGGTATTATCTCCCACAGATCCACCACGTCCTCCCAGTATTGTTCATTTCTGACTCCAATTCTATGTTCCATGTGCATTTCAAGGAGAATCATATGCCAAGAAGAATTATAATAGCATAAGGAAACTAAGTAAAATATTGAAATTTGTGAAGGACAGTATGCATTTATTTTAGGGACAGGAATACGTAATGGTATATGAATATAATTAACATTAACAAACACACACACAAACACACACACACACAGACAGAGAGAGAGGGGGGAGAGAGAGAGAGAGAGAGAGAGAGAGAGAGAGAGAGAGAGTTAAAGAGATATTAAATGAGATATAGAAAGACCGTCAGCAGCGACTGGCAGAGTGACTGAGAACTTCGGGTTCTCATTCGGGAGGCCCGGATTCGAACCCTCGGTAAGGTGCTGATTTGTTTTTTTATCTCGGGGAGGGGGGAGGTTGGGGGAAAATAGGCGACTGTACTAGCCAGGCGGCCTTAACTCCTCAGGCTCAAGACCCCCTGCCTACACTGCAAGCTACTTGAGCTTTGAAGATCATGCGAAAATATTTTAGAACGTCAAATAGAGTAATTAAACATTTTTACTGGAAACAAGTAGCAACCATTAACATTTGAAATGAAATAGACACTCATGAACAGATATATTGAGGGTGCATTTTATTACCGGATCACATAGCTCTCTCTGTCCCTTTTTTTTCTCTCTATGAATATGTCGATCTCTGCGTCTGTCTGTCAGTCTGTATGTCTCTGTCTCTTTTTTTTTTCTATTTCTGTCGATCTCTGCGTATACCCGTCTGTCTGTCTGTCTGTCTGTCTGTCTGTCAGTCTGTCTGTCTGTCTGTCTGTCTGTCTGTCTGTCTGTCTCTGTCTGTCTGTTCGTTTATCTGTCTGTCTGTTCGTTTATCTGTCTGTCGTTCTCTCTCTATCTCTCTCTCTATCTGTCTGTCTGTCTGTCTGTCTGTCTGTCTGTCTGTCTGTCTGTCTATCTGTCTGTCTGTCTGTCTCTCTCTCTCTCTCTCTCTCTCTCTCTCTCTCTCTCTCTCTCTCTCTCTCTCTCTCTCTCTCTCTCTCTGCGTGCCCATTGTATTAACACAAGAACTAAGGTAGGCGAGAATAAGAGTTACGTGAACAATGTCAGTTATGTAGTTCTGCAAACACTGTTGGACGGTGTAGTACCAGAGAGTGCATAAGCTTGACTTTCTTTAATTATCAACAACACTGAAACAATAGTTATATCACAGGAGCAGATGAGACAGTTGTCAAAAACAAAAACCAAAACTAAATACTAGACGCGTATGTCATTGAATGCGTGACATTAAAGCATGGGCAAAAGAAAATAGGTCACACTTTAACAAAATCATGGAATGCGGATAATAACTGGAGGCATGAAAACAATGCTTATAAACGAACTGTTTAGATTACATGTTTGCATTAATCCATGAAAGAAGAGACTGCCGAGCTCTGCAACAAGCAGATACATTCAGAAGATTGAAATACCACGTCATGTATCGGAGGTTTAATGGACTTGACAAGGCAATAATTCAGCGAAGTAAATTGTAGAAAATCAGGAGCTCATATATTTATCATATCAACAGCCAATCCCCTCTTCAATGCACAGTTTCCTGTTTTGGGGCATCATCACCAGCCTGAAATGATAGAAAACATCCCTGTCATGAGGGAAATAAGACTTAGAACATTCAGAACTACGTAGACAAATATTAACCAAATAGCACCTGCATATACAGACTCATCAAATAACTCCCAGTCCCACACCAACCCGCCTTTGTCGCTTTTTACGACATGCTGAATATGATCATCATCATGTGCCATACCAATAAGCGTGGGCGATCATGATTCGTCATTTCACACTATCACCGGTCGCTGGTCTGTTTGGTCTCAAGCATAGTCCATACACCAGCTACTACTTCTAGTGCAATGGACCGAATGTTCTATATGGGTTAGCATATATATATATATAGTAAAGAGAGAAAAACAAAAAGACTGGGAAGAGTATGGAGAAACCCTAAATAAAAACTACAAAGAGGCAACCAGAAACTTCTACAAAAAGATAGGTGCAATGCGAACCAGAGGAGAACCCTTTGACCCAACTGAAATAATTAACAGCGAAAATGGAGAACCAATAAGTGAACAAAAACAGATCCTAATAAGATGGAAGCAGTATTTCGAACAACTTCTCAACATCCCATCAGATGTCACAGGAATTCAAGAGACCTACACAGATGTCACCGAAGAACTAGAACCAGACATACTAAAAGAAGAAATTATAGAATCCATCACATTAGCCCCATTGAACATATCACCAGGACAGGATGAAATACCAAATGAACTAATTAAAGCAGCAAGAGAAGTAGGAACAGCTTGGCTACATAGACTATTCAACCATGTTTGGGTAGAACAACAGACACCACGAGACTGGGGAAACGCCATAATTATCCCAATTTGGAAAAATAAAGGCAGCAAAAGAGATTGCACACAATACAGAGGCATTTCACTGTTGAGTCATACTGGGAAAATATTTTGCAAAATTCTTGAAAAAAGATTACGAACTACTTTAGAACCCCAGCTAAGCGAAACGCAGCTTGGATTTAGGAAAAACAAAGGATGCACAGACGCCATTTTTGCTCTTAGACAACTTATAGAAAAATCAATCGAATTCAATGAAACACTCTACTTAGCCTTTGTCGACCAAGAAAAGGCATTTGATAGGGTAGATAGAAACAAGCTGTGGGAAATCCTTAAACAATATGGAGTGAGTACACATCTAACAAACCTATGTAGAAGTTTATACAACAACAGTGAATGCATAGTGAGAGCAACTGGAGGACACTCAGAACCCTTCACCATAAGATCTGGAGTACGACAAGGTTGTGTCCTGTCCCCTCTCTTGTTCATAACATATATAGACAACATATGTAAAGAAACCAGCCAAGCAGAGACAGCAAGAATACCGCATGATGAGAACACAGAAGAAGAACCATCTGCAAATCTAACCATTAGAGAACTCCTGTTTGCGGACGACCAAGCACTAATAGCAAAATCAGAAGCTGAATTACAAGACCGCATGAATAGTCTAAACGAAATGTGTAGGGAACATAACATGAAAATTAGCACAAGCAAAACAGAGGTAATGACTATAACTAAAGAAGAACAAACAGCAACAATTCACCTAAACGAACATCCCTTGAAACAAGTAAAGAGCTTCAAGTACCTAGGAAGTATAATATCATCAAATGGCAGATCAGAAGACGAGATCGAAAATAGGTGCAATAAGGCAAATCAACTCATTGGACAAATGGCACCAATACTAAAGAACAAACATGTATCAATAACTACTAAGAAAGCACTTTACAACACAATCTTCCTACCAACTCTGTGCTACCAATGCCAAACCTGGACAATGACAGAAAAAGAGAAAAGAAAAATCACAACAACAGAAATGAGGTTCCTGAGAAGAATACTCAACGTATCAAGAAGAGATAAGATCAGAAATGAAGAAATCAGGACTAAAGTGGGGGTTAAAGCTGCTCTAGATTTTATTAGAAAGCAGCAAGTCAAATGGTTTGGCCATGCAAGTAGGTTACCAGTCAACAGCATGCCACAACAAGCAATGATGTACAGACCAGATGGAAACAGAGGAAGAGGCCGACCACGTAAACGTTGGACGGAGGGAATAACAGAATCCATGGGAATGTCGATATACGAAGCCCATAACCGGGCACTCTCACGAAGTTTATACTTCACCTCGACACCGCAAGGTACAAGAGGAACATGATGAGATGAGATGAGATGAGATGAGATATATATATATATATATATATATATATATATATATATATATATATATATATATATATGTGTGTGGTGTGTGTGTGTGTGTGTGTGTGTGAGAGAGAGAGAGAGAGAGTGAGAGAATGAGAGAGCGAAAGAATGAGACACACACACACACACACACACACACACACACACACACACGCATGGGTATTAATGAACACCCGTCCATGTATTTCTATTAGTAGTTAAAGATCATTGCTTAGTCGTGATCTGAAAATCCAAACTTGAAAAACAAGTTAATCTAACCGCATGGGACGCTAGTCGTTAAAGGTACATAGTGAAGTAGTGTCTGGTGAAATTCACACCCAACCAGAAAATAGAACATGACGTAAACAAAATAAGAGAATGAAACAGTAACATCTGTTGTTGGTGTGGTTTCCTTATATAGATCATTCTGAGCGTTTCTATTATACTGTGTTTGGTGAAAGGAGTCGGTGAGGTAAGCAAATGTGAAGAGGGTAAGGAGAGACGAAAATATGTCAACAAATGTAGGAGACGTCACGAAGTCAGGCAACTGTATAATGATCCTCTGCTTCAGTTGCCAGGCCTGGGGTGTTTATGACTCTCCAATCTGTCAGGTGCCATTGTGATGAAGTTGGTGGTGTTTATCTTAGCATTAGCTGCAATGGTGTTTTCGCATAACAAGTAGAAACATTGAAAAGTTTGATCGATTTTAAAGTAATTTAACGGGATTATGTTTAAGTTTACCGCATACATATTTCTCTGTTATCCTCTGCCCCTCTTGCCTAGTATTTCCCGACCTAAGGCTAATTTCTCTATTCTACGTCTTCTGTTGATATATCCCCGGTACATTTCATGTCTTTTATTAATCGTTGTCATGAGTGATCTAGTAACACTTGCAGCTCTCAGTACCTCACCATGGTATTTCTTCTCTCTATACGATATTCTCTGGCCTAGGGGTTAGCGACTTTCTCCGTAATCCCGTTTATCCACGTGAGCAAACGTAGCTGCGCGAGAATCGGTAGCGGTTCTCGCCGCGCCCCTTACATACGGGATATGTGAGCCGGGCGCTCAGAACGCAATGGCAAACTACTAAGGGTAATCTTGCCCAGAAATCAACAACAGCCGTAAAATGCTGGTGTTGACAGCGATGTTCTATAATAGGATATGCGGGGGGAAAAAATACGATTTTCTCAACATTCTCGTCAAAATTCACATCTTCACTTCCTCCAGTTTATTCACCATGCCATTACTCATTGTCCACGATTTGTAATGATACAGAAGAGAGCAGGCCAAGTCACACACAACTTGTCAAATACGTGACATTTTGTACTTATCGTGATATATGTTTGTTTTATTATGCTGCGCTTGTTTGGGAAAGTTTCTTTGGATTACGTATTTCTTTTGTGTATCTCGATACCGCCATTTTCAGTCAGATGCCACTGTGTAGTCTAGATATTTAATCCTAGTTGTCTGTTTAGTGATTACAGCATACAAATACATAATTTTCTGTAATAGTACTTTATTTATCGTGTCTCAATGTCTGTGTATATATGTGTGTGTGTGTGTGTGTGTGTGTATGTGTGTGTGGGTTGGTGGGGTGGGGTGAGGTGGGTGTGTGTGTGTGTGTGTGTGTGTGAATTTACTGGTTCATTTCCTGTTTATCTGCCCATCAGTTACAAATATATAGCAGCCAGTTCATAGAGATTTGTGGAAATGCTTACGAACACAGATATCAGGGTCAATCCACAGAAGTGACAGGATCTTTCTTGGAACAATTACTGCTCCGATGTCTCACCAGCCTAGTAACACGAGTACCCGTTAATTTTCTGAACTTTCTGGAAATTGTCTGGTGAGGGATGAGCGGTTAGAAATGGAACTGGTTGACCTGTCTCATTATGTCTTGACATAATATGTGTTAAGGTCTAATAGTTCACACCCATATTTCGAAAAACTAAATACTGGGTGCGTGAGGCCAGTTCTTGAATGCGGCATTACAGCATGGGCAACTGCAACTAGGTCACACTAACAACATCATGGAATGCGGATCATAACCTGAGGTATGAAAACGATGCTCATAAACGAACTGCAAAGACCGCATGTCTGTATTAATCCATGATAGAAGAAATAGCGGAGCCAGCAACAAGCAGAAACATTCAAAAGATTGAAACACCACGCCGTGTATCAGTTATTTAATGGACTTGAAAGAGACAGAATTCATATAAGTACCTTGTAGAAAATCAGAAGATCGTATACGTATCGAATCAACAGCCAAACCCCTCTACAATGCATAGTACCTGAAGCGGGGTTAAGTTTACATTTCATACAGCATAGACTTTCAGTAATCAGACAAGACATCCAGTTCTGACTCTTGTGCTTCTCCTATATGTCCCACGGTAATTATGAAAAGTTACCTGTATGTCCTTTCCATTGAGAGGCATTCAACCCCAGCATTTCTGGCTGTTTGTGAATTACTAGGTAATTTTTACCTTAAGTAGTTCGCCATTCCTTTCTGAATGGCCGGCTCTCATTTCATTGAAATCAACGCAAGTTGATTTGCTTGCGAACTGTGTGCGGCTGATATCGAACCCACGATGAGGTTAAAAAGTTAGTTGCATTTCCTTTACACAACGTCGAATTCAACCCCATCATTTTTAGCTGTTTGTGATTTACTTGGGCACAATACACTCAGTAGTTTGCCATTGCTTTATGAACGCCGACGCTCTTACCATTTTATAAAAACCAAATCGCTGCTCAGATGTGTTTCAATCGCGCTATGCGGGATTGCTAATCGCGTTCGTAATGCCTTTCCCACAGCGCCGGTTCTGTCTGTGTGAGCGTGTAAGTGCTCGTGTATGTGTGTGCTCAAGACTGCGTCCACTGGTGTGTGGGTGTTTATGTGTATTTCCTTTTAAAGCGAGTTTGTTTCTGTCTGTATGCTAGTGTATGCGTGTGTGTGTTTGTATTCTCCAAGCCTACAGACAATTCTATCCTACACGAACGTCTTCAGTTACTGCCACACCACAAACGCCTACTTTTTAATAAGGCAGAACTAATTCACAAAATCCTATTTCACAATGCTCCAAGCTACCTTTGGCCATTGTTCAGATGTAACGCAAAACATAGCGAAAGGCTAAATATACTTCATGTCCCTAAACCTAGGATAGACTTATATAAAACAAGCTTAGCATACTCTGCCGCTCAGTTGTGGAACAATCTTCCACAAGAAATCAAAGACACCACCAATCATTATACATACAGCCGCAACTTGTTTGATCACTACAGACTACATGCCCCCTAAAAATAATAATGGTAAATTATCTCAAACGACAACTAGTATAATAAACATTCCCATATGTATGGCACGTTACACCTTCCTTAGGTATTTATAACGCCCATGTTCAACATTGCCTCAGTGAGTGATGTATTATTGATTATTTTTCATGCGTTTTAATGCTTATTGTTCTTTTGTTGTCTGAGATTAGCTTCATAAATGATGTTGAAAGAAATAATGTATGAGAGGAATTAAAGAAGAAGGGCAGAATGTCAGATTGGCTTGTGTGCCCAATTCTTAACCCTTTGAAAATAAAGATTGTTCGTTCGTTCGTTCGTTCGTTCTCCCAGCACATGTGCACATGTTTTGTCTGCCCCCTCCCCCCCCCCCCCTACTCCTCTTACAGTGTAGATTCCAGATAAGAACCATAAAGTATTATAAATTGCTCTTGCTTGAGCGTAAATTCCCCCCCCCCCCCCAACACCTTCATGCCTTCTCACCTTATGTTTCTCAGGGACTCAGTTGACATTTCTCAGTTGACATTTTAAGCCGATGTTGCAATTATGTCGGGGCTGCGGTGGTATAGTGGTTAGTTTGCTTCCTTGTAAGACCAGTAGTCAAGGCTCACATTCCAGAACTGACAGAATGGTTTTTCTGTGCGCCCTAGTAAAATGAGTACAGGATAATTTCCAAACTTTTATGAAAATTGTATGGTAAGAAAAACCGACAGAAACGATATCCCTTGTATATCCCTTCTGATTCTGCCGTGACCTAGTGTATCTGAAGGGCTAACAATTTACATCACTATTACAACTAATACGAGGTAACTATTACAGTCGTTTGCATTAATTATGTCTATGCGCCGTGGACTAGATAGCAACAGAGAAACTACAAAATACCAGCCATGGTACACAACCAGTGGTGATATTGACACATGCAAAATCCGTAGTAGAGGCGCTCCTGTCTGGGAAATTGCCAGTTCTAAGGACACTACTTTGTGAACTTAGCAGTCAGCATAAGGTCACCATACAATGGATACCATCCCACTGTGGAGTCCCCGGAAACGAAAGAGCTGATCGAGCAGTCTCCAAGAAGAATGCACTTGTGTACCGAAAGACGTTGTCCGGAATCTAACCCCCCCCCCCCCCCCCCAGCTTTGGCTCGGGAGGCAGATGGTTTGACCACTTCGCCACGGCCACTATCTCTGAAGTCACCGTGCCGGTTGTGTAACAGAAGCGTATTCAACATTCATTGGGCATAAAATAGAACAACCAGATCTATCCAACAAGAATTTAATATTGGAAAGATTAGCGAAGACAAAGAAAATTGGAAAAAATAAAATATTTTGGGCATGCAAGAAGACATGACAATTTGGAGAAAGATAATCATGAAGGGAGATGTACCTTTGAAGTGACGCAAAGGAAGACCACAATGTGGATGAAAGCAGCAGAGGCAGAAGATGTGACTTCGATAGGGAGACATTTCCAAATACGGTTATGTAGAGTAAGTTCTGCACAAGTCAATAAACTAGTTGATGTTGTTGTTGTTGATGATGATGATGATGATGATGACGACGATGATGATGATGATGATGATGATGATGACGACGACGACGACGACGATGGACGATGGATGATGGATGAGGATGGATGAGGATGGATGAGGATGGATGAGGATGGATGAGGATGAATGATGGATATGGATGGATGATGGATATGGATGGATGATGGATGGATGATGGATGGATGATGGATGATGGATGATGATTGATGATGGCTGATGATGCTGATGATGCTGATGATGCTGATGATGGCTGATGATGGCTGATGATGGCTGATGATGGCTGATGATGCTGATGATGATGCTGATGCTGCTGATGATGCTGATGATGCTGATGATGATGCTGATGATGCTGATGATGCTGATGATGCTGATGATGATGATGCTGATGATGATGCTGATGATGGCTGATGATGCTGATGATGCTGATGATGATGCTGATGCTGCTGATGATGCTGATGATGATGATGATGATGCTGATGATGCTGATGATGATGATGCTGATGATGATGCTGATGCTGCTGATGATGATGATGATGCTGATGATGATGATGATGCTGCTGATGATGCTGATGATGATGATGATGCTGATGATGATGATGCTGATGATGATGATGATGATGATGATGATGATGATGATGATGATGATGATGATGATGATGATGATGATGATGATGATGATGATGATGATGATGATGATGATGATGATGATGATGATGATGATGATGATGATGATGATGATGATGATGATGATGATGATGATGATGATGATGATGATGATGATGATGATGATGATGATGATGATGATGATGATGATGATGATGATGATGATGATGATGATGATGATGATGATGATGATGATGATGATGATGATGATGATGATGATGATGATGATGATGATGATGATGATGATGATGATGATGATGATGATGATGATGATGATGATGATGATGATGATGCTGATGATGATGATGATGATGATGATGATGATGATGATGATGATGATGATGATGATGATGATGATGATGATGATGCTGATGATGATGATGATGATGATGATGATGATGATGATGATGATGATGATGATGATGATGATGATGATGATGATGATGATGATGATGATGATGATGATGATGATGATGATGATGATGATGATGATGATGATGATGATGATGATGATGATGATGATGATGATGATGATGATGATGATGATGATGATGATGATGATGATGATGATGATGATGATGATGATGATGATGATGATGATGATGATGATGATGATGATGATGATGATGATGATGATGATGATGATGATGATGATGATGATGATGATGATGATGATGATGATGATGATGATGATGATGATGATGATGATGATGATGATGATGATGATGATGATGATGATGATGATGATGATGATGATGATGATGATGATGCTGATGATGATGATGATGATGATGATGATGATGATGATGATGATGATGATGATGATGATGATGATGATGATGATGATGATGATGATGATGATGATGATGATGATGATGATGATGATGATGATGATGATGATGATGATGATGATGATGATGATGATGATGATGATGATGATGATGATGATGATGATGATGATGATGATGATGATGATGATGATGATGATGATGATGATGATGATGATGATGATGATGATGATGATGATGATGATGATGATGATGATGATGATGATGCTGATGATGATGATGATGATGATGATGATGATGATGATGATGATGATGATGATGATGATGATGATGATGATGATGATGATGATGATGATGATGATGATGATGATGATGATGATGATGATGATGATGATGATGATGATGATGATGATGATGATGATGATGATGATGATGATGATGATGATGATGATGATGATGATGCTGATGATGATGATGATGATGATGATGATGATGATGATGATGATGATGATGATGATGATGATGATGATGATGATGATGATGATGATGATGATGATGCTGATGATGATGATGATGATGATGATGATGATGATGATGATGATGATGATGATGATGATGATGATGATGATGATGATGATGATGATGATGATGATGATGATGATGATGATGGATGATGATGATGATGATGATGATGATGATGATGATGATGATGATGATGATGATGATGATGATGATGATGATGATGATGATGATGATGATGGATGATGGATGATGGATGATATGATGATTGTGGAAAGAGTTTTTTTTCCAGCCTCGACCAAAATATCATTGTCAATGTTGGTACGTGCATGTAGAAGCTCACGAATTCCTTCAGTCAGGCACTGTCGTTATGTTAAAGCAGCGGGTTTGTATCCCGGAGTTGTTACACTACAGCTGTCGATTGTTGTATTGTCTACTGTGTCCTCTCATCTATTCTTCTTTCCTTTACTTCTTTGACTACCAATTAGGGAATTTATTTCTCACGCTATTCGAATTGCCAACGTCAAGCCCATAAATAACAATTACTATTCTGGGTACTATTGACATATTAACAGAAATTCACTAGTTTCTGTATCATGACGACCGATGAATGTGAGGTTGGGGTTTTTGCAGGCTCTCGAAGTAGACCGTTGAGGTCTCACAAGTCAACAGAAGACCATGTTTGTTTGTGTTACGTATTTCTGCAGTGAAATGTATACGCGTATTGAATTGTATTATTTATTCATACAGTGTGCAGTATGCTAGTCATTGAAACATTTTTGTGTGTGGTTATGTTAATACAGTGAGACGTGTACTAGTCGTTGTAATGTATTGCTTTTGTAACTCATTCCTACAGTGAGAGGTGTACTTATCATTGTAGTGTATTGTTCCCATATTTATTCTTACTGTTGGATGTATACTCTCCGTTGTAATGTACAGTTTCTGATACTTATTTCTAACTTGATTTGCGTACTTGTAGTTGTAATGTATAGTTCGCGCTACTTATTCTAGAGTGAAAGGTACAGGAATCGATAAAGTGCAGTGTTTGTTCCAGTTACCTATGTAGTGTAGTGTGTACTTATCTTTATACTATATTGTTTGCGACTTTTACCCCCTAAGTTCAGTATGTACTTTTAGTTATAATGCATTGTGTGTGTGCTAGTTATGCCTGTAGGACAGTGTGTAGATACCGGTATAGTGCCTTTGTGTGAAACTTATTTATATGGTGCAGTATGGATTTGTTGTTATGAAGCTGTCCATTAGTGAATTAATCCTGGGGTGAAATGTCAACTTGTCGTAGTAATCGTGTGGTGAAATGTGCATTTGTTCAGCGCACATTTGTACTGTTTTGTTAACTATGTTAAAGAAACTGCATTGCCGTTAATACGAGGTGCCTCACAGGAATCTAATGCTAAAGATATCATGATACTAGATCTTTAATGTGTTGTGTCACAGTAGACGGTACTACCTGCTTTTGTTAGCGCTGAATGTTGGGTGAGGCTGACCAAACTCGACACCCCAAATTGTGCCAACGGTTCGGGTGGAGGAGAGCAATTGGGAGGGTACTAGCCTTATCCTAGTGCGAGGAAATGCCACCTAAAGACTGAATGTCATGGCAGGGCAGACCAGGCCCTAAGCCTTGGTTGGCAACTGGTCTAGGACCAAAGCTCCGACCGGCGGACAGTTAGAGCATTGTTTTGCTGATGTGGCAGCTTCTGCAGCTTTCTTGTTCCAGACATATTGGTGTTACCTTTTCTCTGGAGTAAACTAGGCAGGCCGAGAGAGGGATCATGCTGCATGGGCAACACATGGTCTCAAAGTTCAGTCCAGGTTTTGTGTTATGGAGAGGTATCCATTTCACAAACTATTGTCTGTCAAGACGGCAAGGTGCCAGTCAGTCACCTAGCTCATCAACAGCATGATGGCGAGTGGCTTGGAAAAAACCCCCACTAATATGGGATATAAACACAGATGAGACAGTTCTACAAGAAACAATTGAAAAACATAAATTTATTAAAGGAAATAGATGCAAACAAGTCAGTATTTCTGGCACCTTATGATAAGAAATAAGCTAGAAATCTTAGTGACAGAGAAAGTTAGCGACAGGTGGCAAAGAAAAGACAGGGAGATAAATACCTAGACGCCTTGCCAACGTGGTATAGTCGGGACAAGAACACAAGCCTGATCCAATACTCCGGTGGTCGTGAGAGATGGCGACCATGACTGCTTATCGACATGACACATGATGATGATGATGAAAAGCTATCAACTGAACGAGATGTTGGTCGATAATCTCGTCCAGGAAATTAGAAATGGGACAGTCAGCGGTAAACTGTGATTGGCGTGTGTCCAGTAACATATTAAGTGATATGTATTACATTTGAAGTTTGAATATCGTGTCTTGATCCTTCTTTGTCATATAGCGATTTTGGCTTTGGAGCCATATAATATATGATAGGATATTGAACGCTTTGTCATGATGGTTAATGTTCTTGCTTATCATGTCAGTGGTTTGGTTCAATCCCCAACAGATTCGTTTACCTGGATCTGATGCAACCATCGTGTCGCGCGACCAGCCACAGACTGTAATGTCTACCAGCCTACACACATTACTTGACTTCTTATATCGAGATTACATGGAGAGAACAAACAGAGAAGCAGATTCAATAATTCTGTTATAACTTTTGCACCACGTTCACCAGTAATTGATTTTCTTCGATATATTCCCTAATCCGTGGAACTTTTTTTGTTCTTCACCTGTTGTAAAACATCTCCAAGTTTGCCTGTAGTATATGCAACCCTTCACGTTAATTATAATCCTTCCTTCTTTCTCTTGGCCATTAATATGTGACATTGTTTTAATTTTTAAACAGACAATTGTATGTTGTCTAATTCCTGAATCCTTAAAAAAAAAATAAGGGGGAAGGGGTGGTTTAAAAGTTAAAGGGTCGACTTGATTGCACGCGTGCTTCATCTCCTTCCTCAGTAGCCAAAGAAGAATTTCCTTGTGGACATGTGGACATTACCAATGCAGTCTGACTGAACAACTAGTAAGATTAATGGGAAAACATATAGAGAAATGCAGAAAGAGTAGAATGTCCACAGTTTTGTATCATGGCTTGAAATGATATCGGCATATGAAATGATGATTCTTCAGGACAGGGGCTGTGGAGAAGTATGATCGCCCACGTCAGTCGAGACTGTTAATGATGATGATATAAATTGCGGAACCCTTTGAGGCCACTGAGACCGTTTATAATTAAACACATATGTATTATTTGGCGCTCATAGAAGGAGAAGAATGATGTTAGAATTTGAGTACGCTCAACACAACATACAAATTGAAAGCTGTAGTTACCGACCGGGATTCGAACCTATAACCTCCTAATGATGACAGCGCATCGCTGCAGCAACAAGTGTACTTCGACGCATGACCAACAAGATTAGTTGGTTTTTATGTTAACTAGTGATTCCTGTGATTCCCTGCTTTTTGTAGAGTGTCTAGTTGGTCAAGTGTCGAAGTACACTTGTTCCTGCAGTGAGGCGCTCAGGTTCAATCTCCGGTCGGTAACTACAGCTTTTATTTTGTATGTTATCTAGTGCGTTCTCTAAACCCTACTTCTTTATTCTGCTTCTATGAGCGGTAAACAATACACATGGGTTTATTGAAGATGATAGACATTTCAGCTTCAACTTTAAAGCGTGTGCAACAGCAATAAACAAATAACATCCAGTAATAAGCAAATATCCCATGGACAGTGGTGCAGGTGGGGATATTATGTTTGCTGTATGGTTTTAAATAAGATCTAAATCACACCATATAAATGGCGGAAATATTTCGTGTCAGAATAGCTCAGCTGTTGCCATGCTCCCACCAGCACGTGACTGGAAGTTTAGTCACTGCAAAATATTATTCTAATCCACCAACAACGAGCTATAACAAGCGTGCTATATGAAGAGCGTTAACAAGCAGATGCTCCCTACTAATGCAGGCGCCTCATCGCTACCGAACATAGCAGTAGCGTTGTAAACTCCATGCCAGTAGCGGGATAAACTCCATGGCATATATATATATATATATATATATATATATATATATATATATATATATATATATATATATATATATATATATATATATATATAATTTCCTTGTATTTATAATATGAGTCTTTATAGTTCTATTTTTTAAAGAATATTCTCTGTTTCATTAAGATATACAATGAGAGGCCGATTAACCCACTACCTCGCCATCAGCGCAAGAGAGTTTCGTCGCAAACGCGTCAAACCTATCGGCGTCTTAGATTAGTCGACCTTTAAGGTTAATTTGAATAACGAAGACACAAACAATAGATTGCACGATTTATTGCCTGGCATATTTCGCTGCATCTCGTCAGGTACATACTGCAGAAATCACACAACTTACGTGAAATTAACTAGATAAATCCTTCAAGTTGAAATATACACAATTTCGCACAGTAATGTCGATTGTCTACCACGGTAATTTTAAGCTGACTAACATGTCTTTCTGTTTACACAATTCTGGCTTGCGTTGATAGATCATAATTGCTTCGGCAAATTTTAACAAGCGAGTATTTTGTGTTCTAAACAACACGCGAAATGCAGTGTCTCTGGACACAACATGGCCACTGGCGACAATGTGCCTGCCGATTGAAGACGCCGGGAGCTTCCGGTGTGTCGGCTCCTCGCGGCTAGCATCTCCTGTGTGTTGTATCTTGTTGACCCATTGAGGTATGTGTTCTGACACCCGTTTGTTAAGCTGTCTCTCCGTTCGACCAATGTAAACGGCCTGGCATCTACATGTGAATTGGTAAATACAATTGTTTGTGGCGTACAGAGGAACAGGCTCTTTGACTGTTGGTGTAGGAATGGGTACGGTTTTACATCTAATGACTGGAGTTGCCGCACAGAATGTTCGACCTACTGCTGTAGTAAGCCGGTCTTGTAGACGTTGCATTACGTCATCCCCTCGAAAGGTTAGCTGGATGAATACCTTGAGTTTAGGGACTGTAGTTACGTCTGCTTTGGGTTTGGGCTGTTGGCAATGGCGCTTTATAAATCCTGTGGAGTACCCATTCAGGTTTAAGACATTCTTCAGAGTTTCAAATTCCTCTGTCAGTGTGTCCTGGGTGCATATCTTTCTAGCACGGTCAAACAAGGTCCGTACTAAGCCCCGTTTGTACTGGACAGGTGTGAAGCTCTGAAAATTTAGGTATTGGCCAGTCCATGTTTCTTTGCGATACACCGATCTTTGAATTGTGCCGTCTGCTCTACGTCTCATTAGAATATCTAGGAATGGTAACGCTTCGTTGTGTTCGTGTTCCATAGATAGAGAGATGTTTTTATGCGTCTTGTTCATTGTGGCCTGAAACGATGTTGCTTGTAGCTCGTCTGTGGTGATGATTAGTATATCGTCCACATAACGCCGGTAAAAGGCCAAGTTGTTGATGTCTGAGGATCTCTTTTCTTCTAAGTGTGCCATGAAGATGTCCGCTAGAATAGGACCAAGAGGACTCCCCATGGCCACTCCGTCAATTTGGCGGTATGACTTAGTTAGAAAATTGAATTGGATGTTGGCGGTACATAGTAGTAGTAGCCTCTCCAGAATAGGTGTTGGTATGCCTAATTTTAGTTGTTTGTCTTCAATGCATTCCCTTATTATTTTCACTGTCTCCTCTAATGGAACGTTAGTGAATAGGGAGGCTATATCCATGGATGCCATGTGTTTGTTATTTATGTCCATAGTATCCAATAATTCCACCAGTTGGAATGTATCTCTGAGTATTTTTGGATCGAAGGACTGTCGTACTGGCTTTAACATTTCGGCTAACCATCTCGCCATTCGGTGTTGTGCAGAGTTAACCATGGACAGGATAGGTCTTAGCGGGATGCCGGGCTTGTGAAGTTTAGGTAGACCGTACATCTGAGGAGTGTGCGAGCCACGTGGTGTGAGCGTTTTTGCAGTGGCCTCACTGATGAGTCCCGCATTCACAAGTGACTGGATCTCTTTCCTCATTATAGCATCCAGGTCCTCCGACTTGTTTACTTTTTGATCTATCCTGAATTTGGATTCATCCGACAATATTACATCCATTTTTCTCTGGTAATCTGACATGTCCATCAGTACTGTACCGCTCCCTTTGTCAGGTTTCAGTATGACGAGGGTTTTGTTAGCCTTTAACGCTTTTAAGGCAGTAAGGTGTTCGTTGGTCAGCGGACACGTCTGTTTAGAGGGTGTTGTGCGATACTGGGTAAAAAAATGCTCCCCGCTGTCCAATGTGAAAAGTGGAATAGACAGGAGCCTCTTTAAGGTTAAGACAAGGCTATGATCTTTAATTAAATTACTCAATAAAATGGACAAAACTATTATACACATACAATGGTGTAGAATTGTACATTGGTAGACAGGGGCAGTATTAAACACATGTAACGCTAATCCGCCTGCTCCATCACACTTCTGTCAGTCAGTCAGTCAGTCAGTCAGTCAGTCAGTCAGTCAGTCAGTCAGTCAGTCAGTCAGTCAATCAGTCAGTCAGTCAGTCAGTCAGTCAGTCGAGCTTCCAACTTCACGGCAACGGGTCGTCCCCATTATGCTCCATTCCCGTGATAGCGAATATCACACAAAATACTCCCCACTGTCCAATGAGAAAAGTGGAATAGACGGGAGTCTCGGCAATCCAACAAGCCCGCAAAGGTACACTGTTCATAATGCCGCCGTCAGAATGCCAACACAATATTCATCCACACTCGCCACAGTTCATCGTCGATGGACTAAGGACTCGGCAGTCACCAGAAAGACCCGGGTTTTCTCACATGGCTCGGTCTCTTGCCGCAGGGCGACCCGCCGAAAGTGTCACACAAAGCACGAACTCCGCAGCTTCAGCGCCGACTCCCAGGAGTCTCCCAAAAAATGCACTCGTGATCCGAAAGGGCAAAGCAGTCAATTCAGCAACCGCCGGTAGTCGTTGTTCTGAACATGCAGTTCACTGTACAGGACAGATGTAAAAGCATTCCATGCAAATTTCACAGCTCACGGTGTCGTCCACCTGTTACAAAGAAACAACCGTAGGAGGAACTGCCGTGGAGATGTGAAGTTTTAGGACCATCACATTTTTAGGCCTGAGTGCACGAAGGAATACCTGGTCAGTCTACACTCCCGTAGCGAACGACTAGAGCTGACATCTAACCTACGTTCATCTAAGCTCCTGACATTGTCAGCAAATAGGTGTGATGTCGATTCTTTTCCCTCATAACACTTTCACTAGCCGAGATCAATGGCGTTAATTATAAATAACAATATGTGCACCAGGATTGTACCATGGTATTTATTAACTTTTAGTGAATCTACAGTAAATGTTATTATTCTCTCTTTTATACTGGCACCATTAGGCTTGAAGACGTGTAAAAATGTTATAATTTATTTTGTTCGTTTTCAAGTATATCATTTGAACTCTTTGTCGTACCTTAGCACTATATATCAACTACGCTTGAAGACGTGTAAAAAAAAAAAAACGGGAGTCTCCGTGGAGAAGTGGTCAAGCCGTCTCACCTGGGCTCCGAAGGTTGTGAGTTCGATTCTGGGCCGCGTCCCTCTGTTTACGAGTGCAATTATTTTTTTCGGAGACCTCGGGGGGACGTCGCTGGAGCTACGGAGTTCGTGCTTTGTGCGACGCGTTCGGCACTTCGCTGTGCAAAGGACTGACGCATATGAGATAAAAACCCGGCGCCATGAAGTCCACCCTGTCAACTTTCTTTAGACGTGTAAAAATGTCTTCATTTTGTTTTCTTCGTGTTCAGGTATAACTTTTGGACTCTTTGTCGTATCTTTGTACATTGTTCATTTCTCCACAGCACTCCTGCTATATTTTATCTTTGTACATTGTTCATTTCTCCACAGCACTCCTTCCATATTTTAGTACACCTTTTTGTTATGTTAAAGTGTCGTCATTCCTGGTAGTTTATTACATGGAATGATGATCTGAATTTGTTTGTTAATGTTCTAATTTCCTTGAACAAGTCTCCATATTGTCCTTTCAACTAGAGATGCTCTATTCTATTACAGCATTCGTTACAAACTGCTCCTTGTTTTCTCTTATAGAACTTCTAATTTTTCGCGTGTAGATTGTGTATGTGAGATTATTTTTGTCCATTGTGGTTTAATTTTCTTCTTTCTTCTATTAAACTTAATTATACAGTTTATGTGCTGTGTACTTGCTAGTTGGGAATCATATTTTGTACTGGTTAGACAAATATCGCTCACTCTTGTTGCTATGTCATCAGGTGTCGGTCTTCTTGTACTGAAATCAACACCTCGAATTTGTCTTATACTTCAATATTATATGCATGCAATATATCACTTAAGCCGAATCTGATTAGCTGTGTTCCTTTTGTCACGTTCTGTTTAGTTTTTTTTTTTTTTGGTGAAAACTGCCACAAGTAGTTCATGATCTGTGTCATAGTCTGCTCCAGTCAGTCTTTGTGGATGATAATTTGTCCTTTATATGTGTTGTGTTAAGATGTAATGAGTTTGGTATCTGCAATAGCTATATTGTGAGATCCTAGTGTAGTGCCTTTGTCATGTTGACTTAGTGTGGTGTTCATGATTGAAAGATTGTTTTCTAGAAACAGTTCAATTCTCTCCTCTCTCATTTCTGTGGCATATACCGAATGGTGATCGTTTCATTTCTTCTCCTTTCATTCGTTTGACTCCGATTTCTTCGTTCAAATCCCTTTTGATGATCACGATTTTTAATTTAATGTATTCAAATACCTCTAAAGTGATGGAGAGTTTTGGCCTCATAGACCATAACTTTAGGAAGGGGAAATCCCAACTGCACCTCCCAATGGTAAAAGATGGGAAACACGCCACGGTGTGGCAAACGCAACTCTGGAGACCGAGTATCCTCCGGGATAAGTGGACACATCTGCAACTGAATAGAGCAGGGCACACACTTGTCCTGACAGCCGGAAATGGCCGTCAAAGGGAGAGGTAAAAGACCCCTATGTGAATGTGAAAGACAAGGTGAAACTACCACATTATCTTCCCAAGATTTCATGAATAGTCACATATCAGAGGCAGAGAGCGACGTTAATTGCTGTCTTAGGACATCCTCGTGTGGTACGGATAGTCATGAGCCAAAGGTATCACAAGACCGTCAGCCAGCTACTGATGGCAAAATCAAAACAATTAATTTAAAATAGGGATACATTTAAATGCTAAATAAATTTAAAATAGGAACATGGATTGTTAGGACATTAAATGAGTTGGGAAAATTGAACAACGTGATAACAGAAATGGAAAGCATAACAATGAATATTCTAGACATAAGTGAGATGAGATGAAAGGGATCGGGTAAAATTATAACCGAAAACACACAATTAATTTATTATGGAGGGTATACACACGAGAAAGTAGTAGGACTACTGTTTAATTTTTTATTTAAACAGCCAAGTAAATTAGTTGAAACTGGAGCATTTCAGAAACAGTTATGATGGTCTAAATGAAAGGTAAACTAATAGATATAAATATTATACTAGTTTACGCACCAACATGTAGTAGTGATGAAGACATACAACACTTTTATGATGAAGTAGAAATAGCGGTGTCTCAAATTAAATCACAAGAAATAAAAATAATACTAGGAGAATTTAATGAAAATATAGGAAAGGGACAAATGGAGGCTGTAGTGGGGAATTATGATTAAAGTACAAGAAATGAAAGAGCAGAGAAACTAATTGAATGGGCAAATATCAATGATATGATAATTGGAGACACCTGGTTTAAATACCATAAAAGACGACTTTACACATGGAAAAGCCCTGACAAGATAATATTTAACAAAATTTACTACGTACTTATTAATAACAGATATAGAAATACGTTAATTAATGTTAAGACAATGCCTGGTACTGACTGCAATTGTGATCATGTACCACTATGTGGAAAAATGAAAATACGATTGAAGAGAGGAAAAATTATGGTTAAGAACGTGAAACTTAATAAAGATGTTCATAAAGGAGATGCAAACTATACTGTGTTACTGTTAAAAATAGGTACATTGCAACAGCTAAAACACAGAGTATAAATGAACAATGGGAAATGTTAGGGGACTCTGTTCATCAAACAAGCAAGAAATATTATCGGAGAGAAGCCAAAATCTATGAAAAGAAGAAATCTTAAGATTGATGGACAAAAGAAAACAGGGCTAAAAATGAGAAACAAGAGCCCAATCCAATATGTGCCATGCCGATAAGCGTGGGCGGCCATGTTCTGGCATCTCACTCGATCACCAGAGTCGTGGATCAGCTCCGTGTTCCTGTCTAGACCATGCCACGTGGCCAAGCCATCCAGGTATTTACTTCTCGAACTTTCCCTTGGTCTCTTCCCTTCGATCTTGCCAGTCATCACCAAGTTCTCCAAATAATTTCTTCTCATAACATGCCCGAACAAATTTGACTGTCTACGTCTAATGACTCTAATCAGTTTACGATCTTCGTTTGTTTCTTGAAGGACTTCTTCATTGGTTTTTCTGTCTGTCCATGGTATTCTTTGCATTTTCCTCAGAAAACACATTTCCACAGCCATCAGCTGTTTTTCAGCTTGACTGATTATTGTTCACGCTTCACATCAATACAAAAGTATAAGTTCTATGTAGCACTTCAACAGTCTTTTTCTAGTTTTCAATTGATATCTTTTTATTGGTCAGTATGTTTTTCATCTTGCCAAGGGCTACCTTTGCAAAGACAATTCTCTTCGAGGCATCTCCCATCAGATGTTATGACTGTGCCGAAATAACTGTATAAATTTACTTGCTTAAGAATATGCCCATTTACTCGTATATCCTATTGTGGTATTTCCTTCTTCCCAGTAACGACCGTAATGTGTCTTCTTAATATTCAGTTCTAACCCAGTCTCCGTGGCTAAAGATTGCGAATGCGGTTCGTGAGCCGTTTACCAGGCGTTCGAAATGCAGCAGCGACCGATTTGTGCAGCAAACCGTGTCGCGTTATATTATATCGTGTTGGTATGGGAGCCGGTCGTTCAGAAAGCAATGGCAAACTACTGAACGTAAAACTTGTTAAGTACACCAACAGCTTCTGAAAAATGATGGTATTGACTGCAACGTCATGCAAGGGATATGCAACATAATAAACCCTAGTTTTTGACTGTGTGCAATAACCGCATCTACTAAATTTTGCAGGTCCTGTTCATTGTCTGCAATCAATACTGTATCACATGCTATCTAATTTTATCGATATATCGTTCCCCAATGTTGATTCCTTCCATATCGTCTATATTTTTGAAAATATTTTCACTATACAGAGAAAAAAGATCTGGAGAAATTATACATCCCTGTCTCACACCTCTTTTAATAGGCTGATATTGACCTACATCGTTATAAATTTTGATGGCAGCTTGTTGTTCCCAATATATGTTTTTTTTACAAGTCTAAGCTTTTTTCCACCAATTGGTAGATCTTAAAGCGTTCTTATCATGTCGACATCTCTCACTTTATCAAAAGCCTTTGTGTAGTCAATAAAGCATAGATCTTTAATCAAAACAATGTTTTCCTGTAGTGAATTTGAATAACGAATTACAAATCATATATAGTACGATTTATATAGATCTTTGTTTACTTCTATAGAACGTTCAATTACTGTACTGTGCCCTGGCCTTCTAGAAACCCACATTGTTCTTCTCCTATTTCGGGTTGTATTTTCTTCCTGACTCGTTGCATGATAATTCTCAGCGAATCTTCGTGATGTGGCTCATTATACTAATTGTTCGATGTTGATCGCATTCCAACGATTTCTTCGAGATTGCAATCAATATAGAATTACATAATTCAGGAAGTATATCTCCAGTTATCATATATTGCGTTCAGCAGTCTGGTGACTTGGTCTTTTCCATATTCTTTTAAGGCATTGATCATTTTTATTGTGATGTTATCTGTACCCGGGGTCTTGCCAGTTTTCATATGGTTAAGAGCATTCTGAACTTCCATCATCAAAATTGATGTTCCTTCGTTATTATTCCGATGATTATATTGTTCTTTTCTTGTATCATCATAAAGGTCTTTCACATAATCTGACCACGTATGTAAAATCTGATCTTTCTTCTATTATGATTTTGCCATCTTTTGTTTTAGGCAAGCCGTTGATGTGATTTTTTTTTTTTTTGTGATTTCATTAATTCTTTTGTGCATTAATTTGGTATTCTGGGTGTTGTGTTGATTTTCAATTTCCTTGCAATTTTCCTCAAGCCATGTTTCTTTTGCCTCTTTGCATAGCTTCCTAATTTTCCTGTGAATCTCTTCATATTTTTCCTTGTTATTTTTGTTATTTATTCTCACTTCCATGAGTTTTAAGATGTCTTCTGTCATCCTTTTCTTGCGTCATATTATCTTTATTTTTGGGATGGTTGTTTCTGCAGCTTGGTTGACTGGATAATATTTCCCATTGGTCACTGACGTCTTGAAAGAATATTTCCATGTCGGACAATGCATTAAATCTGTTCTTTACCTCTACGTTGAATTTATCTTTTATTTCCTCACACATCAGTGCCTGTAGATCAAATTATGTGTTCCTCGGTGAATATTTGACTTTCTATAATTTTATATGTAAATTGCTTAAGATTAATCTATGGTCGCTGTAGCAGTCTGCGCTTGGTATAGTTGTTACGACTTTTAAGGCATTTTGAAATCTTCTGTTGATGAGAATGTAATCACTCTGATTTCTGATCTTATGATCAGGACTCCTTGCCATGGTGCAGATGGGTAGAGTTCGAGTATCTGATGTGGATGAATTGAAGTTGCTGCTGTTTGTCATGTTGATGACTGAAGGACACACACGAACTTTGGAAGTAACGACAGGACGACGGTTGTTTCAGGAAATGACGTTTCTCTTCTTACGATTCACAATGCTGCACATGGTCACACAAACATACTATCATTAAACTAATTCACATTAATACTACAACTACCACAACTAACATATCGGCGGCAATATATAGTTTGCCATTGCCGAACTCATAATTCAGAGCTATGCGTCTGGTATCACAGTCTCCGCTCGAGTCCCGTAATTTGTAACCGTTCTTTTACTGCTCTGTTCATTTATAGTGCGCATTTTGTCAGAGCCTAAGTGTGCAGCAACATCGTTACGGCCCCCGGCGGACAAGAGTTGTCGGCTGGCGAGATTCTTACCTGACAGCGCGACCAGCGCTGACGAGAGACGCACGCAAAGCCACGTGACCCCACGAGAGGCAGTGGGCAGTGTGTGTTAATCTCAGACCAAGCTGGGACTGGACATCTGAACGGACGTGTGTGTCGAGAGCAAGGCGTTTTGTGTGAATCTCCGTGGTTGTGAGCTGAACGACTGATATCGTGAGCGTTAGACCTATGAGCTGTTTTGTGGTTGTGAGTTATCTGTTGTACATTGCTGTAACTATTGTTATGTATTTAATGTGGTAATAAATCCATAGAACTTGTTGCTGTGTCTTACGTCGAATTACGTTTGTACTTGTACTGTCTCACATGTGTTAGCCAACGAGCCTAATATAAGATCCTGACATGTGTGGACGTGGGGGCTCGTCCGGGAGCGTCCACACATGTCAGGATCTTCTATTAGGCTCGTTGGCTAATACATGTGAGACAGTACAAGTACAAACGTAATTCGACGTAAGACACAGCAACAAGTTCTATGGATTTATTACCACATTAAATACATAACAATAGTTACAGCAATGTACAACAGATAACTCACAACCACAAAACAGCTCATAGGTCTAACGCTCACGATATCAGTCGTTCAGCTCACAACCACGGAGATTCACACAAAACGCCTTGCTCTCGACACACACGTCCGTTCAGATGTCCAGTCCCAGCTTGGTCTGAGATTAACACACACTGCCCACTGCCTCTCGTGGGGTCACGTGGCTTTGCGTGCGTCTCTCGTCAGCGCTGGTCGCGCTGTCAGGTAAGAATCTCGCCAGCCGACAACTCTTGTCCGCCGGGGGCCGTAACGATGTTGCTGCACACTTAGGCTCTGACACATTTCTTTGTGTCAATTCATTATTCATTATTCCCGGTGACAATTATTTAGTATGTTTTGTGTGAACTCGTATGTTTCTCTTATAACCATCGTCTCCCTTCAATAGATCTTATCATAGCCCTTTTCGTGTCATGGCACTCCTCCAAGTCCATAATCTCCTTGGGCGCTGTTGATAATCAAATTATGCTCTTTTGCCCACTGTAATAGTTTGCAACCTCTTTCATTCTGTTCCCTTAGTCCATGCTTGCCTACTATGCATCCGTCCTGTTGATTTCCAACTTTGGCATTCAAGTCACTCATTATGATATTTACTTCAGAATTCTTGCATTTATTGAAGGCTTCCTCTAAATCATTATAACATTAATCACTGCTGTCATCACTACTGTCTGCTGTTGATGCATAAACTTGTATGACGTTGACATCAAAAGGTCTTCCACTCAACTTCACCAGTAACACTCGGTCTGATACAGTCCAATATCCTTTGATTGATTTTGCTCTCTCTGTATCCATTATAATTACTACTACTCGCTGTTGTTTCTCTCCACCAGAATAGATTATTCTATATTCCTCACATGTTTAATGCCCATTCCTGTCCACCTGGTCTCACATATACCTAACAGGTTAATATGTAATCTTCTCATTCCATTCTTAATGCTATTAAATGTTCCATCCCCACTCAAAGTTTTACATTCCAAGTTCCTGCTTTCAATGTTGATATTCTTTTGCACTCAGTCGCCTGATGACGGTCTGGGGTGACCTGGTGCACATGACTACCCCTACCGGGCAAGGCTGCTCCTATAGTGCACTCATTTACGCTGTTTCTCTGATTATCGATAAGACTGCAGTACACGATATTCTTGGCATCTGTAAATGTGACCATATTGGTCGATGAACGTAGCCAAATCACCCCCCCCCCCCCCAAAAAAAAAAGAGATTCTCTGCCTACCGTCGTGAAGCTGGAGACCATAACCTACAACTATCTGTTGGCTGCTCTTCAACTTCATCCACCACCTGAACCCATGGCTTCAAGTAACCCTGATCGGGGGGCTAGTCGGGTACTCAACCTTGCCCAAGGGTGTCCAGAAGGCTAGAGAATGGAAGGAGGCACCTTACCTCTTTGTTGATAGGGAATACCCGTACCCCGCCACCCCACAAACAAGAGTGTGATAAGATAAATAAAGAAATAAGAGATAAATGTGTGACGGCAAAAGAAACTTGGTTAAACGAGCAGTTTAGCAGAGCTGAGCAGCATATTACCATGTTATGAGACACATAACCCAATCACCCATCCACCCACACATCCCCCACCCAACCACACACACCCCCAGGCATACACACATGCACCCACCCATTCACACATCCCCCACCTACACACATATCCTCACCGACACACACATCCTCCACTCATCCCATAACCCATCAACACTCACCCACCCACATATCCTCCACCACTCACGCACAGACCCCCAACCCTCCAGTCAAACACACATCCCCCAGCCACACATCCCCACCTACACACATAAATCCCCACCAACCCACACATCACGCACCTACCCATACACAATACTAGCATCCACCCATATACCTCCCACTTTCACACATCCCCCACCCACACAATCTCCCCCCACGCACACAAACATCCCACGCCCACACACACACACACATCTCCACCCACCACCCAACCTACACACATTCACCCACCCACACATCCTCCAATTCACCCATCCCAAATCACACATCCCTTAACCACACATCCCCCATCCACACACACCCCACCCATGCACACATCCCCCACACACGCACATCCCCACCCACCAACACATCCCCATCCACAAACACATACCTCCCACCCCCACACACCCTCACCACACACATCCTCACCCACACACATCTTCCCACCCATACATACATCATCCACCCATACACTCATCTCACACATATATCCACCTAATCACGTACTCATCCCTCAACCACTCACACCCACACATCCCCTACCCACATATCAACACATGCATCTCCTATATACCCACCCACACTAACACACTCCATCCATCCAGCCACACATCCCCCACCCTCACATACATTCTTTACCCACCCGCACATTCCACACCCATTCACACCTACCCCACCTACCCACACACACTTCCCTCAACCACACAATCTCCCTCCCACGCAACACCCCACCAATATACACATCCCCCACCCTCACACAGACATCCCCCACACACATTCCCCATACACATCCCCACTCACACATCCCTCACCCACACACACACATCTCCCCACCCACACATCCCCCACCTACAAACACAATCACCCCCACACGTACATCCTCTATCCACCTACATTTACCCCACCCACACACAGCCACCCACACAGACAATTCCCCACCTACACACACATCCCCACACCCATCCCCCACACCCATCACACACACATTCCCAACCCATACACATCTCCCACACACCCATTAACCCACACATCCCTCACCCACTCACCCACATACACATTCTCCACCAACACAACCCCCCATTCACCAACACCGACCACACTTACAACCATCACCCAAACATCCCTCACCCACACACTCACCCCCCCCCCTACCGACCACAATCACTTCATCCACCCACACATCACCAATCCACCCATACATAACCCCTCCACAATAAATCCCTCACACATACATCATCCAGACACACATACATGCCTCATACACACCCACACTCCCTCGCATACACTGCATGCATGTACACACACACACACACACAACATATACGCATACATACACGAACACACACACATACACACGCACATTCATACATATACACACGCACATACATATAAACACACATATACGCACACATAAACACACGTACAGACATACACACACAAGCACACACACATACACACATGTACACACACATATACACCATACACACATACAGACATGCACCCACACAAACATCCACACATATAAACACACACACACACACACACACATAGACACACATACACACACTCATTCATCCACACACATACACGATGCCTCACATAATCACTAAAACTAATATGAATAAACTTCTACAATTTTCACACGCACACACTGTCGACTATCGTGAGCATCCTCACAAGAACATTCAAAATTGGGGGGGGGGGGGGGGGAATTGGTATAACATGGACAATATAGAAAATGGGGATGAAAATATGTTAAACATCGTGAAACGTAAAAAAAAAAAAAAAAAAGTGGTGAATTCAGTAAGATAATTCTTGGAATTGACATAAACATGATGAAATAAGCAGTGCATGTTAAATTCAATTGGCAGTAAAAATGCTAATATGAAAGATGAGGATACAGAAAAAAAAATATGGCATAATGACATGCTTGCGCTCATCTCTCTCTCTCTCTCTCTCTCTCTCTCTCTCTCTCTCTCTCTCTCTCTCTCTCTCTCTCTCTCTCTCTCTCTCTCTCTCTTCTCTCTCTCTCTCTCTCTCTCTCTCGCTTATACGCACTAACTCTCACACTCACCCTCTCTTACACACAAACATACTCACATATTCACTCTCACCCAATCTCTCACTCACACACTCTCCCATTTACACTCACTATCTTGCTCTCTCTCTCTCTCTCTCTCTCTCTCACTCTCTCTCTCTCTCTCACTCACACTCACTCATTCACTCTCTTAACCACACTAACTCACTCTCTTACTTGCACACACAGATAAGCAAACAGACACACACACTCACTCACTCTCACTCATTCAATTTCTCATGCATTCTCTCACTCACCCACTCTCTCTCTCTCTCTCTCTCTTACACACTCACTCGCTCTCACACTCATTCACTCACGAACATACACACATACCCACAAATTATATCTCTCTCACTCAATCACTCAATCACTCTCTCACTCACGCTCCCTTACTCACTTACTCGCTGACTCTCTAACTAACACTCACTCACTCACTTTTTCACTCTATCACACAGACAGGCAGACACACAACACAACCTCTCTCTCTCTCTCTCTTTCACATTCACTCATTCTCTCACTAAATCTCTCACACATACATGCACACACATTCACTCACTTTTACACTCACTCAGGCACACGCGCATGCATACTCTCTTACTCGCTCCGTCTCATACTCACTCTCTCAGTGAGTTCACAGGAAGAAAAATAAGACTAAATACATGGTGTTTGAAATAAACAACAGGAAAGATATAATTGGAGGAACGTGCTATAATGAACAGGTAGAATTAGTATATAGGAGAATTATATGATGGAGAAAAGTAAGAATTACCAGAAGTAAGTAACTTAGAAGGTCCACCTATTCTAATAGAAGACTTCGCCGACGCTGTCAAACATATGAAGAAGAAAAAACATTTGGGGCAGATGGAATCACAATACAAGAAGTAGAGGTACTGGGAGAATTTGGAGTAGATCATCATCATCTTCATCATCAAGTGCCCTGCCAGCTGGCGTAGGCGTTCAGGGTTCTCCACAGATCTCGGTCTTTGGTTTTCTGGATCAACTCTGCTGCTGATATTCCTCCATGCCACCGTCTTAATCCATCCAGCATCATTTCTCTTGGTCTGCCTCTATCCCTCGATTTTCTCGTTGTCACGATGTTTTCCAATGCCTCTCTTCTCATCACATGACCGAATAAAGATGTTTGTCTCTTTCTTATTGTTGTATGTAATGTTCTAGTTTCATTAGCCTGTTTCAGGCAGTCGTTGTTAGTTACTCTGGCAGTCCAAGGAATTCGCAACATTCGCCTCATGAACCACATCTCTGTTGCTTCTAATTTGTTCTTAATATGTTCATTTACATTCCAAGATTCACTGCCATACAGCAAAACTGGTTCTACATAGCATTTCAGCACTCTTTTTCCTACATTCGGTTATAGTGACTTATTGCATAAGATACATTTTTAATATTTTAAATGCGGCTTTTGCTTGCCCTATTCTGCTCTTAATCTCTCTTGTACATTTTCCATCGGATGTTATAAATGCTCCTAAGTAGCAGCAATTAAAATGGGACACATAGAGGGCAGCTGTGAACAAATAAGGCTAAAAATACGACAAGGCTGTGTTTTGTCATCGGATTTCTTCTCCCTCTATAGCGAAGTGATAAAGAGAAAGTTCAAAGAGAAGCCGGGAATACTAACCAGAGGTTATAATATAAACAATATACGCTTTACAAGTGACACAATATTGGTTGCGGATATTGCAAGAGGTCTACAACAGTTGTTGGACATTGTAATAACAATGAGTGCAAAGAAAGAACTTTACTTGACTATCAAGAAAACAGTAACAATGGTGATATCAAAGAAAAAGGTGACACCGAAATGTGAAATGGTAATAGAAGGGAAAATGCTTAAACAAGTGGATAATTTTTAATACCTAGGGAATTAATAATGTAGACGGAAGGTGCACAACAAAGATTAAGAACAGAATGGGGCAAGCAAAAGCTGCATGTGAGGAAAATTAAAAGTATCTTATGCAATTTGTCACTCTCATTGAATGTAAGAAACAGGGGGCTGAAGTGCTATATAGAACCTTTCCTACTGTATGGCAGCGAATCTTGGAATGTAAATAAACAAATTAGGAGTGGAAGTAAATGAGATGTATTTCCTAAGACGAATGTTGCGAACTTCTTGGACTAGTAGAGAAACTAACGACGATTGTCTAAAGGAGGCTACTGAAACTAGAAACATTATATATAACAATAAGAAATAGTCAGGCATCTGTCATTGGACATGTTATGATAAGAGAGGCTTTAGAGAACATGGTGATAAACGGAAAGATCGAAGGGAAAAGAGGCAGAGGTCAACAGAGGAAATGATGTGGGATGGATTGAGACGGTAGCATGGAGAAATATCAGCATCAGAGTTGATCTAGTACACAAAAGACTGAGATATATGGGGAGGAATGACACTTGATGATGACGATTTAAATATTTCTTTCATACTTGAGTAACATTCCGAAATTTCGTATTCCACTGATGCAGTTGTTAGTGCATACAAGTGTATAACTGTGATGTTCCTTATTTTAATATTGGTCTCGTAATGAGAAGTTGGTCCTAACTTTATTATAGAAAGAACACTACTGATTCGAATTTGTAAATAAATTATCGCCTGTTTAGTATATCAAGTATTCCGATATTCTTTACTTCGATTAGCTATGTGCTGTTGGATTTAATTAATGGGCCGTATTAAGTTAATACTGTTCTCAAAGTATTGCAGATCAAGCGATTCATCACAGTCTCAGCTAGGTCGGTCTCAGGTCGGTCTCAACTGTATGGAGGGAAATGTCCAACTGTATCTCCTTGTGATAAAGGACTGGCCATAATATTTATAACTTTGTGTAAATGTTTATGTGTTGCTTAAGTTCTTGTAAGCTCCTTTAAATCACAGTTACTGGGATGAGGGTGACGGTGGGGGATACATATTTCCAGGAGGGGAAAAGTAGGTAACTGCACTATGCAGTCTTTATGCAAAAAAGCTTATTCTGCATATTTAATTCCTCTTTATCATTCCTGGGGGTACCAAGAGCCGCTATACCTATCTTTACAACGAGCCATTTCTTGGCTGTTTTATTGGGTTTCCAGGGACTGTTTCATCTATCAGCTTACATGAGACATTTGTCCCGAGTTTTTCTCTCTTGGATCTGAGTGTAAGGGATCCGAACCTTCACCCATAACTAAACGCTAGTGTGAGAAAACGCAGATTTCTCAAATTCTTCCTCTTCCTTTTCTTCTCCTTCTCCTCCTCATTCCCTTTTGTTTTGACAGACTAATTCAGCTCTGGTTCATTCCAAATGATACGTTACTATATTCGGTGTTATACTGTTACATTATTAATATTTCATTATAAAAATAATCTCAGCATTGTAAGAGTATCTTTTCCGATGCCTGTTATACCTGTAAAGCCATATTAGAAACTATTTGGGACAGTGTATTGCCTATTTTAAGCCTATGGCCACCGAACTGTATCAAGATTGATTTCCTTTGAAGATCGTTAATTCCCCTGCGGTATTCCATTCACATTATAAATAAGTGAATATTTGTGTGCGAACATTTGTTGCTGACGTTTCCCAGGATATGTGTGTATCTCTCGCATCTGTGAAGTTAATGATTACATATGTGATCATGTGTTCCCGATGTTAGCGGTCTACGTGGTCGAAAGGTTAACAGCGCTCGCTCTCAAACTTCCGTTGTGCTGGTCACGAAAATGGGCGTTTAACCCCTACACCAGCATTATGTTATGTTTTTGCAAATCCTTTACAGGACATCGCTGTCAACATCAGCATCTTTCAGCTGTATGTTGATTTCTTGGCAAGATTACGCTCAGTAGTTTGCCATTGCTTTCTGAGCGGCCGGCTCAGTTATCCCGCAAGTCACCAGCGGGGGTCGAACCGCTCCCAGTTCTCGCCCGCTACGAGACTCTGCGTGATAAATGGGATTACGGAGAAAGTGTTGTAACTCCTCGGCCAGAGAGACCGGCAGACCAGCAATAAGACAGCTTTAAACACTGACTTCCCGTTCAGAAAGCAATGGCAACCTACTGAACGCAACATTGCATAGAAAATCAACCTTTAGTTGATCGCATTCTGATTAGCAGAAGATTTAGAAACGCGTTAACAATAGCAAAAACAGTTCCCAGTGCTGATTGTTATAGTGACCACAGATTACTTACAGGAACATTGAGGATAAAGTTGAAGAAAGTCAAGTATATAACAGGAAACACTAAATATGATGTGTGTACATTGAGTAATGGCAAGGAAATACAAAACAAATTCAACATAGAAGTACAGAACAGATTTGATATATTGTCTTATCTAGAGATCCTATTCCAGGATGTGGATGATCAATGGGAAATGTTGAAGAATTCAATCAGTTTGGCTGCAGAAACGACTGTTCCAAAATTAAAGAAGGTGCGTCGTAAGAAATGGATGACTGAAGAAATTCTACACCTAATGGAAACAAGAAGACTCAACAAAAATAATTCTGCCACAAATGACGAAATTCACAGACAAGTCAGAATATTATGTAAGGAGGCAAAAGAAGCATGGCTTGAGGAAAAGTGCTTAGAAATTGAAAAACAATACAACAGTCAAAATACCAAATTCAAGAAATTACTAATAAAAGAACAAGTACATCAGCAGGCTGTCTAAAAACTAACGATGGCAAAATCATAATAGAAAAAGATCAGATTCTACATGTATGGACAGATTGTGTGAAAAATGTCTATAATGATAACAGAGAGGAACAGTATGATATTAGATTTAATATGGAAGGACCGCCAATTTTGAAGATGGAGGTTTGAAATGTTCTTAAGCAATGGAAGCTGGCAAGGCCCCCGGTGCAGATAACATCTCAACAGAAATGATTAAAGCTTTAGAAGAATGTGGAATAGATCAAGTCACCAGACTGCTGAAAGCAATTATATGATACTGAAGATATACCTTCTGAATTATGTAACTCTGTATTTATTGCAATCCCAAAGAAATCAGGAGCCTTGGAATGTGATCAACATAGAACAATTAGTATAATGAGTCACATCATACAGATTTTGCTACGAATTATCATGCAAAGAATGAGGAAGAAAATACAACCTGAAATAGGGGAAGAACAATGTGGGTTTGTGGAAGGAAAAGGTACAGTAAATGCTGTGTATATGCTGCGATCAGTTATTGAACGTGCTATAGAAGTAAACAATGATATTCATCTTTGCTTTATTGACTACACAATTGCTTTTGATAGAGTTAGACATGTCAACATGGTGGATATGCTTGCAGATCTACAAATTGATGGGAAAGACATTAGACTTATAAAAAACATATATTGGAAGCAACAATCTGCCATAAGGATTGATAATGAAGTGGGACAATATCAGCCTATTAAGAGAGGTGTTAGGCAGGGATGTGTAATATATCCAGATCTTTTTTCCCTGTACAGTGAAAATATTTTCAGAAATGTAAAAGATATTAATGGAATCAGCATTGAAGGACGAAACATCAATAACATTAGATATGCAGATGATACATTATTTATTGCAGACAATGCGCAGGATCTACAACAATTAGTAGATGCGGTTGCTGTACACAGTGAGCAACTGGGGTTAAAATTAAATTGTAAAAAGACACAGGTTATGGTAGTCATTAGGAAGAACAAAATACCACAATGCAATATACAAATAAATGGGACTATTTTTCAACAAGTGAATAGGTACAATTATCTCGGAACAGTCATAACATCTGATGGGAGATGCCTTAAAGAGATTAGAACAAGAATAGCTATGGCGAAAGTGGCCTTCAGCAACTGTCAATTGAAACGAGAAAAAATGTGTTGAGGGGATACATAATGCTTCTACTACTGGACCTCTGTGTTGGTGAGTAAGTGTACGCACATCATCACATCGCATTTCTTCTCGAGGGGACATCTGTGTTGGTGAGTTAATGTACACACATCATTACAGCCATATTTCTTCTCTACAGGACATCTGTGTTGGTGGGTTAGTGTACACACATCATCACAGCCCAATTTCTTCTCTACGGGACATCTGTGTTGGTGGGTTAGTGTACACACATCATCACAGCCCAATTTCTTCTCTACAGGACATCTGTGTTGGTGGTTTAGTGTACACACATCATCACAGCCCAATTTCTTCTCTACGGGACATTTGTGTTGGTGAGTTAGTGTACACACATCATCACAGCCCAATTTCTTCTCTACGGGACATCTGTGTTGGTGGGTTAGTGTACACACATCATCACAGCCCAATTTCTTCTCTACAGGACATCTGTGTTGGTGGGTTAGTGTACACACATCATCACAGCCCAATTTCTTCTCTACAGGACATCTGTGTTGGTGGGTTAGTGTACACACATCATCACAGCCCAATTTCTTCTCTACAGGACATCTGTGTTGGTGGGTTAGTGTACACACATCATCACAGCCAATTTCTTCTCTACGGGACATCTGTGTTGGTGGGTTAGTGTACACACATCATCACAGCCCATATTTCTTCTCTACAGGACATCTGTGTTGGTGGGTTAGTGTACACACATCATCACAGCCCAATTTCTTCTCTACGGGACATTTGTGTTGGTGAGTTAGTGTACACACATCATCACAGCCCAATTTCTTCTGTACGGGACATCTGTGTTGGTGAGTTAGTGTACACACATCATCACAGCCCAATTTCTTCTCTACAGGACATCTGTGTTGGTGGGTTAGTGTACACACATCATCACAGCCCAATTTCTTCTCTACAGGACATCTGTGTTGGTGGGTTAGTGTACACACATCATCACAGCCCAATTTCTTCTCTACAGGACATCTGTGTTGGTGGGTTAGTGTACACACATCATCACAGCCCAATTTCTTCTCTACAGGACATCTGTGTTGGTGGGTTAGTGTACACACATCATCACAGCCCAATTTCTTCTCTACGGGACATCTGTGTTGGTGAGTTAGTGTACACACATCATTACAGCCACATTTCTTCTTTACTGGATACATATGAGCCTATTTCGTCTTTACTGTACAACTGTGTTGCCACTACCTAATTAATAATCCATGCTCGGTCATCTGTGGTGGTTAGGTATGTGTACACATATCACCATTGCCTCATTTTTTCACGGCTACACATTTTTGTTATTAAGCGAGTGTACAATCACCATCAGAGCCCCTTCCTTTCTCTACGGAACATCTATGTTGGTAAATGAGTGTACACACACCATCACAGTCCCATTGCTTCCACTACCGTACATTTGTGTTCGTAGGTGAGTGTGCACACATCATTATTGTAATATTATTTCTCTATTGGCTATCAGTGTTAGTAAGTGTGTGTACAAATATCACCACTGCCCCATTTGTTTTCCTATATTGGACATATCTGTTGATAAGTGAACATGTGGACATATGCGTTGGTAAGTGTGTGTACAAACATCGCCACTCTCCCATTATTTCCTACTAGCCATCTTAAAGGTAATGTGGTGTACAAATATCACTACTTTCCCATTATTTCCTACTGGCTATATTATTGGTAATTTAGTGTACAAATATCAGTCCTGTCCATTCTATCCCTATTCGGAATCTGTGTTGGTAAGTAAGTGTGCAAACATTATCACAGCTGCAAGAAGAGAATAAGCCTGGGAATATATCGTTGTAGACATGTTCTACTTGGCTGTCATACAAAAATAAAGAGCCCTTTCCATACTTTGACGAGTATTGGTTATATAGCAATAGTCCTTTATTATTATAAATTAAAAAGGTACTCGATGAGTAATGTGGAATTATATTTCCTCCGACCACTTTTACTTCACATAATATTTTCTTGTACTAAGTTTACGCTGGATCTACATAGGAACCCATTTCAATAATTTTTTTTTAAAAACTTCCCGCCTCGATAAGGATTTGAACGCAGAATGACTAGCGGGCCGGATGGCAAATGTGCTTGCTACTGTTCTTTCGTGACTTCCATTCCGCGACCATATTCACCATTATTTTGCGCGCTGATCTCATGGTAAAAAGATACTGTTCAGTATAGTTAAGCAAGCAAAGAACCATTTGACACGCATCCAGGCGGCTCAGGTACGTGGTGCTTGTCTGTATTGTTGTAGGTTAAACGGTGCTGCAATGGTGGTGTGTGGTCAATATCATGCCGGTCGCCTACACTTCCCAGAGCATTTCCTCGTGTCTATGTTTAAGCAATGCAAGTCAGTTAATACAATCCGCATAGACGGGGATTCAAATATACGACCACACGGTCGGTAAACAAACACTTCGCTACCACAGATACCGCTCAGTGTAAATAAATATGTTAGTTGCATATCCTTTAAGGACGTCGCAGTCAATCCCAGCATTTTTGGTTTGGTGATTTTTTGGAAATTTTGCGTTACGCAGTTTGTCATTCATTATAGTAGGTAGTGCGTAAACAGATGTGTTACCGATCGTGCAACAGAAACAATAGCATTTCTGGTTGTTTTTTTTTATGTGTGTGGGGGGGGGGGGGGGGGGGGGGGGGTATTTTGCTGTCATATCTAAGGTGTTACACTGGCAATGGCCTAGGCTCGGCAGGACAGTAATTCGATGCCTGCTTTCCCATACCCATACAGACTACATGCCCCTCCCTCCCCCCTCCCACCGCCCCTAAAAAAAAAAACAATAATAAAGGAAAATTATATGAAACGACAACTAGCCAATACACATTCCCATGTGCATGGTACGTTACACCTTCCTTGGGTATTTATAATGACCATGTTAAACATTACCTCGGTGAATTATGTATTATTGATTAGTTTTCATGCGTTTTAGTTTTAATGCTTATTTTATTTTTGTTGTCTAAGATTAGCATCATAAGTGATGTTGAATGAAAGAATGTATGAGAGGAAATAGATAAGAAGGGCAGAATGTCAGACGGGCTTGCGTGCCTAATTCTTAACCCTTTGAAAATAAAGTTTGCTCGTTCTTTCGTTCGTCCGTACCCACCGCATGTTCATACTACGGGGCTTCTTTGTGTTTTTATTTATTTGTTTGTTTATTTTTTGTGGTTACTGTTTGAAATTTATAAAATAACACCCTCCGTTTCCGAAAATGACCTGTAGATCAGGCATACATTCTTGTTATAACCTGAAGTGACAGGGATTTATAGCAAGAGCGTTTCTTCATTCTATAAAATGCAGCTTTTTTCTGGTCCAAATGTGATCTGACGATCATTCTAGAAGAGCAACCCACGAACGGCGTGATTTGTTTATCTTGTGTTTACGTGACAAAGATTAAAATACGAAGTTTATCGAAACGTCAAAAAGCATCAACTATTTGTTTAATTTAATTGTGGCTGGATAACTCAAATCCCCTGTACATATGTACAGCTTCCTATTCATATAAGTAAGCGAATAAAAATTATGTAAATGCTTAAAACACGTAACTTGGTCATGTGTAAGCACCAACATTCATTTCTCACGGTAAGCGAACAATGAACGTAGTATAAGTTCACAATCACACAACAAAGCT
Organism: Cepaea nemoralis; assembly: GCA_014155875.1. NCBI lineage: Eukaryota > Metazoa > Mollusca > Gastropoda > Stylommatophora > Helicidae > Cepaea > Cepaea nemoralis. The sequence goes on from JACEFZ010021078.1 coordinate 67,562, forward strand.
GGAGGCAACAATCACGTTTTGCGAATACATGAGGAATTCGTGTTTAGAGTTGTACACGCAACGAAAATCAAAGGGTAATTAATAACCTGGGAGACTAGCTTATGTCAACTCGAAGAAATGTGATTGAAATGAACAACAAATGGTTTTCGCTTCAGCTGCAAACATGCAAATTGTGTCCTTAATAAAGGGTACATTCTTTTTCAAAAGCGCTTGGAGGAAAAAAGGAGGGTTGGGAATGTTGATATAACGTAGTTTTTCCTCCGTTCACTTGCTTTGTTCTAATGCGTAATCCATACAGGTCTACCAGTAGTGAATGCTCTAGACTGCCGCTTGCGTGAGGGTTAGCTTTCCCTATTAAGTGCCCCTCACCGTCAGGCATTTTCCTCTCCGAGTTGTGAAATATTTATAATTTACGTCTCGGCGTCAAGGACGGGAAGATAACATTTAAATCTAAACTGACCCGATAGTGAAATGAACCCACTGCTCCGCAGTCAGAAAACGGATGTCACCGCTGGGATGTGAAGTGTTAAAGATGTGTTATGTCTTTTGCAGGACGTTGTGGTCAATTCCAGGTTGATGTTCTAGGCAATTTTACTCTCAGTAGTTTGCCATTGCATTTTGAAAGAGAAGTCAACATTTAAGTCCGACTTAATTCCGGCGTAGGGCCCGAATGCCCTAACATGACATCAGAAATGGACATTTAGAGCGAGCTCTCTCATCCTGTCGGCCACGTCGACTACTTGTGCCCTGTTAGCTTTCACATATTCTAGGCCGCGGCATATTGAGATGGGGTGATCTGTTCTCTTCCTTGCCAACTTTCCTTCCCAGAGACTCTTGTATATTGCCTGTGTCACGTGTTTTGAGGCTGGTTCGAACCAGGACCGTGCGGTAAATTTCTCAGCATGATGCAAGTCTCCAAAATGCTAACCCTCTTTCGCTGCTTATGCTGCCCCCTTACGGTGCCTCCTGATGCGGCCGCCTCTCTGCATCCTAGCACGGCAAGGCCCTAGTTCAAACCCAGAGCCGTACAGGTGTGAAGACAAGTCAAGTGGTGAAGACTGAATCCGGACACGACTAGCCGGGCAGGTTTCGATGACCAGAGTGTCACTAGGGATATCTCTGGGGGTGGGGGTGGGGGGTTTGAAGGTGGATTCATCATCATCAAATGGCTTTCCGACTGGCATGGGCGATCGTCCTTTCCTACATCTTGAGAGTGTACTGAAACATGACCGTCCCACAACTTAAGACTGTCAAGAATATTCTCATTCTGTCTTCATCTGTCTCTCCTTCCACCTTTATCTGTCTCTCTTTCCACACATCTTTCCGGTTGTCAAAACATGTTCCAGTTTTCCTCGACTCGTCATGTGGCCAAAAATGGCGATTGTCTACCTTTGGTGTTCTTAATATGTTACCTTTGTGGCTTAGCCTCTTTGAAAGCATTTAGATTACTTATTTTGGTGTTAAAAAGAATTTTGAGCATTTTTATGTATAATCAGACATGTGAGATGTTTTTTTTTTAATGTTTACTAATTTTCCAGGTTTCAGAATCACATGTAAAACTTCTTCTAAGTATCATGCAAGACTTCGTTTTCTAACTTCCAGTGACAGGGATTTATAGCTAAAGATGTTTTTATGTATGTGTTTTGCGCGTCATGTTTTTCTTTCCCCCCGAGTTTTGCCCAGTTTGCCCGGATTACGTCATTATTAGACTTCTGTAATCCTTATTCTGACAAAACCAAGACGACCTTCATTTTTTAAATACAGAAATATATGTTTAAGTAGTTTACTTTCCTCATTATCTTTCAAGGTTAATTGTTGTTGTTGTTGTTTGTCCATCAAGAATGATGATGACCATTCATTTCGTCCAGTGGGGTTGAAGGTATGGAGCCGTAGGTTCTAAGACGGCTGATAAGGCCTATTTTGGCTCGAAATGTTCTTTGACAATGTGGGCAAAGAATGCTTGACGTTTCTGGAGGAGGATTTCCTGCAGTGGTTTTTCTGTCCTGCCTTTTCTTCACAGCTCTTGCAGTCTTGGTTGCCTCACATATGACTGCACCCTTGCGTAATGATGCACGCCACGAATTTCGGTCTCTGGCTGCAGTCTCCCATGTGTCATGATGAATTCCAAAAGCATTCAGTGAGATTTCCAGAGTTTCTTTAAAGCGTTTCCTCTGGCCACATTGGGAGCGTTTACCACAACGCAGTTCGCTGTAAAAAATTCGTTGTATGAAGAATGACTTGCGCGATGACTTGGATTAAAGTGAGGAAGAGTTGCTCAATTCGTCGACCTCACTCTCTCGCCTGAGTCCATCTGAGTCCATGTGGCAAGACAAGTCGAGACGACTGGAGACGAATACAGGTGCATTGGATGACCAGGGCGCTCTACGTGCCTTGCCGTGCTCATTACGTTCCAAAACTGCTTTGCAGGTAAACGCCGTCTTGCCCGTTGAATCAGGAATGATTTCTTCCGCGCAGTCTGCCGAATCCTGTCTTCACATGCTGGGTAGGCATACCCTAGTTTACCGCTTGGTTTGACACCAAATCGGCTACCCATGCCTGGTTTAGCCAGCCTTTCACAGCTGTTGCCCGGGGGGGGGGGGGAGGGGTGGCCGCTGTCGGATGCTGACAGCTACTAGGAGCCACAGGCACGAGCTGGGTGTCAGGCTTGGTCCAGTGGGGATGGGTCCTGAAAAGGACATGAGGTTAATTGTATGTCCTTTATAAGACGTTGCAATCAGCGCAACATATTTTGGATGTCTGTTATTTCTAAGACAATATTTGCATTGCGTAGACTGTCACTGATTTCTGAACGACCGACGCTCATGCCATCGAAATCAACGCAATGTAGCCTGTTTCCAAATGATTTCGAACCCTTGACTCAGTATGTCGGAGGACTGTGAAACTCGTTCACTGCCAGTAAGCCACAACGCCTGCTTTAAGAATGTGTTAATTTATTATTTCCTTCCCGCTTATTTTCTTTATGGCTCAATGATGCCATTTATCATTCATATATCTTTATCTTTTCTAACTCCTGTGTCTACAACGCTACCTAAGTAAGTGTATGATTCTGTCTCTTGAAGTTAGGTTTACCAAAGGGAGATCAGATTATCATTTGCATGATATGGTCTAGTCTAGTCTAGTCTAGCCTAGTCTAGTCTAGTCTAGTCTAGTCTAGTCTAGTCTATAATCAGTAAGAACAATAAGGGTGACAAGAGGTAGTCTAGTCTAGTCTATCCTTTAATCAGTAAGAAAAGAACAGTAAGGGTGATATGAGGCAACAATGCCTCACTCCTGCCCATATCACGAATGCCTCCGTTAGTTTACTCCATGGAGGGTTCGTCCTATGATATCACTACATGTTGCATTTACGAAGTTAACAACTTTCTTCTTCTTCTTCTTCTTCTTCTTCTTCTTCTTCTTCTTCTTCTTCTTCTTCTTCTTCTTCTTCTTCTTCTTCTTCTTCTTCCTCTTCTTCTTCTTCTTCTTCTTCTTCTTCTTCTTCTTCTTCTTCTGCTCCTTCTCCTCCGTCTTCTCCGTCTTCCCCCTCTTCCACCGTCTGCCTCTTCCTCCCCCTATTCTTCTTCTTCTTCTTCTTCTTCTTCTTCTTCTTCTTCTTCTTCTTCTTCTTCTTCTTCTTCTTCTTTTCTTCTTCTTCTTCTTCTTCTTCTTCTTCTTCTTCTTCTTCTTCTTCTTCTTCCTTCTTCTTCTTCTTCTTCTTCTTCTTCTTCTTCTTCTTCTTCTTCTGCTTCTGCTTCTCCTCCTCCTCTCTGCCCCCTCCTCTTCCTCCTCCTCCTCCTCCTGATCTTCTTCTTCTTCGTTCGTCCGGAATGTTGTTTTAGACGTAGTTGCGTTGTGCCTGTTTACTGTAGAGCTGCGATATTTGCATCTTTCGACCGACACACCCAACTTCTTCAGGCAATTATTTGCTGGCCGTGTTAACCTTCCCGGTAACAACTGTCTGTTTTATTCCATAATGCCTCATCAATTTCCAAACAGATTTCCATTCAATGCTATCAAAGACCCTTTTATAGTCCACAAATCCAATGTCAAGTTTGGAGGTCACTTCAATGTTTTGCCCTATTCATTCAATTAATTAGATTTGGCACATGGTGTAAGATGCGTGATGTTAGACAAATCAGCGCACGGTGGGGGATTTTGTCAATATAACGTCGGCAGCCATCACTTGCCAGAAAATTACCTGGTGCCCAATTTAATCTGGACTGTGATGAGAGCCAGTTCTGCAACGTCCGTGTTACACGATGAATGATTGAAGATACACTTTGTTGGTCGCTGGCTAATTAATTACCACTCAATTTAGCATATCCTAAAATCACTTTAACCACACATTTGCGGTGTGATTAATATAGGGTCTTGAGAATTTGGCGACTACTGTAATCTGTGGGAATAGAGATGGGAGTTAGTACTGGCAAGACATGGCATGAAAAATGAATGCTTATCTTGGAAAGGCAAACAGCGGTGCATTGTTTTATCAAATCTTTGCACTTGATGTGGTAAACAGGGCCTATTTCACGATTCTTCTTCTTCTTACCTTAATCCCCTTTTTGGACATAGGCCCTCAACAAACACCGCGTCAAGCCTTTGTTTCATAATTACAATACAATTATTATCATCACATGTGAATGTATGGTTAAGCGCATTAAAACTGTCAACGTACAGACCAGCATTTAAGTATATATAGGGACTTAAAATATAATACTTGTGCATGTGTGATTGGCAAAAATACTACACTAAATATGTAAAATGTGGATTAAAACAATGCCAAACGTGTAAATGTGTGGATTACAACAATATCAAACATGTAAATGTATGGATTACGATAATACCAAGCACGTAAATGTGTGGATTACAACAATACCAAGCATGTAAATGTGTGGATTACAATACCAAGTATGTAAATGTGTGGATTACAACAATACCAAGCATGTAAATGTGTGGATTACAACAATACCAAGCATGTATATGTGTAGATTACAACAATACCAAGCATGTAAATGTGTGGATTACAATACCAAGCATGTAAATGTGTGGATTACAACAATACCAAGCATGTAAATATGTGGATTACAACAATACCAAGCATGCACATGTGTGGATTACAACAATACCAAGCATGTAAATATGTGGATTACAACAATACCAAGCATGTAAATATGTGGATTACAACAATAACAAGCATGTAAATATGTGGATTACAACAATACCAAGCATGCACATGTGTGGATTACAACAATACCAAGCATGTAAATATGTGGATTACAACAATACCAAGCATGTAAATATGTGGATTACAACAATACCAAGCATGCACATGTGTGGATTACAACAATACCAAGCATGTAAATATGTGGATTACAACAATACCAAGCATGTAAATGTGTGGATTACAACAATATCATGCATGTTAATGTGTGGATTACAACAATACCAAGCATGTAAATGTGTGGATTGCAACAATACCAAGCATGTAAATGTGTGGATTACAACAATACCAAGCATGTAAATGTGTGGATTACAACAATACCAAGCATGTAAATGTGTGGATTACAACAATACCAAACATGTAAATGTGTGGATTACAACAATACCAAGCATGTAAATGTGTGGATTACAACAATACCAAGCATGTAAATGTGTGGATTACAACAATACCAAGCATGTAAATGTGTGGATTACAACAATACCAAGCATGTAAATGTGTGGATTACAACAATACCAAGCATGTATATGTGTAGATTACAACAATACCAAGCATGTAAATTTGTTGATTACAACAATACCAAGCATGTAAATGTGTAGATTACAACAATACCAAGCATGTAAATTTGTTGATTACAACAATACCAAGCATGTATATGTGTAGATTACAACAATACCAAGCATGTAAATGTGTGAATTACAACAATACCAAGCATGTAAATGTGTGGATTGCAACAATACCAAGCATGTAAATTTGTTGATTACAACAATACCAAGCATGTAAATGTGTGGATTACAACAATACCAAGCATGTAAATGTGTTGATTACAACAATACCAAGCATGTAAATGTGTGGATTACAACAATACCAAGCATGTAAATGTGTAGATTACAACAATACCAAGCATGTAAATGTGTGGATTACAACAATACCAAGCATGTAAATTTGTTGATTACAACAATACCAAGCATGTAAATGTGTGGATTACAACAATACCAAGCATGTAAATGTGTGGATTACAACAATACCAAGCATGTATATGTGTAGATTACAACAATACCAAGCATGTAAATTTGTTGATTACAACAATACCAAGCATGTAAATGTGTAGATTACAACAATACCAAGCATGTAAATTTGTTGATTACAACAATACCAAGCATGTATATGTGTAGATTACAACAATACCAAGCATGTAAATGTGTGAATTACAACAATACCAAGCATGTAAATGTGTGGATTGCAACAATACCAAGCATGTAAATTTGTTGATTACAACAATACCAAGCATGTAAATGTGTGGATTACAACAATACCAAGCATGTAAATTTGTTGATTACAACAATACCAAGCATGTAAATGTGTGGATTACAACAATACCAAGCATGTAAATGTGTAGATTACAACAATTACATTGGCACCTTTCCGTCTTGACAGACGATAGTTTGGTACATTGTGCTTCAAAAAGGCTTAATAACTGTCATATGGCAATAACTACAATCCATGGCGGTGGCGAGTGTGGCTGGTAAGGCCAATTCTTGCTGCAAATGTTTGCCCACAGTAGGTGCATGTGAAAACATGGTCATTTCCACCATTTTGCACCATCTTACGTCTCTCACGCTCTGTGTGTGCTTTATCTGCAATCATTTTCTCCTTTGTCTTTATTCCATTTCTGATAGTTGCCCTCCATGCAACACGTTCAGCGGCGACGTGCTCCCATTGTGCATTATCAATGCCTGTATCAATCATGTCCCGCTTACACACATCTTTGTATCGTAGTAGAGGCCGACCCTGAGATCTCCTACCCGTCTGTAATTCACCAAAAAAGATGTCCTTTGGTATTCTACCATCATCCATCCTCCTAACGTGTCCTATCCATCTAAGTCTACGAAGACTGAGCATGGAATACACCGTCACACAACCTGATCTTTCCAATACTTCAGTATTTGTGATTTTGTCTTGCCACTTAATACCAAGTATTCTTCGCAGACACCGCATATGAAAGCTGTTTAAACGTTTCTCTTGGCCTGAGTAAGTTGTCCAGGTTTCACTGCCATAAAGAAGAGTACTAAGGACACAGGCTTGGTAGACGAGGACTTTTGTTTTGGCAGTAAGCTTCCTGTTCTCCCAGACTCTTTTTGCTAACATGTTCATTGTTGTTGCTGCCTTGCCAATCCTGATGTTGATTTCCTGATCGAGGGATAATTTGCTATTTACCTCTGATCCAAGATATGTAAAATGGTCTACTATCTCCAGTTCGGCGTCGTCAATAAAGATTGATGGTACACCATGTGCACCTTGTGACATAATCTGTGTCTTCTTTTTGTTAATTGTTAAACCAAATTCAGAACAAGCATTGGAGAATGCAGATAGTAGATGTTGTAATTCTTCCTCAGAGTGGGTCGTAATCGCAGCATCATCCGCAAAAAGCAACTCTCTGATTAGTACCCTGCTAATTTTGGTCTTGGCCTTCAATCTCTGAGCATTATAGAGGCCACCATCTGAGCGTGAGTGAATGTATATACCGTCATCCTGATCACGAAAGGCATATTTCAGTAGAAGTGAAAAGTATATCCCAAAGAGGGTGGGGGCTAGTACACAACCTTGCTTAACTCCACTCTTGATTTCAAACTCTTCTGAAGTTGAGCCATCAAACTTGATTATACCCTTCATGCCTGTGTGGAACGATTCCACAATGGACAGAAGAGTTGGTGGACAGCCAATCTTCTTTAGTGCTTTGAACAGACCCTCACGACTGACCAAATCGAATGCCTTTGTGAGGTCGATGAAGGCAATAAACAGTGGCTGATTTTGTTCCCGGCATTTTTCTTGCATCTGTCGCAATGAGAATATCATATCAATGGTAGACCGGTTCTGACGGAAGCCGCACTGTGATTCGGGGTAGACTTGATCTCCCAGGACTTGAAGTCTGCGCAGGACAATTCTGGCAAATACTTTCCCAACAATACACAGAAGTGAGATACCCCTATAGTTGTTGCAGTCGCTCCGATCTCCCTTGTTCTTGTACAGCGTTATGATGTTTGAATCTTTGAAATCCTGTGGGACTTGTCCTTCTCGCCAGCATAGCTCTATTAGCTGGTGGATCTGTAGAGCGAGGGTGTCTTGCCCACTCCTGATCACCTCTATTGGAATCCCATCCTTACCTGGAGCCTTGCCAGATGCAAGCTCATTTATAGCACACTTAACTTCTGTTATAGTGGGAAGTGTGTCCAGGTGGTCAAGAGTTGGCAGGGCCTCTATGGCATTGAGGGCATCATCCGCCAGCTTGGTCTCACTTGAGTAAAGCTCTAAATAGTGCTCGACCCATCTATCCATCTGCTGTTTCTTATCAGTGATGATTTCTCCAGTCAAGGTTTTCAGCGGTGCACTTCTTTTGATCATTGGACCACAGGCTTTCTTTATCCCTTCATACATGCTTCTGATGTTTCCTTTATCACTTGCGATTTGAATGGACTCACATAACTTGATCCAATAGTCATTCGCACACTGCCTGGCAGCCTTTTGTACATCCTTCCTCGCTTGCTTCAGCTCACTCAGAGTGTTACGCGTTGGTCTTTCCTTGTTTCTTAAGAGAGCTATCTTCTTTTTATCAATCAAGGGCTGCAGTATCTGGCTGTTTGCCGCAAACCAGTCCTGCCTCTTATGATCCACAGTGCCGTAAACCCCTACCGCTGTTTTATAAATAGTTTCCTTAAGTTTACTCCATTTATCATTTACTATATAATTTTCTGATGTATCATTGAAAGCGTCCTCAAGTTGCTGTTGAAATTCAAAGCACTTTCCAGGATCGTGAGTGTTAATAATATTAATCCTGGGGCTAGACTTGTGTTTAGCTGTGTAGATTCTCTTTGGTCTCAGTCTAACCCTTGCAACAACCAAAGAATGATCTGTATCACAGTCAGCACTGTGGTAACTTCGAGTTAATGATGTATGGTTCAGATGTTGTCTCCGTGTGATAATGAAGTCCAGCTGATGCCAATGGCCGGATCTTGGATGTTTCCATGTGACCTTATGCATCTCTTTTGATTTAAAAAAGGAGTTTGTAATACATAGGTCATTTCTAGTGCAATGCTCCAGCAGCCTTTGCCCATTATCATTCATGCGACCGATGTTGTATTTTCCAAGGCACACTGGCCATGAACTCGAGTCCTTGCCCACACGAGCATTGAAATCACCGAGCATATAAATGTAGTCGGATTTTGGAACTGCCTTGATCGCCAAGTCTAGCTGCTCATAGAACGTATCCTTCACATCATCAGAGGAAGTGAGTGTCGGTGCATATGCAGTGAGAATGGTGGCAAATCCACAAGAGGTTGCCAAGCGCAGTGATAATAATCTTTCATTACCTCCAGCTGGAATATCAATCATTCCCAGTAGCGAATTCTTCACTGCAAAGCCCACACCGTGTTGCCTTTTTTCTGCCTGCCCTCTTCCCTTCCAAAAAAAGGTGTAATTGTTTTCCCTGAGTGACCCTTCCTCAGCGAGGCGAGTCTCCTGCAGGCCAGCAATATCAATGTTAAGACGATTGAGTTCAGCATCAATCACAGCCGTTTTTCTCACATCGTCAATATTTGTCAAGTCAGTGGAAAATCCTGGACACATGGTTCTCACGTTCCAGGTTGCAAGCCGTAGCTTGAGGTTTTTATTATTCTTTTTATTAGTACCTGGTGCATTGGTTTTACAGCCTGCGATTCAGATTTTGTCCTAGCCCCAAGCACCCATTGAAGCAGGCAGGCTGTGGCGGATCAGCACCCAATTGGCCGGGGGCTGCCCAGCTTGAGGCGGGCGGTAGCTGATCAGTGACACCTGTAGGTGTCTCCCACCGTCAGAGGCAACGCGTGGCGCCCCATGTCTACGCCAACTGACAAGGACTTATAACCCGTAACAGTTGCCTCTCGCTTTGATTCCGAGACCGGTTAAGACCAGGGATGGAGTTATTGCCTCTCCATAGCACAAAGCCTGGGCTAAAATAAAGAAACCATGTGTTGCCCATGCAGCATGATCCCTCTCTCGGCCTGCCTAGTACACTCCAGAGGAAAGTTAACACCTATACATCTGGAACAAGACAAGCTGCAGAAGCTGCCGGATCAGCAAAGCAATGCTCTAACTGTCCGCCTGTCGGAGCTTCGATCCTAGACCAGCTGCCAACCAAGGCTTAGGGCCTGGTCTGCCCTGCCATGACTTATTTTGTCTTTGGGTTGCATTTCCTCGCACCAGGATAAGGCTAGTACCCTCCCAATTGCACTCTTCCGCCCGAAGCCGTTGGCACAATGTGGGGTGTCGGGTTTGGTAAGCGCCGCCCAACATTCGGCGCTGACAGAAAGCAGGTAGTACCATCTACTGTCATACGGTAGCTCAGTCATATCTGACTAAGACCTGACGATTACAACAATACCAAACATGTAAATGTGTGGATTACAACAATACCAAGCATGTAAATTTGTTGATTACAACAATACCAAGCATGTAAATGTGTGGATTACAACAATACCAAGCATGTAAATGTGTGGATTACAACAATACCAAGCATGTATATGTGTAGATTACAACAATACCAAGCATGTAAATTTGTTGATTACAACAATACCAAGCATGTAAATGTGTAGATTACAACAATACCAAGCATGTAAATTTGTTGATTACAACAATACCAAGCATGTAAATGTGTGGATTACAACAATACCAAGCATGTACATGTGTGGATTACAACAATACCAAGCATGTAAATGTGTGGATTACAACAATACCAAGCATGTAAATGTGTGAATTACAACAATACCAAGCATGTAAATGTGTGGATTGCAACAATAACAAGCATGTAAATGTGTGGATTACAACAATACCAAGCATGTAAATGTGTGGATTACAACAATACCAAGCATGTAAATTTGTTGATTACAACAATACCAAGCATGTAAATGTGTGGATTACAACAATACCAAGCATGTAAATGTGTGGATTACAACAATACCAAGCATGTAAATGTGTGGATTGCAACAATACCAAGCATGTAAATTTGTTGATTACAACAATACCAAGCATGTAAATGTGTGGATTACAACAATACCAAGCATGTAAATTTGTTGATTACAACAATAACAAGCATGTAAATGTGTGGATTACAACAATACCAAGCATGTAAATGTGTAGATTACAACAATACCAAGCATGTAAATGTGTGGATTACAACAATACCAAGCATGTAAATTTGTTGATTACAACAATACCAAGCATGTAAATGTGTGGATTACAACAATACCAAGCATGTAAATGTGTGGATTACAACAATACCAAGCATGTATATGTGTAGATTACAACAATACCAAGCATGTAAATTTGTTGATTACAACAATACCAAGCATGTAAATGTGTAGATTACAACAATACCAAGCATGTAAATTTGTTGATTACAACAATACCAAGCATGTAAATGTGTGGATTACAACAATACCAAGCATGTACATGTGTGGATTACAACAATACCAAGCATGTAAATGTGTGGATTACAACAATACCAAGCATGTAAATGTGTGAATTACAACAATACCAAGCATGTAAATGTGTGGATTGCAACAATACCAAGCATGTAAATGTGTGGATTACAACAATACCAAGCATGTAAATGTGTGGATTACAACAATACCAAGCATGTAAATTTGTGATTACAACAATACCAAGCATGTAAATGTGTGGATTACAACAATACCAAGCATGTAAATGTGTGGATTACAACAATACCAAGCATGTAAATGTGTGGATTACAACAATACCAAGCATGTAAATGTGTGGATTACAACAATACCAAGCATGTACATGTGTGGATTACAACAATACCAAGCATGTAAATGTGTGGATTACAACAATACCAAGCATGTAAATGTGTGGATTACAATACCAAGCATGTAAATGTGTGGATTACAACAATACTAAGCATGTAAATGTGTGGATTACAACAATACCAAGGATGTAAATGTGTAGATTACAACAATATCATGCATGTTAATGTGTGAAGACAACAATACACGTCAATGTTTAAGTTACAACAATGCGGCGATGTATATGCGTGGATTACAACAATGCATGTGACATTTGACTAACAAGGACAGTATGTGAATGCATGGTTTATGGCCATATATGGACTAGCACAACAATATATAGTAATTATGCATTCGCACAAAAATATATGGTCATGTATGGACTAGCACAACACAGTTTAAGTTAAAGTATTAAAAAATGCATGTTTTAGCGAAGTTGATAGGAAACTGCACAGATAATGTCATGAACGCTGTCGGACGAGGGTTCGACGCCAGGGCTCGTCGCCTGCTTGATGCTCGTCACGGCGTATAAAAAATGTCCTTTACTTTCACGCCAAGTCTATGCGAAATGTGATGCCATATAGTGTGTGAAACATGTTAATATGATGTATGTAAATTACCTTAGAGTCTAATTTATCAGAAATGTGATGCCATACAGTGTGTGAAACATGTTAATATGATGTATGTAAATTACCTTAGAGTCTAATTTATCAGAAATGTGATGCCATACAGTGTGTGAAACAAGCTTATTACTTGCATGTCATTTACTTTAGCTATCAGAATGGATATCAAAATGGATCTATCAGAAATATGATGCCATATAGTGTGCCAAACATGTTAATTTGATGCATATCCTTTACTTTAGAGTCAAATCTATAAGAAATATGATGCCATATAATGTGGGAGACATGCTAATTTGATGCATGCCCTTTACTTTAACGTCAAATCTATCAGAAATATGATGCCATATAGTGTGGGAGACATGTTAATTTGATGCATATCCTTTACTTTGAAGTAAAATCTATAAGAAATATGATGCAATATAGTGTGGGAGACATGTTAATTTGATGCATATCCTTTACTTTAACGTCAAATCTATCAGAAATATGATGCAATATAGTGTGGGAGACATGTTAATTTGATGCATATCCTTTACTTTGAAGTAAAATCTATAAGAAATATGATGCCATATAGTGTGAGAGACATGTTAATTTGATGCATATCCTTTACTTTGAAGTAAAATCTATACGAAATATGATGCAATATAGTGTAGGCGACATCTTAATTTGATGCACATCCTTTACTTTGAAGTAAAATCTATAAGAAATATGATGCAATATAGTGTGGGAGACATGTTAATTTGATGCATATCCTTTACTTTGAAGTAAAATCTATAAGAAATATGATGCAATATAGTGTGGGAGACATGTTAATTTGATGCATATCCTTTACTTTGAAGTAAAATCTATAAGAAATATGATGCCATATAGTGTGGGAGACATGTTAATTTGATGCATGCCTTTTACGCAAGGTCACAATCAGCCCCATCATGTTTTGGCTGTTTGTGAATTACTAGGCAATATTTTGCTTTCAGTAGTTTGTCACTGCTTTCTGAACGGCCGTGGCCGGTGGCTGATTTCGAATATGCCAGGTTTTATCTTTATACAGTGAGGCGAACTACTGTCTTCTTCGTGTTACTTATCTTTTTCGACTTACAACAATATGTAGTTATCTATATACTGAATTGCTGCATCATTACTTATTACTCCTTCACATAACCACAAGATCCATCCACCTTTTAGAAGACATATCTTATCTGGTCATACGATGGCATTTATTTCTTTATTAATTTCATTTTTATATTCGCACATATGTTTGTTGTCTTTGTTTGGAATTTTCTAATCCTTTCACGCCACCATTTCGGCCTGCGAAGTATCTTTGCAGTGAAATTTCTGGTTAACATTGTGCTAATTGCGCATTATCTGTTGAAAGAGAGTTGATTGTGTATTTTCCATTTAGATGGTGTAAGTTGCTTATTTGTTTATCAATTTCTAAGTAGCATATTGTCTGTTTGAAATGGTTTAGTGGTGTTAGTTGTATAATTTCTGTTTAAAAGGATGTCTTTCTAAGGTTTGTTTGTGTATTTTCTGCACATTAGGCGTTCGTTACGTATTGTCTGCTTGAATGGGTATTTTTGCGCATTTTCTACTTATAAGGGCCTTTCTTTGGGCTTTGTCTTTTTAAAAAGGTGTTCGTTGCATATTTTTTGTTTAAACGGATGTTAGTTGTATTTTTTCTACTGTTTAAATGGGTGTTAGATGTGTATTTTCTGTGTACGCGAGTGCTACTTGAGTATTTTCTGTGTAAATGAGTGTTACTATGGTATTTTCTGTGTAAAACGAATCTTCAGTATTTGCACCGTTCGTCGATGCTTCCAACAATAGATTTTTTAAAACTGGATTTGTTGGCTAGGATCTCTAGAACAGACTGCAGTGGTGAATCCTATTTACTGGGCAAAACATTGAAATTGTGTAAGGGTAAGATATGTCTCCTTTATCCTGCCACAAACAGTCACAGCAAGAGATGCTCACTGCATTCATTTGGTTGTCTCAGCCAGTGGAATCTCATGATCCTTACCTATGTTCCATCTTCCCCCCCTCTCCCTCTCTCTCTCTCTCTCTCTCTCTCTCTCTCTCTCTCTCTCTCTTTCTCTCATTTCCTCCAGCCCTCTGTTACCTTTCTCTCTTCTTCTCTCTCACTCCTTCCCCCTCTCTCTGTTCTACTTTTCTTCACTCTCTCTCTCGCCCCTTCCTTTCCTTCTCTCCTATTTTGCCTCCCTTCCTCACTATTCGCTTTTTCTCTCTCTGTTTCTATCTCTCTGTCCGCCTAATCCGTTTCTCCTCCTGACCCCCCCCTGACCCCCCCCCCCCTATTGCCTTCTCTCCCTCTATCCTTCTCCCACCGGCCCACTCAGTCTATAAAATCTAACGCCAACATTTAATTATATTTCGTTTAAAAGACGATACCAAATATCATAATCACATCTTTGTTTCTTTATAACTACGTTTATCGAGATCACTGTAGGGTGGCTTAACATAGACATGTTAATTATGCAGCTGACTCGTGTACAATAGCGCCAGAAAACCATGCCCGGGCTAATAAGTGAGGAAAGACTAATAACCTTCAACTTAGCATGCATGTCGTAAATATTGGGCGATATCGAGAGATATAAGACAGGATGAAGAGGAGGAGGAAGAAGAAGAAGAAGACGAAGAGGAAGACGATGATGATGAAGACGATGATGATGGCAATGGTGTGTGTTGTAATGATGATGATCATATAGTAATGATGATAATGGAAGAAGGAGAAGAAGAGGAAGCAACAGCAGGAGGAGGGTTAGAAGAAGGAAGAGAAGAAGGGGTGTGAAGAGTAATATTAGGAAGAGGAAGAGGAACAAACGGGGAGGGGGGGGAGTGGAAGGAAGGACAGAAAAATGACAGAAATGATTGGAAGGAGGGAGGGATGGAGGAAGGAAGGGCAGAATCGTTGACTGACCTGCACACTTCGTAATGATTAAAAGTCTCTCTCTCTCTCTCTCTCTCTCGCTCTCCCCCTGTGATGCGTGCGTGCGTGCGTGCGTGTGTGTTTCTAAGTCTCTTCTCCATTTTTATACAGATAATGAAAAATATGTTGGCAAAAAAAAAAAAACACCAGAGAAAAACATATTGATGATAGAATCACGTTCAACATTTCTTAAACGAGGCAGACATTTATCAGGGACGTCAAGAAAATACATGTATTATCCATGACGTTAATGTTCTGTGATGAATGAGCTGTCGTTTTCTAACGTGTCGCCTATGTCTGCAGGTAAGATGTGTACACCGCGCTGAAATTTCCTCGAATACAAACACAACAACAAAATGAATTGTCGATCACCAGTCTCACCGCTCAGGATGCCTATCAGGCATGTTAAGGTAAGTTGAGGATACATGATTTAATACGTTCAATAAGAAAATATGGCGGTATTACATATCACCAGGTATCTATGTTAGATGAAAGTTATCCATATGTATTGTTAGTTGCATGCATTTTACAGGACGTTGCAGTAAAATTCAGCACATTGGCTGATTGTAATTTTCTATGCAATTTTACTTTCAGTAGCCTGTTGTTATTATTAGGGACGTTCATTTGAAACCCGTTCCAATGGCTTTATTACAAAAGCATGAAATAAACATTAACAGGTGTGGTAGAATTAAACAAAGCATTCATTTTGAATTAATTATGCATCATGAGATGATCAGAAGAAGTCGCCGTAGGCATTCAGGCAAGCACCCCATTGCTTAGGTAGGTGGCGAATGCCGTCCGCAAACAAGGATTGTGGTTTCTCACTGAACCAATGGTTTACCGCGTTCATTACGTCTGCATCTGTTTTAGAGGTCCGAACAAATGAAAATCACATGGTGACAAATCAGGACTGTATGCTGGATGTTGCACAATATCCCACTTCTTCCTTGCTAATGCTTCCTACACAATCTTTGCAACGTGCGGACGAGCATTATCGTGCAACAAAATCACACCGCGTGAAAGCGTGCCGTTTATTCTTGATGAATTTTTGCAGCTTGTCTAGTGTTTGCAAGTAGTGGGTAGAGTCGATGTTGACACCAGGTTCTTTTAAAGTCGGCCAATAATAGCTCTTCGTGGTAAAAAAAAAAAAATACGCTCAGCATAACCTTACCAGCGGAAATCTGTAACTTAATTTTTTTGGCTTTTGGTGATCCAGCATGCTTCCATTCCATGCTCTCTCTCTCTCTCTTTTTCTGCTAGGCTCGAAGTGGTGACACCATGATTCATCGCCTGCCACTATGCGAAAGAGAAATGCATCACCCTCCACTCTGTAACGCAGCAAGAGGTTCCTATTTTTAATGGTCGGTCAACATCCGTGGTACCCGCTGTGGACACATCTTCCGATATTGCAGTTTCTTACGAACGACCTTTTGAATTGTCCCAATTAACACATCAAATTCTTTCGCTAGCGAACGTACGCTTCGACAACGGTTTATCTGTACTGCTGCATCAATTTTGGCGATGGTTGTTTTCTTTTGCAACAATATGCGCTTGACCCGGCCGTCGAAGTTATATCGTGAACTGACCGTCCTTTCCGAAACATTCGTGCCCAGTCTTTCACTGTTGTTTTCGACACACATTTGTTACCTACGCTGCCTGCATTCTACGATGAATGTCCACTGGTCGACAAACTTCAAATGAAAGAAACTGAATCACCTCTCTTTGAGCTTCTTTGGGTGGATTTTGGATCAACCCGGCCATTTTCTCAGCGGTCAGAAACAGAACCTATGCATCAAGGGACGATAAGCACGAGCTCTTTTATTCATTGGTCAATACTTATCACAATACTATGACATGATAATGTTCAACGTACGCAATTACGCGCGGTGCGATATGAACGGATTTCAAATGAACTTTCTGATCAGCCGAGGATTACACATTGTGAAAATTAATATAAAGCGATCTGGTCTCAACTGCCAGCGGCTGACTACAATTCCGATATACCATGATATTCAAACTGTGTTCACTATCATAAGCCACAGATGGGGACCTACATATGTATGAAGAAGGCGAATAAGCTAGACAGTTGTGCGGAATGTTAGATTTTCCCCCTTAGTTTCCTATTGTTGTTGTAACTATTGTTGATTCACCTGTGAACGACTTAAAGAACTAGGAATGCTGTTGACTTAATTCTATCTTAGTAGGAAGGCAATACACTCACTCTAATCATGCTTGTGAGCTTTTTGGTAGGCGATGTAAGAGTTTGGTTCTGAGTGTCTGCCATCGTCACAGGGAGTCATCTGACTCTTGCCGTTTCTCAGCGTACAATGTGCTCCCGGCAGCCTTCATCCCAATGGAGACAATGGCTCAGCATGCACCACATAAAGATGAATTAAGGTCATTGGTCAGTATGAATCAATCATCATAATGTACCCTGGCAACTGGCATAAGCGTTCGTGTCTCTCCATAGATCCTAGTGTTCTGGATCAACTCTACTGATGATACTCCTCCATGAAATCGTCTCAGTCTATCCAGTATCATTTCTCAGCCTCTCTTCTCACCACATGGCAACAGAATGTTATTTTCTCTTTCTTGTAATTGTATAACATGTTTTCATTTCATTGGCCTCTTCGTGGCAATCGAACAACTCTAGAATTCCAGAAACGCTGGAAAACATCACATCGGCGTCTGTTTTCGCTTGGTAAAGTATCATCCTTGTGTTAAATGAAGTCCCACGGAAATCATCAGAGTCTGGTGTATTAAACCTTATCCTATCCTGTGTCACGGCATACTAAAACGAGATGACCATCTCTAATGGCAATTCTTATTACGAGGATGTAATGATATACTCTTAAATGGGTCGGTTGGTCCACATTAAAGAGCCCATTCTCGGCATGCTCAAACCGTAGAATTGTTAAGGAAACCAGCAGTGGTGTGGATACAACCGCATGCAGAATGACAATGAAAAGTGTTGGCAGTAACAATGGCATTTCGTTGGCGTGAGTAATAAAATTAGTAAGCGACTAATTGAGGAAGGTCCGGAAAGTTGAGGCGGGTTTCGCGCGGGGGCATTGCATTGAATTCCTAGGAGCTTCACACTTTAGGACAAATTATCGCCTGTTTAATCATAAACAATATAAGGGTGTTGTGTGTAATGATAGTACAGATAAGCTTGCTGGCACTACCACCTTATCACTAGGTTAACCAATGCATCAAGCTGACATAATGAAAGTCCTAATAGAGAACTGCCCAATCCAGGACTTGCAAATAGATTATTCGGCATCAGTGGTCAGAATGCAGGCTTCAGATTACAGATCTATATAACCAGGACGGAGCAGTGCACCAAGCGTGCCAGGAAACTCGTCATTTAATATCTGACAAGCGCAGTCAGTCGCTGAAGGCTGGTGGGTTTACTATGGACGAAACCGGAGGACCCATGACCGTTTCTGGAGTGAGATTTTGATAACGTCACCTGAGATGGTGTCGCCTGTTTACTTCCCTCGCAGGCTTTCCTTCGGAGATGTTCGCTAGACAAGTCCCAAAATCATCCGATGCCCATTTTATGAGCATGAGTCAACTCCTGAGCCATGTTGCTTAGACCGATCATGCCGCTGTTGGAGATGAATATCTGACAACATCCTTGGTAAACAAATGATCTTATTGAATGAATCTTGTTTCATCCACTTGCTAATTTTATTTATTATCAAACTTATTATTGGTCGTTCTTTTTAATAATATGGCTTTCAAACACTTGCATCTATGGACTGATCCTGATCTTGTGGCTTGTCCTATGAAGAATTTTGTGCTGATATCAAACAGTCTTTGAAAACCTATGGCATATGTCCTTCCTCTGTTGCAGCCATGTGTACATTATGTCATATCTCAAATCCAGTTTCGTTGTGGTCTTCCTCTTTTTGGCCTCCCTGGTATACTTCCCTCCATGATTATCTTTACCAGTCTTTTCGCATGTTGAAAATATTTCATTGTCCTCATGCTTTCCATTCTTAATAACCTATCTTCTTCAATAGTGAGTTCTTGTTAGGTAGATTTGTTTGTTCTACATTCCGACCAATGTACTTTAATACTCTTATCTAACAAATATATCCAGAGGCCGATATGTGCTTTTTATCTGCTTTGTGAAATGTGCAAATGCCGCACCCACGTGTTGCAAATGACTAATTCTGTGCAACAAAATCACCATCTGCTCAATGCTGACGTCAAGTGCTTAATTTATCTTGCGTCTGATTTCATGTGTCGGGCATAAGAGCAATGTCGTCTGCGAAGACAGGACCATCAAGCTGTTGTCAGGGTCCATTGATTTCCATTTCGGGCAGTATGGATTGTTGTTATGGTAATCCACTTTATAGTCATTAAGTAAAATAAAGCTTTCAGAAAGACATCCGTGTCTAACTGCAGTTCTTATTTCAACTGAATCTGTTATTTGTCCTTCATGAAGAACTCTGTATGCCATTTTTGTATTTTCTTCTTCTTCTTCTTCTTCAGCATTCCGAGCCATTGAGGTTCTTTGCTGCAAATACAATCTGTCTCCATTCGTCTCTCTGGTGGACCTTCTCTTGCCAGTCGTTGATTCCAAGTGCTTGTAGGTCTGTATGTATATTATCTCTCCACCGCCTTCTTGGTCTACCTCGGGGTCTACGGTCATTTATTTCCTGAGTGTAAGCGAGTTTTGTTTCCCTATTATCTTCCATTCTTTCTATATGCCCCAGCCATTGTAGTCTATTAGCCTTCATGATACCAGTGATTAGCGGGGACTTAAACAAATCATAAATGTCTTTGTTACTTCTTCTTTTCCACTCTCCACTTTGTGTATCCCTAATGGGTCCAAAGATGCGTCTTAAAATTTTGTTCTCAAAGGTTTGTAACAAGGCTTCGTCTCCTTTCGTTGTACTCCAGGTTTCAGAGCCATACAGCACAACTGGTCTGATCAGTGTTTTGTATATTGTGATTTTGGTGTTACGAGATAGCGCCTTTGATTTTAGTAGATGTTGTAGTGCATAGTATATCTTATTTCCAGAGTTGATTCTAGTTTGTATTTCTTCCCTTATGATGTTGGAGCAGTTGAAGATTGTACCCAGGTATTTGTATGTTTCCGTTCTTTTAATGGTCATATTATCTATTTGTATGTGGCCAGAGTTTTTAGCCATTCCGTCTCTTGAAATTACCATATATTCTGTCTTATCTTGGTTGATAACCAGCCCCATCTGTTGGGCTTTTTCCTTTAAGTGAGTCAATATTTCTAATGTCTTTTGTTCACTTTGCCCTATAATATCTATATCATCTGCATAACCAAGCAGCTTGGATGTTCCTCCAATATCACATTCCTCCTTTACCTTCCTTACAACTTTCTCTAGAGCCAGATTGAAGAGTAGCGGCGATAGTGCATCACCCTGTTTCAAGCCAGATGTTATTTGGAAGGGGTCTGATTTCCTGCCTTTATATGTTACTATATTATAAGTATCTTCCATGCATAGTTTGGTCATGTTAATTAACTTCCTTGGTATTCCAAATTCCTGCATAACATTCCATAGACTATTCCTATGGACACTATCATAAGCCTTTTTAAAATCCACAAAAATGTTATGGAGATCTCTTTTATATTCCCAATGTTTCTCGGCTATTTGTCGTAAGATAAATATCTGATCTATTGTTGATCTGTTTTGTCTAAAACCCGCCTGGTAGTCACCTAATATGTCTTCTGAATATGGTTTTAGTCTATTTAGTAATACTGCGGATAGTATCTTATAGCTTGTGGACAGTAGTGATATTCCTCTATAATTTCCACATTGGAACTTGTCTCCTTTCTTAAAGATAGGTATCAATAATGACTCTTTCCAGTCATGGGGTAATTCTTCTGTCCTCCAGATTTTTATTATTAGCTCGTATAGCTTTAGATGTAATGCATGGCCACCTGCCTTTATAAATTCAGCAGCAATTCCATCAGTCCCAGTTGCCTTATTGTTTTTAAGTCGTGTGATTACATATAGGATTTCTTCAAATGTAGGTTCTTCAATTTGTGGTTCGCATGTTAGAACCTCTTCCTGTGGGAAAATGTTACTTGGAGCTTCACAATTTAGTAATTCAATAAAATATTCTTTCCATGTGTTGCACATTTCTTCAATGGTATTTATCATATTCCCATTTTTGTCTTTTAAACCATATGTGTTTTGTTGGTGCCCTCGTTTCATTGACTTCAGTACTTTAAAAAACTTTCTGGATTCATTTTTCTGGTGATTAGTTTCCATATCTTTGATTATATTACTCATATATTCTCGCTTCTGCTGTCTGACTATTTTTGTAGCCTCTTTACATTCATTTCTATAATGCTCTTCCTTTTGGATGTTATTGATGTCATTTAACCATACATGTCTGGCATTCTTCTTCTTAGTGACTGCTTCTTCACATTTTTGATTGAACCATCTGTTCTTTCTATGCGTGGTTGACACACCGAGACATTCTTCTGCGGTAGATTGAAGTGTATTCTTGATGTTCAACCAAGTTTGGTCAACGCTTTCCTCCAAAGGGTTTTGAAAAGTTTCAAGTTTACATTTTATTTCATCTGTAAATTTCTCTTTGACTGTAATGTCTTGTAGTTTTTCTCTGTTATATGTTGGGTGTAATCTTTGTAATTTAGTATAGAAAGCTCTCTTAAGTTTTATTTTAAATTTTGCTCCAACGAGCAAAATATTTTTGTATGTTATTCTTATTAAATTAAAGATTTTCACTGAGATTCAGTTCAGTGATTCTTTACCAATGCTGTCAAAAGCCTTTTCATAGAACATAAATTCAATATAAAATGGCTAGTTTAGCTTGCTGCTCTGCCTATTTATTATGTATATGCGTCTGTCTGGTCAGTACAAGACCTGTTCTAACGAATATCATTCATCTCGTGTTTGTTTGTCAGTGGTATCTCCTAATCTCTCTTGAATGATCCTGCTTAATATTTCCCCACGAACCAACAATAACGGTATTTTTTTTAAATAGTATTCGCATTCTGCAGGTCTCACGGTGTGAGTCTTTACAAAACAAGGAAAAATATTGTATGCGCCCCTCTGATGCTCGAGTAGTTGATCGTTCGTCTAGTGTGCATAGGCATCTTCTCCAGAGTTCCTTCTCTCTAGTCTGCTTTTAGTTCTTCGTCCCACAGACTTAACTATTTAATTTCTGCTGTAATTCAATTGTGGTGGATATATTAACTTTGACTAATGTTGTGATACGACAAAAGCCAGAAGCTTTCCCATCTTAGGATTCATTATACATAAGTTCCTCAAAGTGTTCAGCCAATCTGTGAATTTTTTCATGCTTCTGGACTTTGTAGTTGAAAGTTCTCTGCGGGATGGGGAAGCTAGCCCCACACCATCGCTTTCTAGTCGCTTGATGCAAATGCATGGGACGTTAAGGTGACATTATTTTATAGCCTCCCTTAAGTTCCCTAGTAACACAGAGCCAACTTTGCCTAGTTGCAAGTTAAAGACTAGGTTTCATAAGTGCTTACGACGTTGCTTTAGCTTGGGGAGGTAGCATTAAACAACGACAACGGTCATTTAAATTCAGAAATAGGCTCTATTGCATATTAAATACTGATTCCTGAATCTTTTGACAATATGAAATACATGTACCTCCACTCATGTCAGTTCTATGATGTTAACTTACCAGTTCGTCTCCATGCTTCTAGTCCATTTGTACGCAAGCATTTGTACATCCTCATACACACCTGAAGTAGATATTGCTATACATTAGAACAGGACATTTGGGTATATTGCTTTAAATCGGAAATATCGATTTATATGAGTTATATTTCCCTTGATCATTGGGTTGAAGTTTGTTGACAATGAAATGTATTAATTGCTGGACATTAGGTTGGAGTTTGTTGACAATGAAATATATAAAATCCTGGACATTAAGTTGGAGTTTATTGACAAAGAAATATATAAATCCCTGGGTACTGGGTTGGAGTTTGTTGACAGTGAAATGCATAAAATCTGGGTAGGAATATCTCAGTGGTCTAGGCGTCCGCCTCTCGCTCGAGCAGACCTGGTTCGTCTCACGGTGTTCACAGTTTGGAAATTTACAAAACAATAAGATTAAAGGCATGCCTCTATCCCTTTCATCATTGTGGGGTAGTAGTTCGAACAACTAGCTTTCTCTGACAAGGGCAAAAATCCGGAGGTTCCATGTGCACGTTTTGCTATTTAAATCAGTAGCCCGAAATCGATCGAATAAACCGACTAAGCCCATGGACAATTTCCACATTAGAAAAGCACTTTTAAAAATGTATAGCAAGTGCAATTCTGGTATACACTCATTTGGATTCTCGCTCGAATCCGTGCAATATGCTGAGATTCTTCTTGTGTAATATATGGGATGAGATTGGAGCATTTAGGAGATATCCTCATGCGATGAAAGTGATCTCTTACAGGCCAAACCTGTAACTAAAACCCGTGGAGAAAACATAACTAACCTAGGCATAATCCTAGCCTGTTTAGTGAATGCTGTTCTAAATCATAGCCTGGTGACATCAATATCTCTCTCCGCAAATGGGAACATCCTCTTCCGGTTCTGCTAACACAGCTCGTTTCTGGACTTTGATAGGTGGGAGGAGAGCTCTATAATATACTACCCGTGGAAATGCTACTTTATACTGAATGGAATAAAAGTTTCAACGCCAACGTGACACCGACAGATGCAAGCCAGGTTCAGGGCTTCGGTGACCTGGATGCTAATGCGTCGGTTTTAAGAGTTCACATCCAGTCTTCCAGAGGATTCACAACCAACGAGCCAATCAATCAACCATCAATCAACAAACCAACCATATCAGTTATAGTGAGATTTATGTACCATCTCATATTCTGGCTTCCTGTACATTTTGTAATTCAGTACCATTTATATTGCTGGTGTATACCAGGGTGTCATCATGTAGCAGATTCTTTGCGGAGAGCCTCTCCTACAACTGCTCGCCCAAACGTTTCCGCATCTCTTGCTACTGCTTCTGCCTCATGTACTCACATTCCGAAGGTGCCCGCAATGTACTGTGTTCATCTGCGGGCTGGTTTACTTCTTCCTTTTCTTCCAGGAACTATGCCTTCCAAAACTATTCTTTACAGGGAATCTCCGTGGCGATGTGATCAAGCTGTCTGCCTCGAGCTCCGAAGGTTATGGGTTCGATTCCGGGCTACGTCTTTCGGTTCACGGGTGCATTTGTTTCGGAGACTCCTGGGGGTCTTTACTGGAGCTACGGAATTTGTGCTCGGTGCGATGCTTTCGGCTGATTGGCCTGCGGAAAAAGAGCCAGCCATATGGAATAAACCCCGGTGCAATGAAGTCGGTCCTCTCGACTTGTAAGACTTTTAAGACTGTTATTTACAGGCCACATGGACATTTAATATGGCCAAATCATTTCAGTTTACCAGAAATTATACTATTTTTTGTGAATTTTCTTCGATTTTCAGCGCGTACTTGTGTGATCAGAATTTACAGTTTGTGTTTATGATGGTAATTAATAGTTTCCTCCAGAAAATTGTCTAGTGGTTTGTAATTTCGAGTGAACCGCTTCTTTTATAACTTCGGAAACTCGAGGGTTCAATGTGCCGGGGCGTTTGATGGAGTGTACTGGCAGCTATAAATATGGGTGAAATGGGGAACGGGGAGCTACTGAAGAATCTCACGAGTTTATTGCTTTCATATGCTTGTTGCCAATAAATTCTTACCGTGTTAATTACTAAGCCCAAAATTAGCCACGTACTATATGATTTTCAGTAGAGGCGTGTGGATAGATTTCCACGGTTTAGCAACAAATGTGAAAGTTGCCTTCTTTCCATGCTGTTTCCACTGAGTGTTCATCAGCCGTGCATATTTCATACTCAGTTTGACCGAGTGTTGGAGAAGAGTTTTAGTTACATTCTACTCACCAGCGGCGTTTCTTGTACTCGAAGAAGATTTTTCTACTTGAGGTACTGATTCTGTGTATTGTTGTGAAACAGCCGCCCAGTTCTTCTGTGTTCATTTCCTCATCAGTCGCTGTAGCCCATGACGTATGTTGTAGAGTGTGCATGCTATTCTAACATTTGGCTAAATCTATGAAACATCTGCTTGAAGTACATGGAACTTCACAATTAGAAAACAAAGCGGTAAATATTATAATGGAAACTGTTATAGGGATATAATTACTTCTTTACTACATTCATTGTCCTCTTCTGCGGCTTGATGTTAGCGAACGTAGTTTTATACACCAGACATACCGGGTTGGAAGTCAGCTTCAGTCAGTTTTGGAGAAGATCATTTTGCGTTGATTTCCACAATGTCATGAGCGTCGGCCGTTCAGAAAGCAAACTACTTAACTTGAAATGTCCTAGAAAATATCAAACAGCCAATAAATGTAAGGGCTGATTACGTTGTCCTGTGGAGGACATGCAACTAATTTCTTTTAAAATTAAATCCAGTGAGCCTTACTTTACATGCATTTTATGAGTAGTATGCAATCTGGGAAAGAATAGTTTTCAATGTACAAATAACGGTGTGAGTTTTCTTTTTTAATGATGTAGTTTTTAATTATCAGTAAGTGAACCAGCCGTGAATCCAAGAGCGTATACTAAGTTTCAAAATCGAAGCAGTAACATCAATTTAAATTACCCAGATGTAAATTGACCAGCAGTTTTAGTTTTACAAATTACAGTAGCTGTTTTGCATTCAGAAATATGTCAGCTGTGAATTAATACATGGGTGCTAGTTATGTATTCACAATTGTGAATTAATACATGGGTGCTAGTTATGTATTCACAATTGTGAATTAATACATGGGTGCCAGTTGTGTATTCACAATTGTGAATTAATACATGTGTGCTAGTTATGTATTCACAATTGTGAATTAATACATGGGTGCTAGTTATGTATTCACAATTGTGAATTAATACATGGGTGCTAGTTATGTATTCACAATTGTGAATTAATACATGGGTGCTAGTTATGTATTCACAATTGTGAATTAATACATGGGTGCTAGTTATGTATTCACAATTGTGAATTAATACATGGGTGCTAGTTATGTATTCACAATTGTGAATTAATACATGGGTGCTAGTTGTGTATTCACAATTGTGAATTAATACATGGGTGCTAGTTATGTATTCACAATTGTGAATTAATACATGGGTGCTAGTTATGTATTCACAATTGTGAATTAATACATGGGTGCTAGTTATGTATTCACAATTGTGAATTAATACATGGGTGCTAGTTATGTATTCACAATTGTGAATTAATACATGGGTGCTAGTTAAGTATTTAGTGATGCTAGTTTTCTTTTCGTTCCCTCGATTTTAACTCCAGCGTTGTCCATACACGTGCTACTACTTCTAGTGAGCTGCGCTGATGTTTGTGTGTGGGTTACAATTCTTTATTACCAATGTCCCTTACCATCAGGCGAACCCACTCCGACTTCTGAGGTACTTGAAATTTACGTCAACATTTTAGTTCAGCTACCCGGTATAGGGGTTGAACCCGCTACCTCGGCATCAGTTCACCGGATATATAAAAGCGAGCGCTCTTACCCATTTGGCCATGCTGACATCAATGGTAGTTGTGTATTTTGAAATGAATGTCACTGGGCGGGGAAGAAAACAAACAGATATGTCCAATATTGAAGAGGATTGGTTATTAACACAAATAAAATGGAAGGACATTTTATATTTAGAGCATGTAAAAAATCTTATGTCCCTGATACAGACTAATATGAAAAGAGGTGTGCCGGGAAAGAGGGAAAAAAAGGAAAACAACAAAGTATATAGAGTTAGATGTGATGGATAATTTACGCTTCACCGTAACAGGGGCAGGACATCGGGCTTACAATAACAGCGATAATTCTTGAAAACTTATGAGGGGGTAGATGAGGCAAAGTTATGTAGAGGACATCAGGGTTACAATATAGGAAATCTTTGAAAACTTATGAAGGCGTAGGAGGAGCCAAAGTTATGTAGAGGACATCGGGGTTACATTATAGAAAGTCCTTGAAAATTTATGAAGGCGTGGGATAAGGCAAAGTTATGTAGATTACATCAAGCTTACAATATAGAAAATACTTGACAACTGCTAATAAAATGGTGGGGTGTGGCACAGTTATGTAGAGTTCATAAGGGTTACAATAGATATAATTCTTGAAAACTGTTCATCAAATGTTGGGGTGAGTAAAATTGTGCACATGACAAAATACTGGATGAATGATGCATGTAAACAAAAGGGCTAAGACAATGAAATTAATGGCGGCAGTGAAAAATATGCTAAAGAAAACAGCATAAAATAATTGATATATGAGATGTATAAATATTGCATGTCCTTTGCTGGAAGTTGCGAATTACATCAGGTTAATTTTGTAGGCAAGGTTACTTTCTTTGGTTTACCATTACTTTCTCACCGAGAAGTCAACGTTTAAGTAACTCACCGGTGTGCCAAATGAACCCATCTCCGCGCCGTCAGATCACAGAATATTCAGTGCCAGCGCTTTAGATCATTCGTGGTTCCAATCTCCATAACGATGTACGACTATGGCAAACTTAGTATTAATCATCTTTGTTACTTGTTGCAGTCTATTTCCGAGGTCGGCACAGGAAGAACGCGAACTCATGACAAAATGGAAACAGTTTGGTTGCAGAGGTCCAGTACCAACATGCCGTGGGGATTTCGAATGATCGGAGGCAGTGAATTCGGACTCCCGCTGACAATTCAACGGGTAGGTTTTCGTCGTTCAAGTTTGTGGCTTGTCGTTCTTAGCTATGTGTTTACGTCATTGTCATTCTTTAGTCTATATGTAAACAATATAAAATGACACAAAGTAGTGCAGCTTTACATAACAGAGTTAAGACACATACAGAACGCTGCGGCGATTAGCCTTCATCAGCAAACAAACACATTCACAAACACAACATACAATCAAGGAGATCTCCTGTGACTACATCAGAAGGTGACGACAGGACGAGAAGAACAAAAGCATGGAAAATGGAAGCAATGAAAAGAAAATGAGAATTAAAAAACTGTTAATTGAAGAGAATGTTAGTTGACGAAAATGTTTAATTGAAAAAAATGTTAATAGAGAAAACGTTCATACTCACCTCACCTTTCTGATCTGTAAGTGACTAAGAAAATCTCCGATGTATTCTGATGCCCGGTGCTGAGTGTTACGGTTCAGTGAGCACATAGATGGAAGGGGGTGGGGTAGGAGGAAGGCAAATTGTCTGGCAAGGGTATCTGAGCAATCACAGTGGATGTGCTGGTGAAGTATGGGGCGCGCCAGATTGAAGGTGGTACTACCCAAAACCACATTGTGTTATTTTAGGGGCTAGTCTTAAAGTCTGGGTGGACTGATATGCGTGAACGCGCATACATACATAGGCACACCTCAACAGACAAAATGCTAGTGTATGTGGGCATGTGCAAAGAATATGTAAGAGAGAGAGAGAGAGAGAGAGAGAGAGAGAGAGAGAGAGAGAGAGAGAGAGAGAGAGGAAAAGTGCCTGTGATATACCACATGAGGTATGCGGAGTACGTCGGTCTACACGTACGACGTTTCACTCATACTGTACCCTATGAAATAGTTAGTATGGTTGATTGTTATGCAACATATTTAAGGATCTACTCGTCCCAGTGCTTGAGTTATTGGGGCTGTATAGGATCCAACACTGGTAATGCACGTGAAGTAGGTAGGCACAGAGAAGCAAGATGTAGGGAGAGAGAGAGAGAGAGAGAGAGAGAGAGAGGAGAGAGAGAGAGAGAGAGAGAGAGAGAGAGAGAGAGAGAGAGAGAGAGAGATTGGAAAAGTGCTTACGACACGCCCTTCCTTCTATGTGCTCACTGAACCGTAACACCCAGCACCGGGCATCAGAATACATCGGAGATTTTCTTAGTCACTTACAGATCAGAAAGGTGAGGTGAGTATGAACGTTTTCTCTATTAACATTTTTTTCAATTAAACATGTTCTTCAACTAACATTCTCCTTAATTAACAGTTTTTTAATTCTCATTTTCTTTTCATTGCTTCCATTTTCCATGCTTTTGTTCTTCTCGTCCTGTCGTCACCTTCTGATGTAGTCACAGGAGATCTCCTTGTCTGTATGTTGTGTTTGTGAATGTGTTTGTTTGCTGATGAAGGCTAATCGCCGCAACGTTCTGTATGTGTCTTAACTCTGTTATGTAAAGCTGCACTACTTTGTGTCATTTTATATTGTTTACATTTTCACAGCTTTACCGCAGTTCCACCAAATTTTATTCATATTTAGTCTATATGTACACGTCAGTTATTTTAACTGATTCAATGCCGAAGGATAATATATTGCCAAATATTACTTCCCATTTTGATAGAAGGGCGATATATGGCAATACTAGGGCCGTCGTGTTATTCGTTTTGTTTCGCGGTGTCTTCTGCAATCCCAATGCTCAATGAACTTAAATTTATATTATGATACTTGTTCATTTCATTGTGTACCATGTTTGGTTCAAACCTAATTGTTTTGTTTGGCACTGAATCAATTAACAACCCACCATTATGCTGTAAGAGTTGACAGCAGGAAATGGTTCTTAGAAGAATTAATTAGAGTACATCACCAATTACCCAGTAAACTGGCGTAGACATCCATGCATCTACTCATATGTCAAACCTTGGTGTTATGGATCGATTCTATTGATTCAAGTGCACACACTTTGTAAAATCACGTTTTGTAACATGTCTATATCACTGTAACAGTGCAGTAGGTGTGAAGCCGTGGCGTATATGTGTTCCATCATTGATTTTCACGTGACCTGCTCCACACAACTGTTACCGTAGACGAAGTGTGTAACGCCAGTAACCAATCAACACCTGTAACAGTCCCTCTCCTGCCATCAGATCTAAAGATAAACACGGTGACCAAAAGAAAACAAATTCCATTCATTAAACAACAGTTACCAATGTCCCCATACAGACTATCTCCAATCAAACACTGACCAAATTGGCACACGGGAAGGCCGACGTCCGAACTAATTTCTCTGAGCTAAGCTGCTAAACTCTCGGCAGGACTGCCTACTTCTGAACTCCCATGACCTCCAACAACTATAAGACAATGAATGAATCACCACAACAACAAAAAAACCGAGAAGTAGATTATAAGATTATAGATTATAAATAATAAAATATTTAATATAATAAAATAAAATCAATTAAAAATAAAAAAAATAAAATATAAATAAAATAAAATATTATAAAATAAAGTAGATTATAAACAACCATAAGAGGCGTTTATTTGAAATCCGTTCCTGCAACACCGCGAGTAATTGCCTACGTTGAACATGATCATGTCATAGTCATGTGATAAGTACTGACCAATGAATAAAATAGCACGTGCTTACCGTCCCATGATGCATAGGTTCTGTTTCTGACCGTTGAGAAATTGGCCGGGTTGATCCAAAATCCGCCCAAGAAGCTCAAAGAGCGGTGATTCAGTTTCTTTCATTTAAAGGATGTCGACTAGTGGACAATCATCGAAGAATGCAGGTAGCGTACAGTAAAAATTGTGTGTCGAAGACAGAGATGACAGACTGGGCACGAATGTTTCGGAAAGGACGTCAATACACGACAGATCGTCTTCGGCAGGGTCAAGCGCATGTTGTTGCAACAGAAAAAAAAAACATCGCCAAAATTGATGCAACAGTACAGATGAACCGTTGTCGAAGCATACGTTCGCTACCGAAAGAATTTGATGTGTCAATTCGGACAATTCAAAAGGTCGTTCGTAAGAAACTGCAATATCGGAAGGTGTGTTCACAGTGGGTACCACGGATGTTGACTGACCACCATAAATAGGAACCTCTTACTGCGTTACAGAGTGGAGGGTGATGCATTTCTCTTTCGCATAGTGGCAGGCGATGAATCATGGTGTCACCACTTCGAGCCGAGCAGCAAAATAGAGAGCATGCAATGGAAGCATGCTGGATTACCAGAAGCCAAAAAATTCAAGTTACAGGTTTCCGCTGGTAAGGTTATGCTGAGCGCATTTTTTGACCATGAAGGGCTAATGTTGGTCGACTTTAAAGAACCTGATGTCAACATCAACTCTACCTATTACTTGCAAACACTAGAAAAGCTGCAAAAAGGCATCAAGAATAAACGACCCGGTATGCTTTCTCGCGGTGTCATTTTGTTGTACGATAATGCTCGTCCGCATGTCGCAAAGATTATGCAGGAAGCATTAGCAAAGAAGAAGTGAGAAGTTCTGCAACATCCAGCCTATCGTCCTGATTTGTCACCATGTGATTTTCATTTGTTCGGACCTCTAAAAAAAAGCTCTCAAGGGTAATGATTTCACACAGATGCAGACGTAATGAACGCGATAAACACTTGATTCAGTGAGCAACCACAATCCCTTCTTTGCGAACGGCATTCGCCGCCTACCTAACAATGGGATGCTTGTCTGAATGCTTACGGCGACTTCTTCTGACCAACCCATGGTGCATAATTAATTCTTCTTCTTCTTCTTCTTCTGCGTTCATCCGGATTTTTTTTTTCCGGATGTGACTGCGTTGTGCCTGTTTACAGCAGAGCTGCGTTCTTGCGCCGTTAGGCCGACACATCCGACTTCTGCGGGCATTTGTTGCCCGTGTTAACCTTCCCGGGGCATAATTAATTCAAAATGAATGCTTTGTTTAATTCTACCACACCTGTTAATGTTTCTTTCATGCTTTTGTAATAAAGCAATTGGAACGGGTTTCAAATGAACGTCCCCAATTCAAAATCTCTAAAATCTCAAAATAACTCTCAAAAACTCTCGAACTTCAACTCCAAGCTGCTGAACTCTAGGCATAAGCTTAGAAATTGTACTGCATTTCCACATTGTAATATGCATTTCAATTCCACACTGCACTTCATCTTAACTCTTAGGCTAAACTGCTTCAGAGCCGAACTCGACTAAATCTCTAAGCAGTAGCAGCACATCTCGGCATCTCTTGTGAAACCTATACTTCGACTGTCAACTCACGGTGGACAACTAACTCGAACTCCGAGCAGCACTCCCTAACTCACAACTACTCACCTCTCAATCAAGCTTCCCCTAGTCTGACTTTCGAGGCGAACTCCCAGCTATAGTCTGTTTACTTTTGTCTGCCCCAATATAAAATTTCATATCTCAGTAACCAACTGAGGGAAAATGATGAGATTTAGCATATAACCGTATCATTATGTCCACCCAACAAAAATAATTTTTTTTCCTGGAGATTGTACAGCAGATTTCAATGTTTGTTTACATGCAGTATATAATTTACGGGTCATAGATTAAGTCCATAACTTTTAACGTATCACACCTTCATCCAGACACATCCGCACTTTAAAAAAAAAAAATTCTCCTGGTTCACATTGTAGCACGAACTGCGCGCAGTTAAATGGAATTGTTCAGAGGTGTTGTTTCGTTCATGAATCGTGATTATATAAATAAATATATAAATACATCTTACCATTAATATAATATTAATAGCTAATATTTGAATGTGTAAATATTGTTTAATGGGATTGAATGTGAAATTGTGTACACTTCAAAGCATCGCTATGAAGTTGTACACATATTTTTGTCAAGAAGCTGATCACAGGAACCTGTTTCATACTGTTACAAATCCCGAAAAAAGAACAGTGCATTTCTCGATGGCCCGGGAAGGTTAACTAGGTCAGCAAATGCCCACAGAAGTCAGATGTGTCGGTTCTAACGCTGCGCAAGAACGCAGCTCTGCTGTAAACAGACACAACGCAATCACGTCCAAAAAAGAAAACAAAAAAGGAAAAAAAAAAACTCTGGATGAACGCAGCAGAAGAAGAAGATTTCGTCGATGGGTGCACGAATCTGGAATGAAACCAACACGCGATAAGAAAACGGTAGGTAGAAAGACAATTGTAGACAGCTTTGACACAGATGTCATAAGGCGGGCTATTTTAAAAATGCTGGTTGCCAAAGAAACAGTGACTGCAAGAAATCTTAGGGTTTGGTTGAGAAAGAACAATAACATAGAGCTATCCAAAAAAATTTCGTGGAAAATTATAAGAACAGTAGGCTCCACTTTTAGAAAGTACAAGGGAGGTAGAAATATCCTTTGCGAGCAACCGCATTTAGGAGCCATGAGAAGCAGATATCTACGTGAAATAGTGGAAATGCGCAAAGAAAATTATGACATGGTGTATTTGGATGAGACGTGGACGATTGCACACCACACAAGTGAAAAGGAATGGCAATCAGTGGATAGAAAGATAAAGCGATACGTGCCCAGTAGTAAAGGACAGCGTTTGGTCATAGCCCATGCTGGTAGTACTCATAATGGCTTACTACGGAATGCTGGACTCGTATTCGTATCATAGCGTACAGACAATAGGGATTATCATAATGAGATGAAAGGCAATGTATTTAGAGATTGGCTCGAGAATTAATGTGCTTCCATCCCTAGATAGAATGTCTTGTCTAATCATGGACAATGCATCATATCACAAGAAGACAAAATACCTACGGCATCGAGCACAAAGGAAGCAATAAAGATATCGCTCCGAAGGGAAAATATACCATTTACAAAAACATACAGTAGTTTTTCCTTGTAAAACAGGCGCAATAAAAAAAAAGGAAATATCAAATCGACAAGTTGATAGAAGAGCATGGCCATGGGTGCTTGAGTCTTCCGCCGTACCATTCTCATTAAAACCCCCAAGAACTTGTGTGGGCTAAAATTAAAGGACAGGCGGCAGCTGACATTACTACATTCAAATTGTCTGACTTCAAGATACTAACCCAGTCCGCGTTATTAAATATTGATAAAAGTTACTGGAAAATATGTGAAGACCATGTGTTGAAAGAGGAAGAGGACTATTGGAGAAAGGATGGATTTAATTTTATGCAACCGAGAACTGTCATCAACCTACTGGAATCGTCCGACACAGATTAAGGTCTGAGCAGATTAGCAAACCTTAATCCACGTGTACACTTACTGGGATATTTTGCTCCAACTATTCATCGAATTGCAGGCCCTAAACATTACATGATCAGCACAATGTCAATGGCAATAGTTTGTATTCCACGGTGATGAATTTTCAATTCCGCAAGCCCTCAACGGTGACAAACACCTGGTATTGAAAAAAAAAAAAACCACTAAACGCATTGAATACCAATAGAAGAGTAATATTACGGTGGAGACTGACATATTGTGGCATAACAAGAAACGTGAGAGCAAACACGTTGTCAAATTAGGGGACAACACACGTACATACGAATCAATCTATAAACTGCAATGAAAAGAGGACCAACATCTTGGTCGTTAAGACGAAAGCCCACTACAGAGACAATGATAACTATTTTCATTGTGCAAAACAGGTAATCATGTTTCGTCTCTGAACGGTAAACAGCAGAGTAGACAATTCTTTCACGAAGACTCAAAGCGGGTCTGTCACCCATGTGTATGTGTGAACGAACTAGACAGACAGCTGAACAGATCCTTAAAAATTGACACATGATGATAAATTGCGGTATCATTTCTGGTCACTCCATACGGACATTAACGCACAGGCTATTTGGAAGCTTTCACGAACTCAATATAAAAAGCTAAATGCATCCTAGTAACATGACTCTCTGTGTACACATTATTAACCAGCAGCTGAAGAAACAAGAAGAAAATGAAAAATAAGGTAAGAAATATATTCCTTCTACTTTCCTGTCAATTTACACATTATTTAACCCATGCCTCTGTAAATTTTCTGTCTTTACTAATATTACACATTGTCTCCCGTGTGTTTCCGGGGCCCATAAGGGAAGCAAAGAATAGCAACACTGTAGCCTACCTGATGGTTCCGTCGCCCTGCTACTGAGCGAGTGCAGTGGCGCGACACTGTGAGCTGTGAGTTTCGTGTGAAGTGCTTTTGAATCTGCCCAAGTTTTTAATTTTGGAACGTGACTGCATGTTCGGAGCGATGGCAAGTGGCTATGTCCCAGAGTTGACCAGTTTTTGCCTTACGCAGAAATGCGTGGCTGCTGGGCTTCTGGTTGACTGCCACTGCCGTCGGTGATGAACTGTATGTTCGTGGACTGTGTAGGTGAACATCTAAGAAACATCCAGATAGGAAAATGACTGCCGATTCCATCAGAGATGAATTGGGTGTTTCGTGGGGGACTGGTGTGTTGACATTCTGGCGGCGGCATTATGCACAGTGTATCTGTGCGGGCTGTTGTTTGTCGAGACTCCTGTCTTTTCCACTTTTCACATTGGGCAGTGGGGAGTGTTTTGTGTGATATTCACTGGCACAGGAACGGAGCATAATGGGGACGACCCGTTGCTGTGAAGTTGGAACTGCGACTAACTAACTAACTATTACACATTGTACCCCTCTCGGAAGTCTCCATGGTGAAGTAGTCAAGCCGTCTGACTCGGGCTCCGAAGGTTGTATGTTAGATTCCGGGCCGCGTCCTTCATTTCACGAGTGCATTTTTTCGGAGACTTCCGATGGTCGTCTCTGGAGCTACGGAGTTCGTGCTTTGTGCGACGCTTTCAGCGCTGCGGAAAGAGACTGAGCCATATGGGATAAAAAACCCGGTGCAATGCAGTCGACCCTGTCGACTTTTAAGCAACCTTTTTTTTATTGCGGCCACTCCCATACGAATCTGGCTACGCCTTGTACTTGTGTCGTTATCCGAAATGGCGTGCTTTACTGTAAGACCTGTTTGTTAGCGTGAATTCACTACATTATCGCCAAAACATCAAAGAAATGTCGCCGCTTTCGATGATTTAAGTTGCCTTTGGACCTATCAAAGACATATTCCTTGGGTGGGGGTAATATATAAGACGGCAGGGAAAATTTCATAATGATGCAACAGACAGTTTTCATAAAAATTTATCGTGAATAAAGGCATTCATTTCTGAACAGACTATAACTATCAAAACTTCGGGCAGTACCCCCTTGCACACTCTAAACTGAACTGCAAACTAACCGTCTTTGGGCAGCAGCCCCTTCAGACATAATTCGTGTCTGGATTACCCATTTTTCTATGTTACTTGGGCAACACCCCTTCCACACACTGGGCTCATCATGTCTACTGCTTCAACGTGCTCTTTTCAAACACCCTTCTAATCTGTGAGTAATTGTATCATGCTTTTACTCATTAGACAAGAAGGTTCACTGCAGCACGCTTTTCTTGTGAAACATTCTAAACTCAAGTACCCTTCTTGGACCAAACATAAACCCGAGTAACGCTCAAATCTACATAGTGCGACCTTACTGTTTTCTATGCAACAATTCTGACTTGTTTATCAGACGCAACATGTTGTTTGCTGTTGTTGTTTGTCCATCAAGAATGATGATGACCATTCATTTCATCCAGTGGGGTTGAAAGTATGGAGCCGTGAGTTCTAAGATGGCTGATAAGGCCTATTTTGGCTCGAAATGTTCTTTGACAATGTAGACAAAGAATGCTTGACGCTTCAGGAGGAGGATTTTCTGCAGTGTTTTTTTTTTCTGTTCTGTCTTTTCTGCATTGCAGTCCTGGCTGCCTCAAAAGTGACTGCACCCTTGCGTAATGATGCACGCCACGAATTTCGGTCTCTGGCTGCAGTCTCCCAGGTGTCATGATGAATTCCAAAAGCAACATACAACCTAGCTGACATAATGTCTTCCATGCAATAACTCTGACTTGTTTATCAGACTCAACATACAACCTAGCTTCCCTTCTAAGAGAGCTTCTTAAAAGCACCCCTACTACATTGCCCTACCCCTAAACACTAACTTACTGGGCTGGGGTGAATATAGGAAACGCTGACCCAAGTACGACATTCTACCGTACTCAGCCTAATCTGCTAAATAACTTTATAGTAATATGTCAGCAAAATGTCATAGTAACATGTCTTTATAACTTTATTGTAACATATCAGAATCATGTTATTGTAACATATTTGTATCACTTCTTATTAACATGTCTGTATTGCTTTTTATTAACATGTCTGTATCACTTTATAATAACATATCTGTATCACTTCTTAGCAATATGTTTGTATCACTTTATAGTAACATTTCTGTATCACTGTATAGCAACATGTCTGTATCACCGTATAGCAATATGTCTGTATTACTGTATAGTAACATGTCTGTATCACTGTATAGTAACATGCCTGTATCACTGTATAGTAAAATGTCTGTATCACTGTATAGTAACATGCCTGTATCACTGTATAGTAAAATGTCTGTATCACTGTATAGTAAAATATCTGTATCACTGTATAGTAAAATGTCTGTATCACTTTATAGTAAAATGTCTGTATCATAGTATAGTAACATGCCTGTATCACTGTATAGTAACATGTCTGTATCACTGTATAGTAACATGTCTGTATCATTGTATAGTATCATGTTTGTATCACTGTATAGCAATATATCTGTATCATTGTATAGTAACATGCTTGTATCACTGTACAGTAACATATCTGTATCACTTCATAGTAACATATCTGTATCACTTTATAGTAACATATCTGTATCATTGTATAGTAGCATGTCTGTATCACTTTATAGCAACATGTCTGTATCACTGTATAGTATCATGTGTGTATCACTGTATAGTAACATGTCTGTATCACTGTATAGTAACATGTCTGTATCACCTTATAGTATCATGTATGTATCACTGTATATTAACATGTCTGTATCACTGTATAGTATCATGTCTGTCTCACTGTATAGTAACATGTCTGTATCACCGTATAGTATCATGTCTGTATCACTGTATAGTAACATGTCTGTATCACTGTATAGTAACATGTCTGTATCACTGTATAGTATCATGTATGTATCACCGTATAGTATCATGTATGTATCACTGTATAGTATCATGTCTGTCTCACTGTTTAGGAACATGTCTGTATCACCGTATAGTATCATGTCTGTATCACTGTATAGTAACATGTCTGTATCACTGTATAGTAACATGTCTGTATCACTGTATAGTATCATGTATGTATCACCGTATAGTATCATGTATGTATCACTGTATAGTATCATGTCTGTCTCACTGTTTAGGAACATTTCTGTATCACCGTATAGTATCATGTCTGTATCACTGTATAGTAACATGTCTGTATCACTGTATAGTAACATGTCTGTATCACTGTATAATAACATGTCTGTATCATTGTATAGCAATATGTCTGTATCATTGTATAGTATCATGTGTGTATCACTGTATAGTATCATGTGTGTATCACTGTATATTAACATGTCTGTATCACTGTATTAGTAACATGTCTGTATCACCGTATAGTATCACGTCTGTATCATTGTATAGTAACATGTCTGTATCACTGTATAGTAACATGTATGTATCACTGTATAGTAACATGTCTGTATTACTGTATAGTAACATGTCTGTATCACTGTATAGCAACATGTCTGTATCACTGTATAGTAACATGTCTGTATCACCGTATAGTAACATGTCTGTATCACTGTATAGTAAAATGTCTGTATCACTGTATAGTAACATGTCTGTATCACTGTATAGTAACATGTCTGTATCACTGTATAGCAATATGTCTGTATTACTGTATAGTAACATGCCTGTATCATTGTATAGTAACATGCCTGTATCACTGTATAGTAACATGTCTGTATCACTGTATAGTAACATGTCTGTATCATTGTATAGTAACATGTCTGTATTACTGTATAGTAACATGCCTGTATCATTGTATAGTAACATGCCTGTATCACTGTATAGTAACATGTCTGTATCACCGTATAGTAACATGCCTGTATCACTGTATAGTAACATGTCTGTATCACTGTATAGTAACACGTCTGTATCACTGTGTAGTAACTTGCCTGTATCATTGTATAGTAACATGTCTGTATCACTTCATAGTAACATGTCAGTATAATTTCATAGTAACATGCCCGTGGCACTGTATAATAACATATTATAATAATGTCATTGTAACATGTCTACATCACGTCTTAATAACATGCCTATATCACTTCTTAGTAACATGTCTGTATAACTTTATAGTAACATATTTGTATCACTTCATAATAACATGTCTCTATCACTTTATAGTAACATATTTATATCACTTCATAATAATATGTCTGTATCACTTTATAGTAACATATTTGTATCACTATATAGTAACATGTCTGTTTCACTATATAGTAACATGCCTGTATCACAGTATAGTAACATAACAGTATAACTTTATGGTAACTTGTCAGTATTATTTCATAGTAACACGTCTACATTACTTTATAGTAACATGTCTGTATCATCATCATCATCAAGGTAAGTGTATGCGGTCATGTTTTACCATCTCACTCGATTACTAGAATCGTGAGCTCAGTGTTCTTGTCTCGACCATACAGCGTGGCCAAGGCATCCAGGTATTTACTTCTCTGCCCTACCCTTGTTCTCTTCCCTTCAATCTTGCCAGTTGTCACCAAGTTCTCCAATTTATTTCTTCTCATAACGTGACGAAAAATGTGTGAGTGCCTACGTCTACTTTCTGTAATCAGTTTACGGTTTTCATTTGTTTCTTGTGGGACTTGGTTATTGGTTTTTCTGTCTGGTCATGGTATTCTTTGCATTTCCTCAGAAACTAAATTTCCACAGACATCGGATGTTTTTCAGCTTTTCTGCTCATTGTCCACGCTTCACATCCATACGAAAGCACGAGTTCTATATAGCACCTAAATACTCTGTTTTTCTCGTTGCAAATGGCATATTTTTATTGGTCAGTATGTTTTTCATCTTGCAAAGGGCTGTCTTGGTCTGTATCACTGCATGCAATAAGTAAATCAGTAAAAATGGAAAGTGAAACTGGTCAGCCTTACAGGAAAAGAAGCACAAACAACATATGGACGTTACGACTATAAAGCCTTCGTCCGCACACAAACACACGACACTGATACAACTATACTTCTTTTTTTTTTTTTTTGGCATATCCTTTACATGACATCACTGTCAACACCAGCATCTTTCAGCTGTATGTTGATTTCTTGGCAAGATTATGCTCAGTAGTTTGCCATTGGTTTCTGAGCGGCCGGCTCACATACCCCGTAAGTTACCGATACGATTCGAACCACTGCTGATTCTCACCGTCATCACGTTACCGACAAGGGTATACGAGATTACGGAGAAATGTCATAACCTCTAAGCCACGAAGCCGGCTACAGCTATATTAGCAATTATTTATGGTCATATAACTAAAGCTTTGAGAAGTTTTTAATCCAGAAGACGCGTAAATAAACATGTACGCCGGGAACTCCAAAGGTCAGCTAACGGGAAGTGACACAGCGAGGGGAGTGTGGGCAAAGACGAAATGAGAATGGGGGAAAGAAACGTTAATCCCTATATTGAAAGCAAACCAAGAAGTGCACAGACCAAATAGGAGGGATGGTGCATAAATTGAAGTGGGGATGACAGTCGAAAGAAGAGAGAGAGGATCATATTATATAAAACAATGTTTGATATAAAGTACGATCCCGTTTATCACAGGATATCTGCCAGAGGTAACATTACATTAGTCGTTGAGTAACAGTTACTTTACATGTGTAATTTCATCTTGATTAAATGTAAAGACGTCTTAGAAATTGAGGTGACAAAAATGTTAACCAAGTATTCTCTTTTCTGAAGTATAACTTTAAACATCTCTCCTGTCTCATTTCAAGCATACTTGCTTGTGAACAATAACAAAACAACACTGTGTGTTACTGTTTTTGTATCACCCTGACATTAATTCTAGGTAAATGGTGCATCTGTATTGTAATAGGTATCTTAAGCTTTATTATTAAAACACCAATTGAACGAGGTTCATGAGTTATGTAGTTCCGATTTATAAAGTTTCCAAGTTACGACGCTCGTCTATTAAAATAATTATATGTTGCTGGCGAACGACCCCGGCGATAGCGTGCTACTTTCGTCCGCGCGTGTATTGCACCACATGTAGGTGGCCGTAAATAGGCCGGCGGAACGTCAGGAATCCCAGCATGCAGAAAATACCAAGGCATGTTATAACTTTGGATGGAAACCTTTCAAGGATAATGTGTGATCCTAGTATTCTCTTAATGAGAAAAAGTAGTTAGAAAGATTAAACGCGTTAGTAATTTGGCATAGCTGTAGGACAGATCCGGTATACAGTATCATTGATCAACCACAATAAAGCAAGAACTATTGAACATATCAAATAGCTGTTACATCGTACATAATAAGATACTTTCTTCTCTAAGATACCACCCTCTCTAAGATACCATAATTTATGTGGTACCATCTTCTCTAAGATACCATCTTCTCTAAGATACCATCATTTGTACGACACATTTTCTCTAAGATACTATATTTTTAAGATACTACCATCTCTCAGTTATTACATTCTATAAGATACCCTTTCTCTAAGATAAACATAATTTCTAAGATACCATATTCTCTAAGATATCCATCATCTCTCAGATACTATCTTCTCCAAAATACCATCTTCTCTAAGATACCATCATCTCTAAGACACCATTATCTTTAAGGCACCAACTTCGGTGAGAAGCGTGGTTCTTGGGTTATTGAGACGAAGAGCCTTATGATGCTATGGCTAGGCTGGCAGAGTTATTATATATTTATACACATTTACCGGCGACTGTGGCTTACGGGAAAGCGAAATGTATTTTCACAATTACCTGTCATACCGCGTCGAGGGGCCGACATCAGCCGAGATCCATTTGAAAACTGTTCGCTGACTTCAATGGTATGCGGAATCAGCCGTTCAGAAAGCAATGACTAACTTAGTGAATGTAAAATTGCCGAGTCAAACACACACAGTCAGTATATGCTGAGATTGATTGCAACATCCTTAAAGGACATGCAACTACCTGTTTAACCCATAAGGCTTGGTTGATTCAGGAAAAATGCAAGTAGCCTTTTCGGTTATTTATAACAACTAGCAAAAGAAAAAGGCGACCCTCGAGGCGAAGAATATAATGCTAAATTGCTGCACAGCAAGAGCAAAGTGGAACAAGAATAGAGTGCGAGTAGGGGATGTAAATATCGATACAAGTGCTGATAACATTCACCACAAGATGCTGAAATAAAGTGATCGAGATGAAAGGGTGAAGATGGGTTGTTACCTCAACAAATGTTCAACATGGATAAAC
Source organism: Cepaea nemoralis (assembly GCA_014155875.1). Lineage (NCBI taxonomy): Eukaryota > Metazoa > Mollusca > Gastropoda > Stylommatophora > Helicidae > Cepaea > Cepaea nemoralis. The sequence goes on from JACEFZ010021078.1 coordinate 110,349, forward strand.
CGGCCTAGTTTAGAAAATATTGCCTGGTGGAATATATATTCCAAGAGAAGAAAACTGTACCGGACACATGGCTAAAAATGATAGAATTGTTTGGTTTTATAGGAGGCAAATCAACGTGTAAAGCAAGTTAGTTGCAGATCCTTTACAGGACGTCGCAGTCAGCCCAATCATGTTATTGGCTATTTGTGCTTTCTTGACAAGTTTACGGTTAGTAGTTTGCCATTGCTTTCTGAACTACCAGCACTCATATCATTGTATTAACCAGCGCAAGGCGGTCTGTTTCCAAAACGCCCACAGCTTTGTCTAGAACGTCGTATGCAGGATTACGAATCCCCTTGGCCATAGCGCTGGCGACATGTAAATCCAAATTACAACCCAGATCGTCTTTCGCAAGAGAAGCACTCACAAAAAGTGATAACAGCAGCTAATACTGAGATTTAGAAGGTAAACACAAAGGAATTGGTAACTCTGCACTCTCCGAAGTCTGGTTCTCTAACCATTTAATTCCTACTGTGTAAAACTATTGCCAAAACAACAACATACTTTTCAACATCGTCCCTGTGTTCGACAAAGGTTCCTGGCACTCAAGCTCTCTTGGCCACCTGCAAAGCAACGAAAAGTTGTTTGTACCCATCGAAAACACATCACTTTTGCAACCAATGGATTAATGTATGAATTACAGCTTTAAACCGTATTATTTTCCTTTGTTTTAAAAAAACACATCACTATTCTCCTAGTGTTATTGTGATACTTATTTCGTGACCTTTATCCCCTCAACTTGGGCCCTTATTCCTGCCAGTAGAGAATGTAAAAACATAAAGCATGGATAAAGTCAACAACCTTCTATGAATGAGACGAAATAAAAAATGAAACAACAGATTTAATTAATTGCAAAATGAGAGCTGCTAAAGTCAGAGCCCATTGAAAATAAAGAAGCTAACAAAGAGGTTAAGAAGCACAAGAGGTGGATACTAGACCATTTTTATATGCACAGCACATGAAGCAGAGGATGCAGCAGCGAAGGGAAATCTCAGAGACCTTTGCAGCACTTCAAGGATATTGGTAGGAGAATATAATTTACTAAGTGGAAATACCAAACATAGTAAAGGGAATGTTCTCACCAACAATAAAGACCAAATGAACAGATGGGTTAAATATGTTAATGATCTTCTGAATATGCCAGTACCAAAGGATCATCTGCTACCCAGCGGGAAGAAGTGGAACTGTTATCACCCATAAAAACCCATCTAAAGAAAACTATCACACCACTGAGTTTCAACTTAAGACGGATTTACATTTGGGAATTTGAAAACATGGAGCCCTGTCGTAACTCGGGGACCTCCTGTATAGTGTTTGGATGTAAACAGAAAAATTGTTCACTGCAGTCTAAATCCTAAGGGACAGAGAGAGGGAGAGAGAGAGAGAGAGAGAGAGAGAGAGAGAGAGAGAGAGAGAGAGAAGAGAGAGAGAGAGAGAGAGAGAGAGGAGAGGAGAGGAGGGTGAGAGAGGGAAAGAGAGCTCAACAGCGACAAAGAGAGAGAGAGAGAGAGAGAGAGAGAGAGAGAGAGAGAGAGAGAGAGAGAGAGAGAGAGAGAGAGAGAGAGAGAGAGAGTCGCGAAAGGTTCCACGCGCAAAAGGGATTAAGAAGTAGTTGATACTCTACAGAGCTAAGCTGGAAGAGAGGTGATAGCATTATTCAACACTTAGTAAAACTCAAGAGTAACAAACTACAATTAACCAACGGACTGCTGCAGCAGAGTTGATCATCATCAGGTGGTGGTGAATTAGAACTATGTGAGATTACAACACCAATCGAAGCAGTAAAAGAATCAAACTTCTGAAGACATCACAATGTGGCCGAACTCATGATAGAAATGCTAAAAAGTTTGTGCATTCTTAAATGATACGTATATACCACCTTTTTATCTTGCACCTTGCAGTTTCGAGGTGATGCTTAAACTGCGGGAGAGTGCCCTTTTGTGGGCTTCATCGATCGAGATCCTCATGGACTCTGGTATTCCCTCTGCCCACATTTTACATTGTCCGCCTCGTCTTCTGGTTCCTTTTAGCCTGTACATCATATTTTAGCTTGTTGTGGTCTACACTTGGTAGCCTAGCTATGTGGCCGAACCACTTTCACTTGTTGTTTTCTAATGAAATCTTTTTTTTTTTTCATATCCTTTACAGGACATCGCTGTCAACACCAGCATCTTTCAGCTGTATGTTGATTTCTTGGACAAGATTACGCTCAACAGTTTGCCATTGCTTTCTGAGCGGCCGGCTCACATAGCCCCGTAAGTTACCGATGCGATTCGAACCACTACTGATTCTCACCGTCATCACGTTACCCACGAGAGTATACGAGATTACGGAGAAAAGTCATAACCTGCTGTTATTACCCTCGCGTTAGTCTTGATTTAATCATTTCTGATTTTCTCTCTTCTTGATACGTTGAGTTTACTTGTCAGGAATATCATTTCCGTTATATTGTTTTCTGAGCATAGCCTACGATGGGTAACGTTGTAATGTTCTGTTGTGATAATTTGGCGTGTCCAGCGTGTGCAGCGTGGTTACACACCCGCTTCACACGCCGGTGATCCGGGGCTTGTTTCCGGATCCAGTCAGGGATATGCACTACTGACGATGTCAAACGAGAGCGAAACTCGAGTATATTGCTTCCATATTGACGTGGATAGGCCTTAGGTTCATACCAGAATACGATCAGCGTTGCCAGTAGTGGGTTGTGCTCAATATTTAATATTGTTTCTTTTCTCTTTATCTTTCATTGTCCAGGTTTGGCATTGATAGCATAGAGTTGGTAGAAAGATTGTGTTGTAGAGTGCTTTTTTTAGGGGGGGGGGGGATAATCTATTGGCACGTGTTTGTGATACATGGAGGTTCAAACATACGACCACTGGACCGGCAGGCATATGTTGCTAAGGTGATCAATTCAACAAAATAAAATGGGCTGAAAGCATTTAAGGGGAAATAACTCCAATAATTTCATTTCCTTCAATGTGTATATTTATATTCTGTAGAGCAGATACCAAATAGCGTAAGAACATTGTTTTCAGACAGAGAAGAATAGTGTATGTCTTTTAACTATGATTCGCTTTCACATAATACCACGGATACATATAGCACAAGAAACATGTATGTGAACATTTAATGAAGCAAGGAAAAGGTAGGCTGGAAATCAGAGGGCAAAGAAGAGTTTTTAAGGTGCATGACAACCTCATTTTTGTGTCTCTCATGGTTTCTTAGTCCCAATATGTGCCATTCGGCCCATTGTGTTCCATCAAGGCCTGTCTGCCAGTGTTAGTGGTCAGTGATTTGGTGATTACAGTTTACGGTTTGGATGACCGTCTCTGTACACTGGCCAGATCAAGAGCAGATAAATCTACACATCGATCTCAGCCAAAAGGCTGAGAAGCGATAGATTATCTCTCTTGTAGTGCGGCCTGCATTTAGTACATTTCAAGTCTTTGAAATTTTACTCTGTAAAATTACCTAAGACGGAAAGGTTAGCTTTGTGGTATTGATTACTTCACTCAATAAATTAACGCATTTTGTGTAGGATGTTTAAGAGGATTCAGTTTAAGGATAATAGTAGTAATTTTTGAAGATGTAGTAGCTGTACTGCTACTACTACTACTACTACTACTACTACTACTACTACTACTACTACTACTACTACTTCTACTACTACTACTACTACTACTACTACTACTACTACTACTACTACTACTACTACTACTACTACTACTACTACTACTACTACTACTACTTCTACTACTACTACTACTACTACTATTACTACTACTACTACTACTACTACTACTACTACTACTACTACTAATACTACTAATACTAATACTACAACTACAACTACAACTACTCTACTACTACTACTACTACTACTACTACTACTAGTAGTAGTTGTGTTGGTGGTTGTGGTAGTTGTTGTAGTAATTGTTGTTGTTGTTCTGGTAGCAAAAATTGTAGGAGTTCGTTGTTGGTAATAATAGTAGCAACGACGGTGGCACTGGTACCCAAAACAAGTAGTCATGCAATATTCTGTTGTAACAGTATATTTCCTATTATCTTCTTCTTATTATGTCTTTAAGCCCCTTATTGGAGTATAGCTCCAAGATGACTCAAGCCAAGTCTGTGTAGCCCAGTCCATGGTTATTGTATTTGTCTACGGTGTGAAGTAGACAATCTCAAGCCCAACCCTCTTTGGTCGACTGTTACGACCTGCACATTGATTTGCAATGTTACTATTCTGTATTTCCACTCTGAGGCCCAGATACCACACGGGCGATATCTCCCATTATCAGCTCATCAATGCATCCACCTATTTCCATAAGTTCGCTCCTGCCAACGCAATTATCCAACAGTAACTGATACGGTAATCACCTTCCTACGTTACAGTATTCAATATACATCAACAGATGGTGTGATTTATAACTGATGCGATGTAATTTATAAATATACTGGGTGGTTTCCCTTCAAAATCCCAATCAATAAACTGAGAGGATGATATCATGCAGCCCAACGATAGTCTGGAATGTTTTATCGTCCGTTTCTATTTGGCTAGGTGAAAGCATTTATTTAATCGTATCGCTATCTACAAACACACACACACACACATACACGCACGCGCACACACACACATACATACACACACATACGCACGCACACACACACACACACACACACACACACACACACACACACACACACACTAATACTCACCCGCGCTCGCTCACACACATATTTCCAAGAATAATACAAGCAATCTTTATTTTATAATTATGAAGCTCTGGAATCTACCCAGTTTCATATAATGTCCTGGAATATTGTTTGGGAACTAAACGTAGCTGGGAAGAAAGTTTACCACGCCACCTCAATTGTCATGGTCTAGAATAAAGGATCCAAGAGTTTACGCCTCACCTCAATTGTCATGGTCTAGAATAAAGGATACAAGAATTACCCCACCTCAATTGTCATGGTCTGGAATAAAGGATCCAAGAGTTTACACCCAACCTCAATTGTCATGGTCTAGAATAAAGGATCCAAGAGTTTACACCCAACCTCAATTGTCATGGTCTAGAATAAAGGATCCAAGAGTTTACACCCCACCTCAATTGTCATGGTCTAGAATAAAGGATCCAAGAGTTTACAACCCACCTCAATTGTCATGGTCTAGAATAAAGGATCCAAGAGTTACCCCACCTCAATTGTCATGGTCTAGAATAAAGGATCCAAGAGTTTACACCCCACCTCAATTGTCATGGTCTAGAATAAACTATTCAAGAGTTTACACCCCACCTCAATTGTCATTGTCTAGAATAAAGGGATAAAGGGTCCAAGAGTTTACATCCCACCTCAATTGTCATGGTCTAAAATAAAGGATCCACGAGTTTACACCTCACCTCAATTGTCATGGTCTGGAGTAAAGGATCCAAGAGTTACCCCACCTCAATTGTCATGGTCTGCAATAAAGTATCCAAGTGTTTACGCCTCACTTCAATTGTCACGGTCTAGAATAAAGGATCCAAGCGTTTACACCTCACCTCAATTGTCATGGTCTAGAATACAGGATCCAAGAGTTACCCCACCTCAATTGTCATGGTCTAGAATAAAGGATCCAAGAGTTACCCCACCTCAATTGTCATGGTCTAGAATAAAGTATCCAAGAGTTACCCCACCTCAATAGTCATGGTCTAGAATAATGGGATAAAGGATCCAAGAGTTACCCCACCTCAATTGTCATGGTCTAGAATAAAGGATCCAAGAGCTTACACCCACCTCAATTGTCATGGTCTAGAATAAAGGATCCAAGAGTTACCCCACCTCAATTGTGATGGTCTAGAATAAAGGATCCAAGAGTTTACACCCCACCTCAATTGTCATGGTCTAGAATAAAGGATCCAAGAGTTACCCCACCTCAATTGTCATGGTCTAGAATAAAGGATCCAAGAGTTACCCCACCTCAATTGCCATGGTCTAGAATAAAGTATCCAAGAGTTACCCCAGCTCAATAGTCATGGTCTAGAATAATGGGATAAAGGATCCAAAAGTTACCCCACCTCAATTGTCATGGTCTAGAATAAAGGATCCAAGAGCTTACACCCACCTCAATTGTCATGGTCTAGAATAAAGGATCCAAGAGTTACCCCACCTCAATTGTCATGGTCTAGAATAAAGGATCCAAGAGCTTACACCCACCTCAATTGTCATGGTCTAGAATAAAGGATCCAAGAGCTTACACCCACCTCAATTGTCATGGTCTAGAATAAAGGATCCAAGAGTTTACACCCCACCTCAATTGTCATGGTCTAGAATAAACGATTCAAGAGTTTACACCCCACCTCAATTGTCATTGTCTAGAATAAAGGGATAAAGGGTCCTAGAGTTTACACCCCACCTCAATTGTCATGGTCTAGAATATACGATCCAAGAGCTTACACCCACCTCAATTGTCATGGTCTAGAATAAAGGATCCACGAGTTTACACCTCACCTCAATTGTCATGGTCTGGAGTAAAGGATCCAAGAGTTACCCCACCTCAATTGTCATGGTCTGCAATAAAGTATCCAAGTGTTTACGCCTCACTTCAATTGTCATGGTCTATAATAAAGGATCCAAGCGTTTACACCTCACCTCAATTGTCATGGTCTAGAATAAACGATCCAAGAGTTTAAACCTCACCTCAATTGTCATGGTCTAGAATAAAGGATCCAAGAGGTACCCCACCTCAATTGTCATGGTCTAGAGTAAAGGATCTAAGAGTTACCCCACCTCAATTTTCATGGTCTAGAATAAAGGGATAAAGGACCCAAGAGCTTACACCTCACCTCAATTGTCATGGGCTAGAATAAAGGATCCAAGAGTTACCGAACCTCAATTGTCATGGTCTAGAATAAACGATCCAAGTGTTTACACCTCACCTCAATTATCATGGTCTAGAATAAAGGATCCAAGAGTTACCCCACCTCAATTGTCATGGTCTAGAATAAACGATCCAAGAGCTTACACCCACCTCAATTGTCATGGTCTAGAATAAACGATCCAAGAGTTTACACCCACCTCAATTGTCATGGTCTAGAATAAAGTATCCAAGAGTTACCCCACCTCAATAGTCATGGTCTAGAATAATGGGATAAAGGATCCAAGAGCTTACACCTCACCTCAGTTGTCATGGTCTAGAATAAACGATCCAAGAGTTTAAACCTCACCTCAATTGTCATGGTCTAGAATAAAGGATCCAAGAGGTACCCCACCTCAATTGTCATGGTCTAGAGTAAAGGATCCAAGAGTTACCCCACCTCAATTGTCATGGTCTAGAAGAAAGGGATAAAGGACCCAAGAGCTTACACCTCACCTCAATTGTCATGGGCTAGAATAAAGGATCCAAGAGTTACCCAACCTCAATTGTCATGGTCTAGAATAAACGATCCAAGTGTTTACACCTCACCTCAATTATCATGGTCTAGAATAAAGGATCCAAGAGTTACCCCACCTCAATTGTCATGGTCTAGAATAAACGATCCAAGAGCTTACACCCACCTCAATTGTCATGGTCTAGAATAAACGATCCAAGAGTTTACACCCACCTCAATTGTCATGGTCTGGAATAAAGGATCCAAGAGTTACCCTACCTCAATTGTCATGGTCTAGAATAAAGGATCCAAGAGTTACCCCATCTCAATTGTCATGGTCTAGAATAAAGGGATAAAGTATCCAAGTGTTTACGCCTCACTTCAATTGTCATGGTCTAGAATAAAGGATCCAAGCGTTTACACCTCACCTCAATTGTCATGGTCTAGAATACAGGATCCAAGAGCTACCCCACCTCAATTGTCATGGTCTAGAATACAGGATCCAAGAGTTACCCCACCTCAATTGTCATGGTCTAGAATAAAGGATCCAAGAGGTACCCCACCTCAATTGTCATGGTCTAGAATAAAGTATCCAAGAGTTACCCCACCTCAATAGTCATGGTCTAGAATAATGGGATAAAGAATCCAAGAGTTACCCCACCTCAATTGTCATGGTCTAGAATAAAGGATCCAAGAGCTTACACCCACCTCAATTGTCATGGTCTAGAATAAAGGATCCAAGAGTTACCCCACCTCAATTGTCATGGTCTAGAATAAAGGATCCAAGAGTTTACACCCCACCTCAATTGTCATGGTCTAGAATAAACGATTCAAGAGTTTACACCCCACCTCAATTGTCATTGTCTAGAATAAAGGGATAAAGGGTCCAAGAGTTTACACCCCACCTCAATTGTCATGATCTAGAATATACGATCCAAGAGCTTACACCCACCTCAATTGTCATGGTCTAGAATAAAGGATCCAAGAGTTACCCAACCTCAATTGTCATGGTCTAGAATAAACGATCCAAGAGTTACCCCACCTCAATTGTCATGGTCTAGAATAAACGATCCAAGAGCTTACACCCACCTCAATTGTCATGGTCTAGAATAAACGATCCAAGAGTTTACACCCACCTCAATTGTCATGGTCTGGAATAAAGGATCCAAGAGTTACCCTACCTCAATTGTCATGGTCTAGAATAAAGGATCCAAGAGTTACCCCATCTCAATTGTCATGGTCTAGAATAATGGGATAAAGGATCCAAGAGCTTACACCTCACCTCAATTGTCATGGTCTAGAATAAACGATCCAAGTGTTTACACCTCACCTCAATTGTCATGGTCTAGAATAGAGGATCCAAGATTTACCCCACCTCAACTGTCATGGTCTAGAATGAAGTATCCAAGAGTTACCCCACCTCAATTGTCATGGTCTAGAATAAAGGATAAAGGATCCAAGAGCTTACACCTCACCTCGATTGTCATGGTCTAGAATAAACGACCCAAGTGTTTACACCTCACCTCAATTGTCATGGTCTAGAATAAAGGATCCAAGATTTACCCCACCTCAACTGTCATGGTCTAGAATAAAGTATCCAAGAGTTACCCCACCTCAATTGTCATGGTCTAGAATAAAGGGATAAAGGATCCAAGAGCTTACACCTCACCTCAATTGTCATTGTCTAGAATAAAGGATCCAAGAGTTACCCCACCTCAACTGTCATGGTCTAGAATAAACGATCCAAGACTTTACACCCCACCTCAATTGTCATGGTATAGAATAAAGGATCCAAGAGTTACCCCACCTCAGTTGTCATGGTCTAGAATAAACGATCCAAGAGTTTACACCCCATCTCAGTTGTCATGGTCTGGAATAAATTATCCAAGAGTTACCCCACCTCAATTGTCATGGTCTAGAATAAAGGGATATAGGATCCAAGAGTTTACAACCCATCTCAGTTGTCATTGTCTGGTATAAAGGATCCAAGAGTTACCCCACCCCAATTGTCATGGTCTAGAATAAAGGGATAAAGGATCCAAGAGCTTACACCTCACCTCAATTGTCATAGTCTAGAATAAAGGATCCAAGAGTTTACACCTCACCTTAATTGTCATGGTCTAGAATAAAGCATCCAAGAGTTTACACCTCACCTCAATTGTCATGGTCTAGAATAAAGGATCCAAGAGTTTACACCTCACCTCAATTGTCATGGTATAGAATAAAGGATCCAAGAGTTTACACCCCACCTCAATTGTCGTGGTATAGAATAAAGGATCCAAGATTTTACACCCCACCTCAGTTGTCATGGTCTAGAATAAAGGATCCAAGAGTTTACACTTCACTGTATCTCTGTAAACAGCTCTAGTACTTAACTTCTGTGACTTTGGTCTGATTTAGTCATGTTTTCTTCATTGTCTATTGTATTTATACTTTTAGTCAATCTTTTTTTTTTTTTTCCTGCTATTATATTTCTTATTTTCATCTATGAAACCACATTTTGAAAGTTTCCATTACTCTACGAATTATTTATTCATAGTCCCCATTTTTCCACCATACAGTAATTTGTACTTTATGTCACATTATCATATGCAATTATCATTCGTTAGTTGTTTCATGTAGTTGAATTGTATTTACTATTCTCTTTCTTAATTATTCCAAACAGCCGCCATTGTTTGTCTAACACCCCCCTCCCCCCAGCCCCATATTTTGCGTTCGCTCGCTTTGAACTCAAACGTAGTACTTGCACGTGCTACTACTTTAGTATTTGCCACTGTTAAGGAGTGTACTGGCCTGATTTTGTTTCTGGATTAGCTTTCCCTGTTAGCTGTATCTCCTGATATCAAGCGAACCCACTCCGACTTCTGAGGTACTTAGTTGTAATTTACGTCCTCAAGTCAAGGACAAGAAGTCAACATTTTAGTCCAACTGACCGGTATTAATTTACCTGAGTAAGAACAACTATCGACGGGCTCAAAATCTATTACCAAGCTCGAATGCAGTTCTATTCAATGCAATTATCAAATCTGTTTGATACTATACTAAAATGTTAGTTGCATGTCCTTTACAAGGACGTTTGCAGTCAAAACCTGTATTTTCTTTTGTGTGTGTGCTTTCAGTAGTTTGCCATTGCTTTATGAACGACCGGCACCCATACGATTTCGTAAAAAAACAACGCAACATGGTCTGCTGCCAAATCACGCGCAGCTGTGTTTCGAACGCGGGTATACGGGATCACGAATCGCTTCCGTAACACCTTCGCAACGGAGACGGCGGATACTAAACTACCTTTGCTAATAACCATAGTTGTTTTCTTTATATTTACGATATTTATGTCTAAACCATGTTCATTTTCTACTGTGTGTGCCCGAGGTGCTCATTATTGCAGATTTACTCTGTTTCGACTACACTAACTGCAAATGTTATATTTTTCATAACTTTCCCCATCAATTCTTTGACCTTTCTATGCCCGTTTATCTACTTTATAAATATTGAACAGACATAGGGATAAAACATGCCTTGTCTCACAACTCTCATTATTTCTATAAGAGATTATACTCTTTCCTGGTCTTACTCTTGCTGTTTCCCTCCAAGAATACGTTTGATTTTAATCTGTTGTCCTTATCGTCGGCGTCTAGATCATCCAGGCATATAATTAATGTATCGTAAATATTAACACTTGCCGGCTGCCCTGGCCGAGGAGTTAGCAGCTTTCTCGGCTAATCCCGAATACTCTCGTGGTCGACGTGAGCGGACGAGAATTAGAAGTGGTTCGAGTCACGCCAGTGACTTATGAGAGTATGGAGCCGGTCGCTCAGAAAGTCGTGGCGTGCTGATGGGCGTAATCTAGCCTAGGAATCAACATACAGCTGAAAGATGCTGATGTTGTCCGCCAATATCCTGAAACAGGATGGAAACGCGGGAAAAAAAATATTAACACCTGAAATGGAATGTAAGCACATGATATTTGATAGTTACTAAAAGAAATTACCCTCTGCTGTGTATCCACTGCGTTAGAACGTCTCATTGAGCCTGGGAGGGTCCATCATGACGGATATGTCAAGGGAATGCAACTAGACGAAGATAGACAAAAACCTGTGTTGACTGGGACAGTCAAAAGTAGGGAAAGCAATCATACAACAATGCTTGTTAAAGTAGGATTTACTGAGCCACGGGCCTGACGAAACAATGCAATGCATTTCACTTAATGATGTCAGAAAAAGAAGTTAATAGAGGAACAGAGGTTGTGTTATCAAGTACAGAGACAACATACGATCAAATCAGGTTTATGTGTTTATGTCCCAGGGTTAGGTAAAATTCAACATACTTACCAAGACCCATCGTCATGTCCCCGTGGGACATCCTATAGACAGACACGTCTGATTAATGACTGGAGCTTCTAAACCTAATCTAACACGAGGTGAAACTAACACTAGTTAAAAGCTTTGCCGCGTTCAGCGGATATTACCATTCACAAATGAAATGGGGAAAGGACAGAATGAATGCAAGGGGATAATACAATACGAGGAGTAATTGGTCAACTGTACACGAACAAAATCGTACGACGTTGTGACAAGAACATTAAAAAACCAAAAACAAAAACAGAAAAAAAAACACGGAAACGATAGCCAAAGAAATAATTGGTACAAATAAAAATGGCTCTAAACTAACTACATTAGGGCGTAACTGATTCAATACCCCCCCCCCCCCCCCCCCCAAAAAAAAAAAGTAAAAGGATGGTGGAAAAGGGGAAGTATATGTGTGTCACACTTATGACTTAAAAGTTGTCAGTATGGTAGCCGACATTTTGTATTAATATTAAATGAAAAGAGGTTGTTATGCGATTTATGTTCACAGTTTGATTTATAAGCCCGTGGCAGTTGCGGCAAGTTTGAATAAAACGATTTATCATCCAATTTTGACTTCTCGTTCAGATAGCAATGGTAAACTAATGAACATAAAAGTGTCTAGTAAATCAATTTCGGGCTGGAGTTGATCGCAACGTCCTGCAAAGGATATGGAACATTTTCAATAATTGATACTTACAGTCGCTTAAAGTCGCTTAAAAGTCGAGAGGGTCGACTTCATTGCATCGGATTTTTATCCCATATGACTCAGTCTCCTTTCCGCAGCGAACTGCGAAAAATGTCGTACAAAGCACGAATTATGTAGCCCCATCGACGACCCATACGAGTCTCCGAAAAAAAACGTACTTGTGAACCGAAGGACGCGCCCAGAATCGACCCCACAACCTTCGGAGCCTGAGTCAGACAGCTTGACCACATTGTAATTGATACCGCCCTACATCAACAACAATCAAACAGGATTGTGGAAACTGTAACACTCACGCCTCGCTTTGTTACTCGCGTATATCCTTGGAATAAATGTACTATAGTACTAACTGTTAATATCACAGAATGGGATTCTGAGTTAAGGAGCACATGTTTTTCTATGTTTTCATTTTCTCGTCATTATTTTAATTCTGTTCATCTTTTCATTATTCTCACCCTGTTCTTATACTTATATGTAGCCACTGTAGTGTCTTCCCCGTCATTATATTTTGCGTTTTGTGTATATGTTGCTGATGAAGGCAACGCCCTGTGTTTTCTGTAATTGTATTCTGTAAAGCTGCATTACTTTTTTTTTAAATTTAAATTAGTGTAATTATAAACCTTTGCATCCATAAATGTATGAATCCACGCATCCAGTCGTGGATTACCATAGTTGATTCAATTGGGCCATAGCCTCTCATTGTCCTAACTTGTCAACTGAGAAACGTGTGTGCTTCTGTCAGTCAGCAGCCCATCATGATGTTTATCTACACGTTCCGCCAGAGGCTACTAGCAATAGAGAAAGACCCACCCGTTATACTCAAATTTCGACCCCATTATTTGCTTGACATTCCCGGGCGGGAGAGTAGTAGTTGAAAGGGGCCTGAAGTGATCTGCCACGGGGTGTGTACAGCCAGCGTTATATATGTTCAATTTACATTCCAGCAGTGTCTAGTGGTGTGTTTGTGTTCAGCACTGTTCAAACCGCCTGCACTGTTGAACTATCCTGTTCCAGGTGCGCATTTAGAAGTGGTGTTTCTTGTACTAAATGATCGTTGATGTCTCTGCGAGGTTATGGTTCTGCTGCACTTCATATATTGGTATAATTATAAACCTCACATAAGCTATGTTCGACTAAACAGAAACAATAATTGACTGCGTAACGATTAGACGGTGGTGATGATAATGATTTTTGAAATGATAATGATAAAAACAATCAGAAGAAGAACTGGCAGTAGTAGTAGTAGTAGTAGTAGTAGTAGTAGTAGTAGTAGTAGTAGTAGTAGTAGTAGTAGTAGTAGTAGTAGTAGTAGTAGCAGTACAGCAGCAGCAGCAGCAGTAATGATACTTGTAGTAGTCGTAGTAGCAACACTACCAAGATCAGTAGTAGCAGTAGTTTTTGTAGCAGCAGCATAGTAGAAGTAGTATTAGTTGTTGTTGTTGTTGTGGTAACAGCAGCACAGTTGTGGTAGTAGTAGTAGCAGCAGCAGCATCTCCACTAGCAGAAGCAGAAGGAGAAGTTTAAATTAGTCTCGAACCAGGATATAGAAAATACTGAATAAGTGGCACTGGAAACTGTCGGGAAAAGGGCAACAATCTTGTGATACTTTTTATGATCAATACGCTTGTGTCTATCACTATGACAGTGTGTCATGACTATAATATATAATGTCAACATGGAGCGTGAGAAAAAAAAATGACCTGGCATATGGAATAGGGGCCGCTTTGGAAAACACGGTGTGGCGCCCTGGTATGCTATACTCTTTCATAGTTGTGAAGACCGAATGAATATCTCTTTGTCTAGTATGTTCATAAGATATCACTTCATGATATGCGAACAGTGAAACGTGCATGTCTGAATGCAGAGGTCTCCATAAACTATTGCCCTTGGAAGATAACGTTTTTTATACGTACTCTTTAGTGTTTAGTATACCTGTACGTTGGTTTCGTCATTAATAGATAGATAGTTGTTAGGTACTGTCGCCATTGGTAGAAATGCGCTCGTTGTGCCATGATTGGTAGAAGCTATCAGTTGATCTCACGGTGACTGATGGGATTCCAACTCCGTGACTAACCAAGAAGGAGCTGGAATTTGAACTCCAAATTGCTGTTTAGTTCCACATTTGAGCCTCATTCAGAATCATCGTTGAACGGTTCTTTGTGTCCCGTGTGAGAAGCACACGTTCAGATTGCATATGCACCGACTCGGGGCGGGTGAATAGAGGAGGGGAGAGAGAGAGAGAGAGAGAGAGAGAGAGAGAGAGAGAGAGAGAGAGAGAGAGAGAGAGAGAGAGAGAGAGAGAGAAAGGAGGTATGCCAGCGTCCTATTTTACATGATTGAAAGCGTGATATCTAAGAAGAACAAAACTGTATAACTGACCTCAATTCTTTTGTTTCATTCTTTTTCGTATTCTGCTCCTGTTGTTGTTGTTGTTGTTGTGTTGTTGTTGTGTTGTTGTGTTGTTGTTGTTGTTGTTGTTGTGTTGTTGTTGTTGTTGTTGTTGTTGTTGTTGTTGTTGTTCTTCTTCTTCTTCTTCTTCTTCTTCTTCTTCTTCTAATTCTTCTTCTTTTTCTTCTTCTTCTCTTCTTCTTCTCCTACTTTTCTTTCTTTCTTTCTCTCTCTCCTTCTTCACCTTGTGTCTTTGTGTCTTTGCTTCTTTCAAAACGTCCCATTTTCGATGCCCAGTGTATTCTTCTGTAAAACACATCTCTGGGGTATCACTCGGTTGTGTTGTTATATACTAATTGTCCATGAGTCACAGCCGTATGTCAAGAATGATGTTTCTAACCTCCAAAGACTCCTCCAGGGATTTATTGAATAAAACGTTTCGTTTTCTTCACACAACACATATTTTGCTTGTTATGTTTTAAACATCTATGGTACATACATATTTCATCTGACATTACCCATGTGACTAGAGACTTGAATGTATATTTTCTTCTCTTCTTCTTTCTCCTTATCCCCCATCTTTGTTCATCCCATCATCATCATCATCTTCTTCGTCGCCGTCCTCCTCCTCCAATCTCATCATCGCCATCTTCTTCTGTTTCCTTGTCTTCTTACTTTTCTTCTTCTTCCACATCCACCTTATTCGCTTCGTCTTGCTTCTCCTCTTCCTTTTTTTCACCTCTTAATGTTTCTCTCCCTCACCCTTCCTCCCTCCTGAATTTAGTCTTCTTCCTTTTCATCTTTGTTTTATTACACTTTTAGACGTCAACCTGAGTTTATTTAAAGAAAGCATCAGTCAACTTGAGATTGTTGATGTCTACTTAGGAGTTTTCAGTAAATTGAATTGGTGTGGGCTGCACCATTTTTTTTTTTCTATTCTACTGTACAGATGCTACAGATTTATGCAGCAAATTGTTGACACTCATTTGATCAATTCCACAGTTAAATTCTTCAGTATGTACTATCTTTAACTTCTTGAGCAAGATTTATTCATTTCTCACGTATCCTTCTTTGTGAAAACAGCACTTGACTGGTTATTTCTTTCTACTTTGCTTTTATGTTGCTATTTATGTAAGTATTTGAAAAGATGTTCGCAAAAGTTACAACATTGCTTTTATTTTAAAGAAGCGTAGAAATACATTCGTGACTTTCTTTGTGCCTGTTATTCATTATGCCTCTCGTGTTGAGGAAAGCAAACACCTCCTTTGATCCCGTGTACACGAGGAAAGCCATCAAGATTAGTTTGTAACTGTAGCACGCGTGTTTTAATAGTGAAAACTGTCCCAGTGCAGAAATCTTTTGTCTCGTGGGAGGCGAACACAATGCCTGATCATTGAGTATTTGCAGGTTTGATGTAGATCTGGCACAGTCCAGTCCTGCAAATATAGACAGACAGGCAGGCAGACAGACAGACAAGCAAGCAGGCAGGCAGACAGACAGACAGACAGACAGACAGACAGACAGACAGACAGACAGGCAGACAGGCAGGCAGGCAGGCAGGCAGGCAGACAGACAGACAGACAGACAGACGGGTAGACGGGTAGATGGGTAGACGGGTAGATGGATGGGTAGATAGATGGGTGGGTAGATAGATGGGTGGGTAGATAGATAGATGGGTGGGTAGGTGGGTGGATAGGTAGATCGATGGGTGGATAGAACGAACGGACTTTATTTTCAAAGGGTAACAAATTGGGCACGCAGGCCCGTCTTACATTCGGCCCTTCCAATCACTCATCTTTCGTTCATCAATAGTGTATAGGAAAAAACATTGTCAAATGAACTTTGTAAACATAAACAATGCATATTACCATGTTATGAGACACATCCACCACCCACCCACACATCCCCCATTCACCCACACATCCTCCACCCAACCACACACACAACCCGACACACATACATTCCCCCCACCCTCCATCCACACCCACACACATACACATCTCCCCACCCACACACACCTCCCACCCACCACACATCCCATCCACCCACACCCCAAGCACACATACATTCCCCAACCCACAAATCCCCCACCCACACACATCTCCCCACCCACTCACATATCCTTCACCCGTCCCATTACCCACCAATAATCACCCACCCACATATCCTCCTCCACCCACACTTCTCCAACCACCCAGCCAAAAACACATCCCTCAACCTCACATCCCCTACGCACACAAACATCTCCCCGCTAACTCACATATCCTTCACCTACCCACACACAAATTCCGCACCCACCCACATAATCTCCCATCTCCCCCGGCCAACTAACATATCCCGAGCCCACACATACAAACAACCCCCACCATCTCATAACCTACACACACTCACCCATCCACATATCCTCTACCCACCCAGGATGGATAGGTAGACCGATGGATGGATGGATAGATAAGTAGACCGATGGATGGATGGATAGGTAGATCGATGGGTGGGTGGATGGATGGATAGGTAGATCGATGGGTGGGTGGATGGATGGATAGGTAGATCGATGGATGGATGGATAGGTAGATCGATGGGTGGATGGATGGATAGGTAGATCGATCGATGGATGGATGGATGGATGGATAGGTAGATCGATGAATGGATGGATGGATATGTAGATCGATGGATGGATAGGTAGATCGATGGATGGATGGATGGATGGATAGGTAGATCGATGGGTGGGTGGATGGATGGATAGGTAGATCGATGGGTGGATGGATAGGTCGATCGATGGGTGGATGGATAGGTAGATCGATGGGTGGATGGATAGGTAGATCAATGGGTTGATGTATAGGTAGATCGATGGGTCGTGGGTGAATGGATAGGTAGGTAGACAGATGGATGAATAGTTAGACCGATGAATGGATAGTTAGACCGATGGATGGATGGATAGATAGACCGATGGATGGATGGATGGATGGATAGGTAGACCGATGGATGGATAGATGGATAGGTAGACCGATGGACGGATGGATATTAGACTGATAGATGGATGGATAGGTAGACCGATGGATGGATGGATAAGTAGACCCATGGATGGATGGATGGATAGGTAGGCCGATGGATGGATGGATAGATAGGTAGACCGATGGATGGATGGATAGGTAGACCGATCGATGGATGGATGGAATGATGGATGAATAGGTAGACTGATGGATGGATGGATATTAGACTGATAGATGGATGGATGGATAGATAGGTAGATCGATGGATAGATGGAAGAATGGATGGATAGGTAGACCCATGGATGGATGGATAGGTAGACCGATGGATGGATCGATAGATAAGTAGACCGATGGATGAATGGATAGGTAGACCGATGGATTAATGGATGGATGTATGGGTGGATAAGTAGACCCATGGATGGATGGATGGATGGATAGGTAGGCCGATGGATGGATAGGTAGACCGATGGATGGATGGATGGATGATTAGACCGATGGATGGATGGATGGGTGGATAGGTAGACCGATGGATGGATGGATAGATAGACCGATGGATGGATGGATAGGTAGACCGATGGATTAGTGGATGAATGTATGGATGGATAGGTAGACCAATGAATGGATGGATGGATAGGTAGTCCGATGGATGGATAGGTATACCGATGGATGGATAGGTAGACCAATGGATGGATGGATGGATGGATGGATAGACCAATGAATGGATGGACGGATGGATGGATAGATAGATCGAGTAGACCAATGGATAGATAGATGGATGGATGGATCGATCGATGGATGGATCGATGGATAGACCTATGGATGGATGGATGGGTTGATGGATGGATGGATAGGTAGACCGAAAGATGGATAGGTAGACCAATGGATGGATGGATGGACGCATGGTTGGATGGATGGAGTGATGGATAGGTAGACCGATGGATGGATAGGTACACCAATAGATGGATGGATAGGTAGACCAATGGATGGATGGATGGATGTGTGGATGGATAGGTAGACCGATGGATGGATAGGTAGACCGATGGATGGATAGGTAGACTAATGGATGGATGGGTGGATGGATGGATAGGTAGACCAATGGATGGATGGATGGATGGATAGCTAGACCAATGGATGGATAGGTAGACCGATGGATGGGTGGATAGGTAGACCAATGGATGGATGGATGGGTTGGTGGATGGATGGATGGATGGATGGGTAGACGGATGGGTAGGTAGACTTATGGATGGATAGTTAGACCGATGGATGGATAGATAGGTAGGCCGATGGATGGATGGATGGATAGACCGATTAATGGATGGATGGATAGGTAGATTGATGGATGGATTTATGGGTAGGTAGACCGATATAGGGCTCCCTGGCATAGCGATTAGCATCTTTCTCCGTAATCCCATATGCTCTCGTGAGTGACGTGATGTGCGTGAGAATTGGTAGCGGTTCTCGCCGCGTCGGTAACCTACGGGGTATGTGAGCCGGTCGCTCAGAAAGCAATGGCAAACTACTGAGCGTAATCTTGCCTAGTGCATTAACATCAGCTGAAAACTGCTGGTGTTGACTGCAACGTCCTGTAAGGGATATGCAACATTTTAAAAAAGACCGATATATGGATGGATGGATTGTTGGATGGATTTATGAATGGATGGATGGATAGGTAGACCGATGGATGGATGGATGGTTAGGTAGACCGGTGGATGAAGGGATGGATAGGTAGACCGGTGGATGAAGGAAGGGGTGGGCAAGCAAGCGGGTTTCGGATGGACGGACGGATAGGTACACCGATGGATGAAAGGAAGGGTGGGCAGGCTGGTTTCGGTTGGACGGACGGATAGGTAGACCGATGGATGGATGGAGAGATGGGCGGGCTGGTTTCGGATGAATAGATGGATGGATTAATGGATGGAGGGAGGGAAGGGAGGGAGGCGAATAGGGGAGGGAGAGAGAGAATGGAGAGAGAGAGAGAGAGAGAGAGAGAGAGAGAGATATATATATTATAAGTGGCATCTACGCATCTAGGGTGGCTGTAATTAGTCTATTCTGCCCAGCGTTCTCATGGTGCAATCATTAGGTCTTTTTCTATTCCATCTCTTTATATTGCCTCACCTAATGTCATCCTATTACACGCTCCCCCCCCCCCCCCCAAACAATCCCCCCCCCCCCCCCCCCAATTCATGAAACTTATTCTATATCGAGTAATTTTGCCCATGTAATGTTTTCGGTGGTAACTAAACCAGCGTGGACATCGGCCTAGGTCACAAATCGTCTCTGTAGCAGCATTTCTTGCTGACATGCAGTCAAGCGCTAGAAAACTGTGTGCCTTTACAAACACAAAAGACAATGATTGAGATACTTATCTTAACTGAAATCACTCATATGCCCAGCACTATAAACTAAAACATGTTTCTCTATGTGCTCACCAGTCAGTTAAAGATTGTCAATTTCAAGCAGTCATATGCTCAGTACTCTGAACTAAAATATTGTAATCAGTCTGCGCCATGTGCCCAGTCTACAGATGAAGATTCTCACTTCATCAGTTAAATCTCAGCATTCTAAACTAAAATATGTCTGCTCCATGCACTTAGTCGACGGTCGAAGATTCTCATCTGTGCTTCAGTTTCGTTTCTAATTTCGTCTCCTGGGACCAGGTTTGAGTTATCAAGTCACAAAATAAATGTTTGCGTAATTCCTGGGTCTAGGGTCTTATTTAGAATTGTAGCTAGATCTAATGAACAGCTTTTATTTTTGTGGATTAGCACATGTGAGCTACAATGTTTCATTACGACAATGTAATTGTAAATAATAAATGTAGGTACACTTCTTAGAAATTACTGTGTTTTTTTTCCATTGTTAGTTTGTAAGTTGATTTTAAAGGATGAGAGCCCAACATGCAGATGTCAAATTCCCAATCTTTCATGGGGCACAAAATACACGATCAAAAGTAATCTCTTGTGTGTGTGTGTTTTTTTTTTATTTTTTTTTTTTTAAATGTATTTCTTTAAATATTAGCACATACATCAATGTTATAATGTCGGGGGACCATTGTGTGGATTATACAATTCCAAGTTCTCGCTGCTAAAGGGAGAATGTGTGGCCAGTAGTTGCTACCAACAGTTTGTTTCATGTTGTGGTTACGGCTTTGAAGCAATCCCACTATAACCGTGTATACTATTTTATGCAACATGTGAAAATAGCTAGCTCTTACTCTTTAATATATATATATATATGACAACTGAAAACTCAAAGGAGAGTAGAATACGTCCTTACGAGTAGAAACGGCTGCGCATGCCTAAACAATTACAACATCCAGTCCCTGTTGTTTGTGTTTGATTTACCAGACACTTGTATGTTCAGTAGTTTACCATTTCTTTCTGAGCGTACAGTCGACATTCAAGTCCAGCTGACCGGCGATTGGAACGTTCCCACTAACTGTGACTTGAAGGGAAGTTTATGTGCGTTAAACCTCTAAGCTGTGCCGATATCAACAAAATGACATGCCCTTTGCACGACATTGTAACCAACCCCAAATCCTATTGGCTGGTTATGACTTTCTATGCAATATTAAGCTCAGTAATTTGTAGTTGTTTGTGAACAAAAGGTGAGAAGCAAAACAAGAACAAGTCACTTTAGATGTTTCATTCCGTGTGTTTATTTCCTTCCCACTGGCTTTTCCTAGAGATGTCACAACTGTAAGTGCGTGTGTGAACGCTGTCTGTGCGTTCCAAAGAGAATATGCATGTGAAAATTAACATAATTCCCCACTTATAGGACAAAGGGATGATAGTACAAGAAAAACTTATTAAACGCATAACAAGCAGTATCACATAAATGCATACACACATCCAACATGAAACGCTGTTAAATATTCCCGAGGCATTCAGTGTGATCTTATCACGCGTGTGTTGCAACCAGAATCTAAAGCACAGAACCGCCATTCTTATGGGAGTTTATAGCTCACCGATAAAAAATGCTACTGGGTTTCCCACCTGAAGAGAGACGGTAAAGTGACACGATATTCCTGTCCGGGCCTTTCAAATATTTTGCCGCGTCTGGATTGTTTGGTTTATATTTTCAACCAATAGCGTGGTGCTAGCAGGTCTCACCAATCTAAAACTTCTCCTAGCAGGACGTACTTTGAATTTAAACTAGTTCACATGTTCACGTTTCTGTGACTTGCCTAGGAACGCAACTAACATTGACAGAATATCGAATCTAAGATAGTATAATGAAGATAACCCAGGCCAGTTTGTCACACTTCTGTTACACTTATTTATAACTGATGTTCATGTGTGTATCCTTTAACTGACAAACTCCGAGTTGGGATAGTTTCAATCTGGTAAATGTTACTTGTTACGGTTTTCAATGAAATGCTAGCCGATTGAACGAAAAGCCAATATAAATATAGTGTATTGCAGCTACGTAGATAGGTCATTATTGCATAAAACTGGTTCGTTGAGTTTTGTGACTGCAACATGTTCAGAGTTGTGTTTTGAAAGCAGAAGTTCTAGTTTTGATTACGTCGACTTCCTGCCTTAGTGACGGAGTTAGGATATTTCATACAGAGGAAATGTCATTTCAGACCATTGGACGTTCACAGTATGTATAATAATATCACTCTTGCTGTCTTCTTGAAGTAGTTATAATGTAATTACAGATCCGTGATGTTATAGTGGCTATCTTCGTTACCAAGACAGTTATTAGAGTCGAATCTCCAGTAATGGCAGAATGATGTTATCACTAGTATCTCTGATAGTACTGATAGTATCAGTACTGTTCTTAATTTGGCCCAGCCTCTTAAAATATGTACCAGGTTATTTTAGACATTTCTGAGATTTATCTATGAAGAAAAGGGCGCAAGGAAGGATTTTTTTTTTTTTTATTCGCATATCCTTTACAGGACATCGCTGTCAACAGCAGCATCTTTCAGCTGTCTGTTGATTTCTTGGCAAGATTACGCTCAGTAGTTTGCCATTGCTTTCTGAGCGGCCGGCTCAGTGTCCCGCAAGTCACCAGCGGGGGACGAACCGCTCCCAGCTCGCTCCCGCTACGAGACTCTGCGTGACAAACGGGATTACGGAGAAAGTGTTGTAACCCCTCAGCCAGAGAGACCTGCCGAGGAAGGATACCAGTCACAAATAAGGCAATTCACCGTTGACCTGGGCCATGTGAAGGCACATCTCTCATGAAACTGTCTTTGCCATGTGGTGATGTTATGTGCGTGCCATTGTTTACAGTATGTATGGATGCGCCTTGTGGTTTTCTGACATTTTGTTGTCTCAGAGAAGACCATTATGTTTGGAATATTGCCTTTGTTTATACTTGTTTGTTTCATAGTATCATCAAGTGTTCTGCATTAGTAACTCACTATTGTTGTTGTTGTTGTTGTTGTTGTTGTTGTTAGAACTCCGTTAATTCGAGTTGTTGTGCACGAAATGACGAATTAGAGTCAGGTGATGGTTTAGCTCTATTTTGGTAGTCTTGCAACAAACGACCGGTGCTGGGAAGTTTGTGCACAGTGCTAAGAGATTGTTATTGTGATTTATGATAGGAGACTGGAGTACTTCTAGAGATATCAGTAAGAATGAAAGTGATTCTTCATAAAACAAAATGTACGTCTATTTGGCCGTCTATCAGTCTCTGTCATACCTTTGACAACAAAGAGTATAATTCAAAACACTTTACAAAGGTAGGGAACTGAAGAACTAGGCCTTGTCGAAACCGGCCCAGGGTGAAACTGTATGCTTCCAGGCTACACAATTACTCTCTTTGTATGACAGACATCGTTGAGAGAGAGATCGGGGCAGGGAGAGAATTTGAAGCTGCTGCAGCGTTACGTGAAATCTACATTTAATACGTTCACTGAAATCCTCTATGTTAAAACTCGTTTCAATGCACGCATCCACAGCGTCAACACAGACAGCCTTTGAATGAAATGAACACGTATCCAAATGTTTTATATATATATATATATATATATATATATATATATATATATATATATATATATATATACATATATTATGGAGCGGAGTGGTTTGTATGCAGGGCCGTACACCTCCAAGTTACAAAGTACCGGGTCCGAATTTAGCAATGAGCAATTGTTCCTTTGTGCATGGATACTACCGCAAGTGCTGCTGGGTCCTCTCACATCAGGAATATTTCAGTACAGTGCGCAAACGTTTGTAGCAGCGGCAAGAAACATATCTGAAACCAGAATACATGCTATACTCATTCTTATTATGGCCGAACATTATAATGTGAAAACTACCCCGAGCAGTGTCCCATTCAGCCTATTAAATTTGAAACAAGGTGCCTCTTGGAATTAATGCTCTATTCCGAGTAGTCAAGACGTCCATCCCCGCTACTCAGAACAAAGGGGTGGCAGTATACTTATGTTATGTTGTGAACATTCATACCGCCCACATAGTAACGCAAACCAGGTCTGCCCCAGTTAGAATGATATCTAAAAAGGAGGTTGGCTGCTGCCGACTTGTTACTGGAGTCTGAGTAAAAACATCAAGTATGATTACGAAGTTCGTCGAATGGGGAAAATCACAGATACAGGCGAACGTGTTGACCGAAGTCTTTATTATCGGAACACTGAACATAAAACAATAAACAGATAACATAAAGAAGTATTAATCTCAAATTAAAGGCTGGCGTTGTACCTATAAGATTAATACAGCATGCAGGGCGATGCGCTACCTTCTTGATTTTCCAACCATTGCAGAGAGAATACAAGTTTGCAGGGCACGCGCCTACCTCAGAATTAACGCAAACACACAACATCCACTGCATAGTGAAATTAGGAAAGTGAAGGGCCGCAGGTTAAAAAGAGGACGGTCGTGGATGGGTCAAGCCGAAGACATTCTTCAACAGGTGTGTTCACTTGAGGACTTAGAACCTGGCGAGGAGTGGGTGCAAGTGCCAACAGACTTATGCACATCCTTTTCAGTTTGCATCCAACTAGATAGAAAATGCAGACAAGAAAATCCGGCTGCTGTTGAGGCTGAAGTACAAGCGTTGATTTTCGAGAATTCGCTAGACGGTGACGCGGTCATCTACACAGATGGGTCGGTCGTCCGACATGTGAGAAGCTCATGGGCCTTTACAGCTCGGGCCGGAGGGAGAATTGTGAAGGAGGACTCTGGTGCTTTCACTGAAACCACAAGTAGCCTGACCATGGAAGTCATGGCAGTAAGTAAAGCAATAACATGGCTCGAGACACAGACATTCACTAGGGCTTGTTTCCTTAGCGACTCAATGAACATGATCAAGAGGATAGAGGAGGGGTCGATCCGAAGAGAATGGCTGCTGCCTCTGAAGCGGTCTCGGCTGGCAAAGATTAGTTTCATCTTCGTGCCAGGTCATGCGGGAGTACAAGGAAATGAGCGGGCTGACAAGCTCGCAGGTGAGGCTACTGTGGAGGGCGGACGCGCCATGGACCAGGCTGACATTCTGAATGCTCTACGAGAAGTGAGACTTTTGCGAGAACCAAGTGATGACTGTGAATCTACAACAATGGCCAAACTGCAGGAGCAGCAAATTAAAAGAGGGGTGGCCAAACAAGAACACTACGCAGGAAGCCAAAGAAGATTGATAAACCAACACAGAACTGGCGTCGTTAGCCGCTACACGCTGCGGGATTTGCTGAGGAGGGGATCCGAGCACTTATGGACTGAATGGTTCGATGTGCAACGAGGATGATCTGTCGACTAACTAACTAACTAACTATAAGATTCTAGGCTGTCGTGCAGTAGCAGGAAGGATGTTAACATTTAACAATGCTATCGATTCAGCCCAGATATTGCCCACAGTGATAAGATATATCCAGTCCAACAAACAAGGTTTCGGACAAGACATGGTCCGGCTGTGGCCCAGGGCGTCAGCCAGGGAATACATAGACATGATGGAACAGGGCATCTGTGGAAGAGTTTGACAACATAGTACAAAAGGCTGTTCAACAGTCCGACAAAGACAGTTGGTAACGTGGAAGGGGTCTTGCAAATGTCCATGCCCTGGATCGACATATAGTATATGACAAGTCTGTAACTATGAATCTTTGGGATCTACCTTTGGTACTTGACACCACTGCGACTACACATCATTGCCAGATCGCTTTACGACATCCTACCATTAGCTGCCGCCCTGACCAGACGGAAATACATAGCCCGTCTGTTGAGTGAAGCTGAATTGTGTTGAGCTAAGAACTGACATCACTGCACTCAGGACATTCCCATACACGCTCCTCCACGCCCCCCTCGTTCAACAGCCAGGGAAGAGTCCCACTACTAATCGTTCCCACCGCTATCTGACTGAAATTTCTCCTGGACTTCCCTCTCAGTTTTGAGATTCTACCAGAATGCCTGCCACCACCCCCCCCCCTTTTTACACCCACCCCATTCGGCAATCTCATCCTTTCCACATACGGGTTCTAAATCTGTTCCCCTACCTTCTCCACCTGGTCCCACAGCCTCACGACAACCTCCCTCTTGTCCATAGGTTGTTGAGTGAAGTAGATTCTGGAACACGTCCTCGTGTAAGATAGCTTTTGTGCAAGACATATTCACTTGTCACCACCACAAAGTATTCACTAAGCTGACAGCCATAGTGGATCTAGGGAGACTGCAGGCGAACTAGAACAGCACAGCTAAGGCCTATACGTTATACTTTCCAAAAGTTGAGCAGAGAGTAGTAAGACCTGCTAATCTGCCGTCCATCCTCGATAGTGCGAAAGACTGAGAGTTAGCCGTAGACCTGAAGGGCAATGGCGATATCTTTACACAATCTAGATATTTAAGAAATGACCAGACATTGTAAACTCTTCACCGGCTCGGCATCTGACGCTGATTTAAGTGGTTGTCGAATAAGAATTGAGGAGCAGAACATATATTTGATGACATAGTACAACGATCTGGTCACCAGTCTTACACACGACGGTTATTTAAACAGGTGGAACTGAAAGAAATAATTGAGAACTCTGGTGCTGAAACAGCAGGGTGATGTTGCAGAGGAGACTCATGCTGGTTACGGAACAACAGAATCAGCTTATGGAACAAATAGACTAAGTAAGATGGTCCGTGGCTCTTCCTTCAGAGCGTAGCCTAATCAAGCTCTCACAACCCAACCAAGATCGAAAACAATGTGTATTTCTCGTGACTGCCCAATTGGTCACTCTGCAAGGTAGGAACAGTGCACTTGAGCTGTGGGCACAAGAATAGAGAAATGTCGTCTAAAGTCTCATCATCGCAGCCACACGGCAGTCTTTGATGGTAGAGAATGGCGTCATGCGACTGCCCTTTTCTGCCGAAGAGATAGGCCGAGGGAATAAACGACCCATCCGGCAAATCAACAGCCAACTTAGATTTTGTGCTGGCTTCTTCTGAGGGTGTACAAATGTGGACGTACTGGTAAGAAGAAAGGATGATGGCAAGGCCTACCATCAGGATGTAGCCTGGTGTACGGAGGAAGCGACAGAGGTCAAAAGGCTCTTGGAAAGAAGTTGGCTTTCTAGGGACTAAGTTAAAAGGTTTCGTAAGCAGTAAGCAGATCACTAAGAACCAAATGCAAGTCATTGGCTTTCCCGAGGGTAGGGTTGCTCTCAGATAGGCAGACATAGTACAATATAAGGGACGATTGCAATCAACGGTTAACACTTATCTTGAAGCTAGCGTACAGGGTTCGGATCCGGAGAGAACAATGTCGAATTGGAGTCATGACCTCAGTGGACGCACCCCTCCCTCCCCTGGGAGTATCAATTCTTTTCAAACCACTGTGGCGTTTAAATTGGCCTAGTAATTGCAGCTTCCAAAACGTGTTTCCGTTTATAAACCAGTGTTCTGGAATGTTCGGATCTAGTAGAATTGTCAGTATATTTCGCCTTCGTGGTATGACATCATTCTGATGAATGATCAGATCTAGTAGAATTGTCAGTATGTTTCGCCTTCGTGGCATGACGTCATTCTAATGAATGTTCGGATCTAGTAGAATTGTCATTATGTTTCGCCTTCGTGGTATGACATCATTCTAAACACTTTTCTATAACATTTAAGTTCAAGAGCACTGAAATATTTCTTAAGTGTTTGCGAAATGGTCCGTGACTCATATCCGCAGTCATCTCGCTACACGTAATATTCATCCTTACATTCATGCTTGTCTTGAGGGAGGGCAGCATGGTCGAATGGATAACAGCGCTTGTTCTTTAACATCCACTGCGCTGATGCGGAGGTAGTGGGTTCAACCCTTACACCGGTCAGTTGGACTAAAATGTCGACTTCTCTTCCTTCATAAGAGACGTAAATTACACGTACCTCGAAAGTCGGAGTGGATTCACCTCATGGTGAGGGAAATTGGTAACAGGAAAAGCTAACCCACACGCAAAAAAACTCAGCCCAGTGCACTAGAATTACGCTTGAATTCAAAGCGAGCAAACGTACAAAAAAAACAAAACAACAACAACAACAACCTTGGTTCGAGTGTTTGCCTTTGCATTCATTGCAACCGACATGTTCGATCTCAGAGCATTCGGTTTAGACACCTTCAACAGCATTTTACGACTGAGAATCGACACAAACTTCATCAGCAATAGTGGACAAACACACATGAACCAAAGATTCTAGTGTTTACTCAGCACAAGGCGATGCCTGCTGCATCTGTCACTCCATGTTTCCATCAATTCTGCTGTCGGTCTTGTGTTTTCTTACCATTGTACAATCGCCTTGTCTTCTGATGGATAGCGTCTTGTAAACGTATTGCATGGTGGAATCATCACAAACCTTGGCGTAATGTAATACTGATGTTATTTCTACATGCCATCTGCATTTCTGATTTTCTGATTTGGCCTATTGACGCTGGCATTTGTTATTAGGTAACAGCTGGTATAGAACAGTGATGGAAGAGAAAGGTCATGGAAAATGAGTCAGGGGCTGACTAGCATGATCATGAACACAACACTATGTAAACACCTGTGTCATGTGGGTGCATGTGGCGGAAGACACGGTAAGAGATCGAGAGGCTTGTCGGCGAGCCGTGATTAAAGCGACGTTATGCAAATTATCTGCTATAATATGATGAGTTGTCAGCGATTCTACCAAGCTTTCAAGGTAATCCTTTTGTAGGCGGTTGGTCTACCTCTCTGCCAAAGAGGTTCCATTAAGCAGGCGACATTATCTACTTAGCTACCAAACATATTTCGTTAAGTTAGTGGCTTTTTTGTCGGTCTCCGTGGCCTAAGGCTTGTGAACTCGGTTCGTGAGCCGCTACCAAGCGTTCGAAACGCAGCCGCGACCGATTTATGAAGCAGACCGTGTCGCGTTGCGTTATAACGTGCTGGTATGGGAGCCGGTCGTCAGAAATCAACGGCAAACTACTGAACGTAAAATGTGCCTAGTACATCAACAGCAGCTGAAAAATGCTGGTGTTGACTGCAACGTCCTGCAAGGGATATATATAATATTCAACAAGAAAAAAGTGGCTTTTTTTACGTGTCTACCAAAGAGATTCCATTAACTATGTGGCTCCTCTACTCGTATACTAAACTGAGCCACATTACGTATGTGGCTCTTCTACTCGTCTACTAAACATATTCCATTAATTATGTGGCTCTTCAACTCGTCGGTATAACAAAACCCTAGTATAACAGCCAGTCCCCTTTTGGTAGGCCAGTATATTCCACATGGCTAATAACAAGTGTCAGACCATTATCTAATTTTACTGTGTCGTGTAGTTTTGATGTTCGCATTTTGCCCATGCCTTTATAATGCATATCTTTTATATTGTTGTTGTTCTGTTAGCCTTGAATGATGTGTGAATGAAATAATGTATGAAAGAGAGTGATAGAAGGGCAGAATGTTAGACGGGCCTGCGTGCCCAATTCTTAACCTTTTGAAAATAAAGTTTGTTCATTCGTTCGTTCGTTTGTTCGTCTACTAAACATATTCCATTAAGTATGTGGCTCTTCTACTCGTCTACTAAACATATCCATTAAGTATGGGCTCTTCTACTCGTCTACTAAACATATTCCATTAATTATGTGGCTCTTCTACTCGTCTACTAAACTGAGCCACATTAAGTATGTGGCTCTTCTACTCGTCTACTAAACATATTCCATTAATTATGTGGCTCTTCTACTCGTCTACTAAACATATTCCATTACGTATGTGGCTCTTCTACTCGTCTACTAAACATATTCCATTAATTATGTGGCTCTTCTACTCGTCTACTAAACATATTCCATTAATTATGTGGCTCTTCTACTCGTCTACTAAACATATTCCATTAATTATGTGGCTCTTCTACTCGTCTACAAAACATATTCCATTAATTATGTGTCTCTTCTACTCGTCTACTAAACACATTCCAGAAAGTATGTGGCTTTAGTACTCATCTTCCAGAGAGATTCAAGGAAATATGTAGATGTTCTATCGGTCTACCAAAGAAATTACATTAAGTAGGTGGCTTGTGGTGTTAAAAAATGTAAACTTAAATTCACAGAACCGAATATTGGATGATAACATAATTAAACAGCGAACTACAGCGTGAGAATAAGACGAGACGAAGAACAGAGACAAGCTACCGCAGCGTGTCCAACAGTTACTAACCCACTCTACGGGTCTCAAGAAGAGCTGCATAATGACCTGCCACTTCATAAGTATGGCATTGGGTTGCTACTGTCATTATAGTCTTCATTGCCATCACCACTGACGGCCACATCATAACCATGGCGACGACTTCACCATTATTATTTCATTGCAAGCAAACTCATTTCAATGCTCGAGGTCTTTCTTGCAGTTAGCTTCTTTTTGGGAAACACATATTATAGAACTTAACATTATACAGCATTGATTTTAATGTAGGTGAATTAAGTTCATAATGAGATTTTCAGCTCTAAACACTCAAGTCATCCCCCAAAATTGTCAGCTCCAAACACTGTCAGTTCCATCAGTGAGCTCCAAACACTGTTAGCTCCACCAGTCAGCTCCAAACACTGTCAGTTCCATCAGTCAGCTCCAAACACCCATACGATAGCCTCTAAAGAATCGTCAATACGAAGTGGCCACAATAAGAGAGGTCTGTTACTGAACACTCAGCTACAATAGCTTAATAGTTAGCACGCTTGCAAGCCGTCGCGGTGGTCGTGTGATCGAATGTCCATTGCACTCGTGCTGCCAGGTCGACGCATACTACAACGGGTACCAGGTAAAGCCCTGGTATGTAAAGGAAGCCGGCGTGATACTGACCACATTACTCATCGAGTGTCATTTAGTCTATAACTATGGCTTAGCTATATATGCTAGAGACTAGCACCATATGCCTTACTGCGTGTAGAAGGGTCTTTATTAATTACTTCCATACACCAAATATGACTTACCTGAAAAGATGACCTATATGTTTATTTTACGTACCATATCCCCATACTCCTCATGACGCGAGAAAGCGTCATTTACCTTATTTTTATAAGATTCTGGTTTCCAAAAAAACAAAATCTGAAAAAAATAAATAAAGAAACAAAGAAACACACAAACATACCGTCCTTTAAACTTTAGCAGTTTGTGAAAACCCCAGTTTGAGAACATCACATGCATCCAGCGTGGAAAACCCGTAAATGATACGGAAACACCCGAAATCTTGTCTAAATTATTGGAATGGTGGCTGGTATTTCCGAGTCAGTTTCTTGTTTCATCACTTCAGTGATGTATCCTAAGCGTTAAATTGCAATGAAACATCATATAACACTTACAGTGAGTCACCGGGAATTCTTTCTCATTTACCCTGAACGGACACTTGTGACTTGGTGCAGGTTTATAGCAAAACTGGTTGTTTAGTGTTAGTTTATAGCCTCACTGGTTACTTGATGTTAGTTTATAGCCTCACTGGATACTTGATGTTAGTTTATAGCCTCACTGGTTACTTGATGTTAGTTTATAGCCTCACTGGTTACTTGATGTTAGTTTATAGCCTCACTGGTTACTTGATGTTAGTTTATAGCCTCACTGGTTACTTGATGTTAGTTATTAGCCTCACTGGTTACTTGATGTTAGTTTATAGCCTCACTGGTTACTTGATGTTAGTTTATTAGCCTCACTGGTTACTTGATGTTAGTTTATAGCCTCACTGGTTACTTGATGTTAGTTTATAGCCTCACTGGTTACTTGATGTTAGTTTATAGCCTCACTGGTTACTTGATGTTAGTTTATATCCTCACTGGTTACTTGATATTAGTTTATAGCAGTACTGTTGTCTTGTGTCGGTTTATAGAAACACTGATAACTTCATGTTAGTTTATAGCAGTACTGTTGTCTGGTGTCGGTTTATAGCAAAAACAGAAGGAAAAAAAATAAAACAGAGGTAGAATTTGCTATAATAAGAAGAAATAGTGGAAATTATATTTTATATTAGAAATATATAGTCTAGCAACGGTATCAACGTTCTCTCTCTCTCTCTCCTCTCTCTCTCTCTCTCTCTCTCTCTCTCTCTCTCTCTCTCACACACACACACACACACACACACACACTCACACACGCACGCACACACACACACCTACACAATCACATATCTAACGCATTGAACGATAGAGGTGTGAAGCACTTGATGGCGATGATTATGATGCGTGTATTGCCACCAGTACAACAAAGTACATTATGTACACACTCTTTCCAACATCCAACGGTCTTCAGTGTCACGTCACTGACGTCAACATGAGGCTGCACCTTGAGAATCCACTAGCCCACTGACACATGGAAAATGCACAAGTATCCTATTCAAGTAAATCCCAACCGGCAAGTTTAAGTACTTTTCCTCTGTAGAAGAAATAGGTCGAGCCTGTTAATTGTCTGAACAAGGCGGGCAAAGAGCTTACCATGAAGACTGGTTGCGCTGTTTTTAATGTTTAACTTCAGGCTGTATGGTGTTATTAGAATGTCCGCTTACTTTACTTAATGTGTTACAAGTTGTTTTCAGTCATCGCTGTACTGCATCTTCTTCTTCTTCTTCTTCTCCTCAACCTCCGTCTTCTTCTTTCTCTTCTTCCTTCCCCTCCTCCTACACCTCCACTTTCCCCTTTTTCTTCTTCTTCTTCTTCTTCTTCTTCTTCTTCTTCTTCTTCTTCTTCTTCTTCTTCTTCTTCTTCTTCTTCTTCTTCTTCTTCTTCGTGTAGCCTAATGAAGCATATGGTCCTCAGCTAATTCACGACTAGCCCTGCTATCTTCTGCCGTCACCTGAAACTTTGTACAAGTCCAGCCTGTATTATTGATCTCCGAAACAATTTCTCCCCTCCGTGTGTTTTATATTTATAAGTCGCCCACTATTTCTTTTATCGAAGAGAATTTTTTTTTTAAATTGACCTGGTCTCCCAGCAAGATCCCCTCCAAGCAACCGGCAATATATCGACACATCACCCTCCGATTGGATGCATACAAATGTGGGGTCTAGCACTACATGCTCAGTGCGCCTTAAGGCGAGTGAAAAGTCTCTTTTTTATTTACTTCTTTTGCGATATGGGTTCCAGAGGCAGGGTTTTCATTTCATAGCATTAACAGCTTTACACAGTGTATGTAGCATCCGGCGCAAGCGTCTCTTGTAGCTCTTCCTTGCCGATTACTTCATTGACTATGAAATTGTGGTTCTTCCTTCCCTTCTCCACAAGCAGTTAATAAATATGTGTAGTTGATTGGTAAATGTTGTAGCCGTTCTAATTGTTTCTGATCTGTTCAGCAGTTCAGATTTCACGTTCATCATTAGCTAGTGCCTTGTCGACTGGCATGGGTAATCGTGCTTCTTTACATCTTACAATTTTTAACGACATGTATCATTCCGTTGTCTTTCGTTAACTCTTTCCATAAACCTTTTTAAGTTTTTGCCGTCTCAAAATATCAACCAACCAACCAACCAACCACCAACAACCAACCAACCAACCAACCAACCAACCAACCAACCAACAACCAACCAACCAAACAAACAAACCGCTGCATCTTCCTAATGTTTGTGGTAACTTGTCTTTGTTTCTTAGCCTCTTACTAAGCATTTAGATTACACACTTTGGCCTAATTGGTCTGCATGTCGTGTCTGACGTCGGGTCAGCCCGCCGACTTCTCAGCCACTCGGTCTGTCTGTCCCTGTCAGTCCGTCCGTCCATCTATCAATTTTTATCCTATTTGTCCTCTTATGTACCTATGTGTATGTGAGCGTCCATTCACCCTCCTGTCTAGATATTTAACTGCCTATCATAAATATATATAATTCACACAAACATAACGGATACGCCTGCTGTTTTAAATATTGTGATTTGAGAGTTAAAACATTCCATGTGGATAGTTTGAGCTTTATTATGGATCTTTCAGAGGTCAACATGGCCGAATGGATATTAGCGCTACCTTTTAAACTTACATTGCGCTGAAGACGGGGTAGTGTAATCGTTTCCATGACCTTAAACGTCTTCTCATTTTGAAAGCAATGGCAAACTTGCCCAGTAATTCAACCGAGAATTGGGATTTGTCGCAATGTACTGCAAAGGATATGCAACCATGTTTTAAATGTTTGTTAAACAAATATTTAGGTACACGAGGATCGTCTTAAACTTCATAAACCACTTGAAAATACAGTATCAAACAGTGTCTTTTCTCTAACCAAACATTCCTCTTGAGTGTTAACCATTCACATGTGGGCAGGTTCTGTTTGTAAAGAACAATATTGCAATTTGAAAATGGGAGGGCGGGTAAGGCAGTGTGTGAATGTGGGGGAGGAGAGTAAAGTACTGTGTAAATGTGAGGGAGGCGAGTAAATTAGTGTTAGAATATGAGGGAGGCGAATAAGGTAATGTGTTAATGTGAGGGAGGTGAGTAAGATAGTGAGTGAATGTGAGGGAGACGAGTAAGATAGTGTGTGAATGTGGGGGAGGCGAGTAAGATAGTGTGTCAATGTGGAGGAGGCGAGTAAGATAGTGAGTGAATGTTGGGGAGGCGAGTAAGATAGTGTGTGAATGTGGGGGAGGCGAGTAAGATAGTGTGTCAATGTGGAGGAGGCGAGTAAGATAGTGTGTGAATGTGGGGGAGGCGAGTAAGATAGTGTGTCAATGTGGAGGAGGCGAGTAAGATAGTGTGTCAATGTGGAGGAGGCGAGTAAGATAGTGAGTGAATGTGGGGGAGGCGAGTAAGATAGTGTGTCAATGTGGGGGAGGCGAGTAAGATAGTGTGTGAATGTGGGGGAGGCGAGTAAGATAGTGTGTGAATGTGGGGGAGGCGAGTAAGATAGTGTGTCAATGTGGAGGAGGCGAGTAAGATAGTGAGTGAATGTTGAGGAGGCGAGTAAGATAGTGAGTGAATGTGGGGGAGGCGAGTAAGATAGTGTGTGAATGTGGGGAAGGCGAGTAAGATAGTATGTGAATGTGGGGGAGGCGAGTAAGATAGTGTGTGAATGTGAGGGAGGCGAATAAGATAGTGTGTGAATGTGGGGAGGCGAGTAAGATAGTATGTGAATGTGGGGGATGTGAGTAAGACAGAGTGTGAATGTGGGGGAGGCGAGTAAGATAGTATGTGAATGTGGGGGATGTGAGTAAGACAGAGTGTGAATGTGGGGGAGGCGAGTAAGACAGAGTGTAAATGTGAGGCAACATCTATTGTACAACAAGCTGGTTCCTATTCTATTGTTGTGTTGATGAATACGCTTGAAGGCTGAATTTTATCTGCATTCGCCCACTGCATTGACATTTAGGCCGTGGAGCCCTGAAAACTGCCTGCGGCTTGTATCAATAGGAATGACGCTGATGTGGAGACACACAGACACAGAGCCACACAGACACAGAAACACACACACACAGACACATATACACATACACACAGACACACGCACAGGCACACACACAGACACATACACAGACACACATATAAACCACAATCATATCCTCCCCTCCCCCCTCTCCCCAATCCGGTTCAGTTTTTAAATAATTGTACGTTCAGTAGTTTGACATTGCTTTTTGATCGTGAAGTCAACGTTTAAGTCCAACTGACTGGTAATGAGGTTGAATCCTTTTCCCCGCTACATAATTCACTAACCCAGCCGTGTAGTTGGGATAGCGCATTGGCTTGACGCTCTTATACAGGCCCGGTGTTCACGGGTTTGGTCCGCGTCTGTGTGGATTCAAATACTTAAAATAGACCTGGGCTTCCAGATCGACCCAGCTTATAATGGGTACCAGGACAAGTTTAGGGAAGTCAATGCGGCTGTTCTGATACTGACCACACCTACTACTAATGCCACTTGTCTCTAACAACGTAGGTTTACCACTGTGAACCCAATGCGACGTAAGGAATGTAAAAGTGTCATTTACTTACCTACACTTAACCATTCTTTAAGCTCGTTAAAACAAAGCATTGATATATCAAAATCTAACACATTCCTGATTAGAGTCATTAGACGTAGACAGTCGAAATTTTTTTGGCATGTTATGAGAAGAAATGACCTGGAGAACTTGGTGACAACTGGCAAGTTCGAAGGGAAGAGACCAAGGGGAAGACCGAGAAGTAAATACCTGGATGACTTGGCCACGTGGTATGGTCGAGACATAAACACGGAGCTGATCCACGACTCTGGTGATCGAGTGAGATGGCAGAACATGACTGCCCACGCTTATCGGCATGGCGCTTGATGAATGGAACACATTCCTTGATTTTTAACCATTAATAACAAACAGCTGCAATAGTTATATTAGAAAGAAAAAAAATTGTGGATGAAAACCCTCCACTGTTAACATGGGAATGTCACGGAATGAGGCATTTTCAGTGTGCAATCAATGAAACAGTTTGCATAGGCTATTTTTGTCAACAAGCACAGGCCCAGATTATACACAGGACAAAGAGGTTGTTGAGTATTTCATTAAACTTGCGGGGGTTTAATCATCATTCTGACGGTTACCTATCCCTGCTGCTTGCCATTCCTTGTGGGCAATGGGTTTTTTTAGATGTCAAGTGAGATCGCGTGCGCTAGAACTAATATAGGCGTGTAGGTAGTTTGTTTTAAATTGAGTTTTCCGGAGAACATTTAGCAAGTCTGACTGTCACAGGATCCCATACGATTCTATGAGCTAATACCGGATAGTAAGATAATTGTCCTAATCTATCCGTCACTCTATCAGAACAGACGATTACATAATGGTGACACCTGGGGGGATGTTGCACGTAGATTAGAGAAGGGTGGAATAGAAAGTTAGCTCAAAACAAACACATAAATCAAGATCTGAGTCAGACTTATTATAAACCGATAGAGACACAAATTCTCACTCGTACAGTTAATCACCAAAGACTGTCAACATTATAATAATAATTGTAATCAAGACTACCAGACACGAGCGATGAGAATTGTAGAGATCATATTGGAAACTGTCCTTGAAAGAATCTGTCTGGATTAAATTTGATAGTATCTTTAAGCGAATATCATCATGAGGGGGTGGAACGGTCTTCTATATAAATCCTACATAGAATTGTAACAGTCTTATTAATTCATCCTCCTCCCAGAACCAGTCCTCATAGTAGGTATACTCAAATAAGGACAATAGCTACAAAGTAACCCAAGGAAACAGAGAAGATAGTAAGTTCCGGATTACCGCACGCCACATGATGATAAGAGGCTGAATTTAACTAAACTCTTCGAGATTTGATTGATTAATTGATTTAGGAACCGACATCACAGCATTCTGGGCCTTCCCATAAGCGCTCCGTCCCCATCCTCGGCAGCCAGTGAAGAGTTCCAACACTAATAGTTCCAGTAGCAATCTGATTATATGTCCGTCTCGCCTTTCCTCTGAACGTCGAGCCTCGCTGCCGCATTTTTACCAGATTATGGTGATCCAATTGCTCCTCCGAGAAAGGAGTGAAACGATTTCTATTAGCCCGTAGAGTTAGATTTCATGTGAGATTTTATAATAGTCTATCTTTAACAAACTTCAGGATATTAAAAAGTCCAAGAAACTACTAGAACAGAATGTTGAAAGACCTTTAACCATTTTTCTATCCGGCTCAACTAACGGTTGACCTATTATGGAAGAAATTAAATGACAGCACTTTCATTCACAGGAAAGATGATTTTTAGATCTGGATAACCACCTAGGATAATAGATTGGCTTACCTAGCTGATAGAACAATCCACCTGAACGGAACTGGTCATGTTTTCATAGTCTTTCATCGAATTGTTCTCAGAACACACAGACCATCCCATTCCCTTCTCCGATCACAAAGCAACTGATAAAGATTAGCAACTGATAACCATGACGGCATGCATATCCCGTTCAGTCAGCGCTCAGTGATAGAGAGAAACACAACAGATTCCCTACTCTAACAAGACGCACAATAGCCTAAAGAAAGACACACAAGTATAAAATATGTATATACGTATAATAATTATACGATATATAAAATAAATACAAATACGATTTATTATTGATCGATGTTACAGAGGAAAACGGCGTGAATGTGATTCAGCAGACTCAAGAATTGGCTAATTCCGTGATAATGACACAGCATGAGCTTTCACCACTGCCAAACATCATTGTGTATATAGTATTGGACGTTGTGCCCAGACGCTCGAATGCCGGCTCAGTGGTCTTGTGTTCGAATCTGCATCGGTGTGAATGTTTACAATCGACTTGGGCTCCCAGCTCTACTCAGTTTAAATGAAGCACCAGGGAATGCCACTTAAGTTAAAAGACTTAATATGGCAGCAGACAGGTTGTGTTATATATCAAATTAAGGGTCTTGCATAAGGAAAACTACTGTATATATGCCAATGGCAGACACAGGACAGAGACACACCGCTCTTCTCCTAACTCAGACCTGAGTCTGGAGAAACTCAGCTCAGTGCATGAACTCCGTAGCACCGGCGAGGATCCTGAAATACTTTGGGTAGATTTTTAACTCAAAATTTTGCCCGGGCAGAGCCTTTAGGCTACTCTTTTTCGATTTCCAACGGCCAAGGGATATTTTACGTGCGCAACAATACACACGGAAGTCCGATCTCGCTACCCAGAGACCAGGGGAATTTTATTACTAGAAGTCCACTTGGAAAAATCCCGGTCATCACCGGGGCATCACCGGAACCTCCAGCACTCGAGGCGGACACCATACCTCGAGACCACGCAGCCCCTAGATAAAGAACGGTTCAGTTTCCATACTCCCAAGTTCAATAAGTAGTATGTATTTATCTGCTATAGTTCAATACGTAGCCTGTATTTATCTGCTATAGTTCAATACGTAGCCTGTATTTATCTGCTATAGTTCAATACGTAGCCTGTATTTATCTGCTATAGTTCAATACGTAGCCTGTATTTATCTGCTATAGTTCAATACGTAGCCTGTATTTATCTGCTATAGTTCAATACGTAGCCTGTATTTATCTGCTATAGTTCAATACGTAGCCTGTATTTATCTGCTATAGTTCAATACGTAGTATGTATTTATCTGCTATAGTTCAATACGTAGCCTGTATTTATCTGCTATAGTTCAATACGTAGCCTGTATTTATCTGCTGTAGTTCAATACGTAGCCTGTATTTATCTGCTATAGTTCAATACGTAGCCTGTATTTATCTGCTATAGTTCAATACGTAGCCTGTATTTATCTGCTATAGTTCAATACGTAGCCTGTATTTATCTGCTATAGTTCAATACGTAGCCTGTATTTATCTGCTATAGTTCAATACGTAGCCTGTATTTATCTGCTATAGTTCAATACGTAGCCTGTATTTATCTGCTATAGTTCAATAAGTAGTATGTATTTATCTGCTATAGTTCAATACGTAGCCTGTATTTATCTGCTATAGTTCAATACGTAGCCTGTATTATCTGCTATAGTTCAATACGTAGCCTGTATTTATCTGCTATAGTTCAATACGTAGCCTGTATTTATCTGCTATAGTTCAATACATAGTATGTATTTATCTGCTATAGTTCAATACGTAGCCTGTATTTATCTGCTATATTTCAATACGTAGCCTGTATTTATCTGCTATATTTCAATACGTAGCCTGTATTTATCTGCTATAGTTCAATACGTAGTATGTATTTATCTGCTATAGTTCAATACGTAGCCTGTATTTATCTGCTATAGTTCAATACGTAGTATGTATTTATCTGCTATAGTTCAATACGTAGTATGTATTTATCTGCTATAGTTCAATACGTAGTATGTATTTATCTGCTATAGTTCAATACGTAGCCTGTATTTATCTGCTATAGTTCAATACGTAGCCTGTATTATCTGCTATAGTTCAATACGTAGCCTGTATTTATCTGCTATAGTTCAATACGTAGCCTGTATTATCTGCTATAGTTCAATACGTAGCCTGTATTTATCTGCTATAGTTCAATACGTAGCCTGTATTTATCTGCTAGAGCTCAATACGTAGCCTGTATTATCTGCTATAGTTCAATACGTAGCCTGTATTATCTGCTAGGGTTCAATACGTAGCCTGTATTATCTGCTATAGTTCAATACGTAGCCTGTATTATCTGCTAGGGTTCAATACGTAGCCTGTATTATCTGCTATAGTTCAATACGTAGCCTGTATTTATCTGCTATAGTTCAATACGTAGCCTGTATTTATCTGCTAGAGCTCAATACGTAGCCTGTATTATCTGCTATAGTTCAATACGTAGTATGTATTTATCTGCTATAGTTCAATACGTAGCCTGTATTATCTGCTATAGTTCAATACGTAGCCTGTATTTATCTGCTATAGTTCAATACGTAGCCTGTATTTATCTGCTATAGTTCAATACGTAGCCTGTATTTATCTGCTATAGTTCAATACGTAGCCTGTATATATCTGCTAGAGCTCAATACGTAGCCTGTATTATCTGCTAGGGTTCAATACGTCGTTGACACCTTGCAGTCTTGACAGACTAAAGTATGTGAGTTGAAATGTGGCCAATATTCCATCACAATGTCTGGGCAGAGCTTCAGAGGAACATGTGGCGCCCAAACGACATGACCCCTCTCTCGGCCTAACCTTGTGCTGCCCAGAGGAATGGGTAACCAATACATCTGGCACAAGGTATGCTGCAGACGCTGGCGGTGCAGCGTCAATCCTCAGAGACCTCACCACCACGAGCCGGTGGCGAGTTATGGCCAGACCCTGACACCCAAGGGACCCGGCTTAGAGGCGTTCAGCCAAGTCCCGCAGGTGAGGGCCTCGTACGAGCCCGGACCATAAGGGCGCGCACATCTGTCGATCACAGGTGTCCGGACCTGTGTAAAGCGTGCACTATCATCAGACTCTCCACCTGACTTTAGGCGGCCCCCGCGACCAACGGGAATAGGCCCGCCAGAGCTACCGCAGGAGATATTGCCTGTCTATTTGCAAGCAAATCCCCCATCCTTCCACTGTGCGGATCTCGCGACCGACGAGAATAGGCCCGCCGGAGATTATGCTCGTCTGCTGCGAACAAATCTCTACCGTGACTGAATAAGTAAAGAAACGATAAAAGTAGTGGTATTTCAATTGCGCTTGCGCTCCCACCTATGCTACACCCTTCATGTGTTTTCACAAAGTCGGACTAGAGTCAAGCTCAACAGGGTCTTCTTTCCCCGCTGATTCTACCAAGCCCGTTCCCTTGGTTCAATACGTAGCCTGTATATAACTGCTTGATGTGATCACCTCAGAAATATTCTCCTTTGCCTACACCCACCTTCTCCCAAACCGCATGCTACCTGGTGACAGGTTAATGAGTAAATCACTCGGCCTATGTGTTGTATAATCCTGCCTTCGTTACAGGTAGCTCAATCTTTGAAACGAGCTTTGCATCCCCCTCGCTGAATACACTAAATAGGGAGACAAGTCAACAGAACACCGGCTGTGTTTACCTGCATGTCTGTTTTTAAATGTATTTGTTGGCAAAGGCATGAGTGATGGTAAAAGTATGTCAAACATAGAACCAGTTTCTGTATTGGGGAAAGAAAAAAGTAGACCAAAATACCTTACTATCAGAAGCAAAATTAGGCCATCTACACAGAGGCCTCAGCAAGCAGTATCGGGGTAATCAGCGTGCATGATCACACGCAGCGATGCGTGATAATGTGTATTCTGGGTGTGACAAACAGCATCAGGCGAGACGTCAGCGCAGACGATAATGGGCATTTGCAGGTAAACCACTGACGCCCTTATTTTTTATGTTGACAGTTTAGACCTGTCTTTAGTGCCTCATTGTGACAATGTTGCTCTCTTT
Organism: Cepaea nemoralis; assembly: GCA_014155875.1. Classification (NCBI taxonomy): domain Eukaryota; kingdom Metazoa; phylum Mollusca; class Gastropoda; order Stylommatophora; family Helicidae; genus Cepaea; species Cepaea nemoralis. The sequence goes on from JACEFZ010021078.1 coordinate 152,387, forward strand.
ACTTGTTGCAAGCTTTCAGTGTCTTTCTTTTTACTCACAAATCTATGCCTTATTTATTACTGAAATATTAACAGCCTGTTAGCGTCGAATGTTGGGCGGCGATTACCAAACCGGGCGGAGGTGTGCAATTGGGAGGCTACAAGAATTACCCGTGTGCGAGGAAATGCAACTTAACTAAAGACTAAATGTCATAGCAGGCCAGACGAGGCCTTAAGCCTTGGTCGGTAACTGGTCTAAGATGGAAGTTCCGATAGGCGGACATTTAGAGCATTGCTTTGCTGATCCGGCAGCTTCTGCAGCTTGTCTTGTTCCAGATGTATTTGTGTTACCTTTTCTCTGGAGTAAACTAGACAGGCCGCGAGAGGGACCATGCTGCATGGGTAACACATGGTCTCTGAATGTAGCCCAGGCTTTATGTTATGGAGAGGTATAACGCCATTTCACAAACTATCGTCTGTCAAGACAGCAAGGTGCCAGTCAATCAAAATCACGGAACGCTAATTTTGATGGTCAGTCAAATCGGAGATGAATCTACTTTCATACATATTGTGTCAACATATAACAGCCAGAAAGATGCATTTCTGATTATGGATTTATTTAAACAAGAAAGGAGAACTAGCTGTAATCACATCTAAGTATGACAAGAAAAGCTGATTAGTTGTAATCACAACTATGCATGACAAGACATCATTGTACACACACTTACTTACGTGTGTAGGTAAAAAAAAAAAAGCGGGCTAGCTGTAATTACAGCTGTCAACAACAAACAGGAACTAGCTATAATCACTATCTACAACAAGAAAGGCGGACTAGCTATAATCAATCTATGTATAACAAGATAGGCAAGCTAGCTGTAATCATTCTATGTATAACAAGAAAGGATGAATAGCTGTAATCACAACTATAACTGCCCTATAACTACACGCTCAGATAAAGATGGCGCACCATTGAATGCATATATACAACTATTGGTGTGCCTATCTTATGCATACATATACAACTATTCGTGTGCCTATCTTATGCATACATATACAACTATTCGAGTGCCTATCTTATCCACGTGTATGACAGAGTGGTTCGCGATGACCTAGGCTGCTAAACTGGCGATTAAAATTGTGTTGGCTGCAGGGGACGTTTAGTGACCGCGCAGCGTGATCTCCGCACTAAACTCAAGTGGGAACACACAAAACGGAAAAGGAGACAACGGAAGGGCTAGTCTGTACGTTAGTATAAAACGTTTCAAAAGCTGGGATTATCTGATTATTTTCTTATGTTTATTTTGCTGCAACTGTGTTGACGTTTTCACAAAGACTTATTTGTAAGGTATCCAGTTTTGTGTATTATTATGTGTGCTATTTCGATGGGTTTCATTTTCTGAAATTGTAACGTATTGCTTTTATCAGTTTTAAAATTGTTTCATGTGTAAATGTGTTTATTTGCTTAAACGGTTTTGGTATCTGGCAGTACACTCGATAGTTTTAGTTTTAAAATTAATGTTCTTTCTTTTTCTCTATTGACTTGGCTTTGTTTTGCATTCGTTTATCACAATTTTTTTCTGATATTTTTGTCATAATCATCTTGTGTTTTTGTTTACCCTATTATGAAGATTCATAGTCTGGCATTTCTTTTTCACATTGTTGTCTCTATTTGTTCAGTTGCCTAAGCTTCTATTGTTCATCTTCTTCATGGTTACATTCTTATGGATTCATCATCGTGCTGTCATTTCCTCTGTCACTTCGTCTTCGTTACTTTTTGCTTAATTCGTTTAACATTCCTCTTTCTTGACCTTTGTTCATGTTTTGACAGTGGTTACGTCAGTTGTTCTGTTTTCGTATTATTCAATCTTGCTAGCCACCATTTGCTAATTACTTAGGTCACTAACTGTAGAATCAGGAACATCTCTCCCTCCCCCCCCCCTCTCTCTCTCTCTCTCTCTCTCTCTCTCTCTCTCTCTCTCTCTCTCTCTCTCTCTCTAACATTTTTAGCAAGCATTAATGCAACAATTTCTGTCAATTGGACCATATTTAGATGGACAACAAGGTTATCGAAACTAATCGGGTGCCGTACATTTTGCTTTATAACTGCTGTCAATAACAGTACAGTGCTGTGTATACATTGAATACTCAAGACAATGTGTTCCGTTAGTGAATGTAAACACAGAAGTATCAAACAATGTGTTGCACGACTTACTGCCTGGGATATTTCGCTGCATCTCTCAGAAGCATACTGCAGTTATATATCATAATGAATGATGAAATTAGTAATACTTTGGCTGATGTAAACAATTGCTATATATTCAGACCTTAGCAATTAGGCGGTTCTAGCCAGTGTTCTGCAAACAGAAATAAGTTTGCTTTAAATTCAAAATTACCGTGGGGATGACAAATGCTCCACATTTAACAATACCGGTGACTGTGTTTTAAGTATTCCAGCCAAAGTATCATTCGTTGATTCACGTCATATGATATATGATATCTCTGCAGTATGCACCTGACCAGATGCAGCGAAATATGCCAGGCAATGAATCACACAATATTGTTTGCGACTTCTGTGCTCAAATACATTGAATACAGTTCATATCTACGCTTATTAACAAGTATGTTATTTATGCCAAAATGAAAAGAATGCGCGAAATAAAAAGACAAAAACAAGTTAGACATTTTTCAATCTGACCTCTACAATGACAGCAGCATACACTACCATAATACCCGCAGCCAATTTCAATCCGATATATATCAATTTCTGCAATCAGTGAAAGATTGTAGTTAATTAAAATATTGCAACGAAAGATGTTTGACATGTACATTTGGCATATATGAGCATCATGAACACATTGCCTCTGCAATGTGCACTGACGTTCTATCTTGCGCTTCTTTGTTTCTCGAACTCTCCAAGCAACTGTAATGTCTATCACATACTGACATTCTGAAAGATCTGAACATCGAAGGAAACGCTCACAAACAGCCTCATGTTTCAGAAGCTGACGTACATTGGCTACATTACACTTCGTAGTGGCTTAGAAGAAATATCAATAGAAGGCATAATTTCTTCTACTACCATAGACACACTATATTAAAGAATGCATGGACAGTCATTAGGTTAAGGAACTGTTGAAGGATCAAGAGTCTTTCCGGCGGGTGTGATGAGAGCGAAGTTCTGAAAAGGGTTTGTTAACGACAATGATTATGATTACGTAGTTTGCTTTTCTGGACACTTATCTCTCAAGTGTGCACCTACAAGTGTACCAATACAACAAATATGTCCCTACAACACATGTACCCCTACAACAAGTGTACCCTTACAAGAAGTGTACCCTCACAAGAAGTGTACCCTTACACGAAGTGCACCCTACAAGAAGTGTACTTCTTACAACAAGTGTACCATACAAGAAGTTTACCCCTGCAAGAAGTGTACCCCTACAACAATAGTCCACCTTTACAAACGTAAAAGAAACCGCCAGTCCTGTGACAACCACCGAGGCATCACCTTGCTCTCAACTGCAGGGAAGACACTTGCCAGAATTCTTCTCAATCGCCTCACGGTCCAGCTCGATCAAGGTCTTCTTCCTGAGAGTCAATGTGGCTTCAGAAAAGAACGAGGAACTGTTGACGTGATTTTCGCTGCAAGGCAAGATAAATGTCAGGAACAGAACTCCGAACTGTTCTCCACTGTCATTGACCTTACCAAAGCTTTTGATACAGTCAGCAGAGAAGGACTGTGGAAGATTATGGCGAAATATGGCTGTCCACGAAAATTTGTCCAAACAGTGCCGCTATTTCATGATGGTATGCAGGCAAGATTACAGGAGAATGGTGAACTGTCTGAGCCCTTTCCTGTCACCAATGGAGTGAAGCAAGGATGTGTCCTGGCAGCAACACTGTTCAGCCTCATATTTTCAGCTGTGCTGACGAATGCCTTCGAGAACAACGACATTGGAATAGACACCAACTACCGCATAGATGGAAAGTTATTCAATCTCAGAAGGCTGAAAGCTAAAATCAGCGACACCGTCAGAGAGCTGCTGTTTGTTGATGATTGCGCTCTATATGCCAACCAGGGTGACCAGATCGCCGTGATCAAAAGAAGCCAAGTCACGAAATAAAAAAGCCAAAATAAAGCCAAACATTGCCTAGTAAAAAGATATATTAAAAATATACTTATATCACATGAAGACCTCTTCTTCAAATAAGTATTCCTCTTCATTGTTGAAATTCAGTACAGGATTCATTAGAATATACTATTCCAGCTTTGAAATCATTCAACATTTTGGATGAAGGTACAAATTCATTACAGCACTTGTTTGAAGATAATGGTTCTGCTCTAATTCTAATAATTGCTTCTAAGAGAGACAGCTGAAGTCTATTCCTTGCTTTGGTTTTTATGCATATTAAAAGAGAGAACATCCTCTCCACTGCGGTATTGCTAATAAGTGTTATTAAGCAAGTAAGAACAAAAGAAGCAAGCTCTTTAAATTGGGGATGTTTCATGACTCCTTGCCAGAACTGCTCTGCATTTTTAGGCAGTCCATTTTCTTTAAATTGTTCTTCTTCCTTCCAATCTATAAAATTTTCTGTATTGTTCTTCAATAATAGTGTGGTTTTCTTCAGCCAAATTCAAAAAGGGCAATTTCGAAAATAGTGGTCTAGAAGCCTGGTTTAAGGTTATTCCAGGGTTAAAATTGGTTAGATCTTTAAATATATTTCTTGCTGAAGGAAGCCGCTTTCTAACTTGATAAAGTGCTTCTTCTCGCACTGATAAGCATCTTTCTTTGAGATCTAAGACCTCTTGTTGGCAATTAATTTTTGTATCAGAATTTTTCTGAATGTAGTTATCACACTCTGACAGGAATTTGATGCCAAAATCAACATTAGAAACATCTTTTTTCTTATTATTGGTATCATAAGTCCTAATATTACGACGCTTATAATGCAAAAATAGTTCTTCATGTAATTCGTGAGGATCTGCCTTACTTTTCTGAAAAAAGGCTATTTAACCTTTCGAATTCCTGCATAATAGGGGTTGCGAAATGAAAATAAAGGTAGTGTCTTTGATCTAGAAGCATTTCCTTTATAAGTCGTGACTTAAATTTAGTGTAATAATTTGCTAATTCAGCAGAAATAAAATAAGCCTTGAGTTCTTCCCAATTTATTAGAATGTTGAACATTACTTTTCCCCGGACAATCCAGCGAATAGAAGAAATTATCTCAAAGGAAGTGATGCAGTTCTAGCTTGCTGAAATTCTGTCGATGAGTTCATAATTTTGAATAAATCTTTAAATGCTTCTCGTCTTAGATTGCTATGTCTAAACCAATTTGGTATTTCTGTCAGCAAAAGTCCAATGTTTTAAGGTAGTTTTGACACTGTATATTTGATGCACAATGCTAATGAATGGCAAACACACTTATACTGAACACATGAAGGAGATACATCTGTCATTCTGGACCAAACTGAATTGTTGCATCCAACCATACTGGAAGCACCATCGGATGCAAAACCAATGCAATGTTTTAATGATTGATTACATTTTTCAATTTCATCCTAATTTTCAGCTAATTTAACTTTGTCATCAATGTTCTTGCTTATTGTCACCACTGAAAGTGTTTTGTGTGAAGAAGATGGCGCGCTCCGCTTGTGTTTTTCTGTTGTTGCATGATTTGCGAGATTTGAAAATCTTGGAGCAATATTACAATGGCACAATTTGCAATATGCCTGTTCAGAACCGTCAGTGGATTTCTTGAGCCACACAAATGTCTTTTCCCATTGATCATTATATTTCCGATTAGTATCATAAGATGGTTTCCACTTTGGCATGATAATAGGCTCAGTCAATAATATTTAATAAGAAATACTTGCGACTTGCGATTGCGATGAAGGTATAATTAATTTGAAAACTTAACTACTAAACAGTAAGCTGCGCAGTGCGTCAGTGCGCATAGAACATGGCCAGATAAGCTTATCGTTTTGCATTTGTTTTTGCTTAAAAATAGTAACACAAGACAACAATTAACTTGAAAAATTCAAAAATAGACATATATACCATTAAAATTTTTAAAAAGCCAAGAAAATGCCAAAAAGCCAAACTGATTTTCTGACGCCAAACCTGTTTTAAAAAAGCCAAATTTGTCAAATTTGGCTTCAAAAAAGCCAATCTGGTCACCCTGATGCCAACTCAGAGGCAGACAAGCAACACAATGTTTCGGCTTTCTTATATGCCTGTGCCAACTTTGGGCTCAATATCAACTTGGAGAAGACTGTAGTTATCTACCAGCCAGCTCTAGGGAATAATCTAGGGAAGAGACTTGACAGAAAAACCACTGCAGGAGATCCCGCTTCTGGGATGTCAAGCATTCTTTTCCCACATTGTCAAAGAATATTTCGAGCCAAAATAGGCCTTATCAGCCATCTTAGAACTGAGCTGCCGTCTGCAGCCATGTTTTCTCCATTTGTTATATATGAGCTTCGTCATCTCGCGATGACATTACCCATCATCCCCACGTTTTATGCTCCTGACAGGCTGCCTCTGGACTTTTATTGGTAAGATTCTGGTTGATCTTCTGAACGAATGTTGATCATCTTCACACACACACACACACAGTACACGCCCTGCTCCTCTGCCTTTCATATTCTCAAATATCAACGTGAATGCTATTAGTAGACACCGCAGTTCGTCACAATTCCTCCAGGCTACAATGTAATTTTTCATAGCTTTCTGTACAGATGATATCTGCGTCTACCGTGCAGATGTAAATTCAGATTCATGCTCAGGTGTAAGTTAGACTTCCGAATGGAGGAGCAAATGGATTACCATGGTCTGGCAAGAATGAGACAACGAGTGACGAGGGGATCTGGCCGACGCTCAACTCTCAGAGGAAAGGCGAGACGGACTTATAGTCAGATTGCTACTGGTACTATTAGTGTTGGAACTCTTCGCTGGCTGCTGAGGATGGGGACGGAGCACTTATGGGAATGCCCCGAATGCTGTGATGTCGATTCCTAAATAAATCAATCAATCAATTGTAAAATCGTTTTGTATTTGCTTATGCATCAGGCGAACAAATGTGAATATTTCAATGACAGCACCCGTTGATATATGCAAGATCCTTGGAAGCAATACGTTTGAATACATTTTTATCCGTGAAAGATATGGCTGTGGAGACTAATTTTCTGTGAATATGTGTACGGTGAATATGCGAGCGCTTGAGTATGTGTTCGTGTGTGTGTGTGTGTGTGTGTGTGTCTGTCTGTCTGTCTGTCTGTCTCTCTCTCTCTCTCTCTCTCTCTCTCTCTCTCTCTCTCTCTCTCTCTCTCTCTTGGCATCACAGCGCCCTTTCTTTCGCCGAAGCTAACCCGTCGTTTGGAGTGACTGGCTCGAAATAAATGTGTAGATACAACTTTCATAGTTTGTTTACCATGTTCGTCTTCTAATAATATTCATCCCACCCTCCCAGAGCTTCAACCTCAGCCCCCGCTCCACCCACACGTCTCATGTTACCCTTCTCAGACGTGTACTTCAACACTCTTGAATATGTCTAACCGCCATATCAATAAAATAGTAAAAGATAATACGTGCCTGTTACACAGAAATATTTTACTTTGTTTGCTAACAATAGTAGATAAGTGCACGCATACCTATAGTTAATCTAAACCTCACTTGAAGAACATAGGTCACAGATAGCTACGTTTATTCAATGTGCCGACGAAGGGGTGTTACAGCGAACACCAGTTAGTAGTACACACTAATATAAACATTACAACCGCGGTTGGAATAGAATGTTTAAACAATGTGGAACTCCGAAAACTTCTAATTTTATTTATGGAAAAGCGGGCATACTAATGCGTAGCTATTGTATATTTTCTATTTAAACTTCTGACATTTATAAAGCCGTCCACACAATGCAGATCGTATTGTGTTATTTAATACCATGCACATGTCTTTGGCCTTCTTTAAACTATATTACATATAACACATTACATTGTATTTGGCACTGAAGGTGTGTCAGTACTTGATATGATATACGGTCTGTGGGATAAGCATGACCGCACACGTCAATTAACAATCTATTATATATATATATATAAAGCGGGTTACAACATGTAGGTAGCTAACAGAAACAGATAATACAATCTTCACATACTGCCCCTTACAAAGACGATAGTAGCATATCTATTAATGATAATGGCTGAACTTACTCTTGTCTATGTAGAGTCTATTCGCTGTTTTACTACACAGTCTTAACCAACTCTAGTCTGTATATTTTGTATTACCACATCAAGGACAGTTACTCCATATTTAACGTAACATCATCTGTAGACTTTTCTAAAGGCGCCGTGTGAAAACTTACAACGTCGTACCACTACTAATCGCCGTCCAATTTAATGTGTATACGATTCATATTGTAGGTGACCCCGGGCAGTGTGGCGGCAGCGGCACTAGGTTCAGGAGACGTGATCATTAAGATTGGCAATGTGATGGCCACCAACTTGGAACACAGCGACGCCCAGGACTTGGTGAGGGAATCAGGCAACGTTTTGCAGCTCACCATTAAGAAGTAAGTACCACTTTAGTATCATCATATCCTTTTAGATACAACATCACTGGATCATCATTGTAGCTAGTTCCTATAGTGTACTTTATGTTTTTGTGTCCTATACTGAATCTATAAATCGACTTCAAGAGTATGTGTAGGAATGTCCCGACTACAGTGATGTCGATTCTTAAATTCATTATTTGAGTATATCTTGTTCTCATTCACGAACTACATGTTCTGAGGCAAGTAGTGTGCAAGCGATGTCACACAATGGGTTACTGCGCGAGAATGCGGTGTTGTTTTCTCGAAGTTTATTTATTTTCTTGCTATGTGATATAGCACACCGATGTTTACTACTGAATTTATTCTTCAAACTAACTCATGCCAAAGCCTCCTTTCGTGTGCTTTCTCTAGCAACTCCCTCTATTTCCTCTCCATATTATTAGGGACGTCCATTTGAAACCCGTTCCAATGGCTTTATTACAAAAGCATGAAGGAAACATTAACAGGTGTGGTAGAATTAAACAAAGCATTCATTTTGAATGAATTATGCACCATGGGTTGGTCAGAAGATGTCGCCGTATGCATTCAGGCAAGCATCCCATTGCTTAGGTAGGCGGCAAATGCCGTCCCAAAAAAAAAAGGATTGTGACTGCTCACTGAACCAAGTGTTTATCGCGTTCAATGCGTCTGCATCTGTGTGATATTGTTGCCCCTTGAGAGCTTTTTTTTTAGAAATCCGAACAAATGAAAATCACATAGTGACAAATCAGGACTATAGGCTGGATGTTGCAGAATTTCCCACTTCTTCCTTGCTAATGCTTCCTGCACAATCTTTGCGACATGCGGACAAGCATTACCGTGCAACAAAATCACATCGCGAGAAAGCATGCCGTGTCGTTTATTCTTGATGGCTTTTTGCAGCTTGTGTAGTGTTTGCAAGTTGTGGGTAGAGTTGATGTTGACACCAGGTTCTTTAAAGTCGGCCAACAATAGCCCTTCATGGTAAAACAATGCGCTCAGCATAACCTTTTCAGCGGAAACCTGTAACTTGAATTTTTTTTGGCTTTTGGTGATCCAGCATGCTTCCATTGCATGCTCTCTCATTTGCTGCTCGACTCGAAGTGGTGACACCATGATTCATCACCTGCCACTATGCGGAAGAGAAATGCGTCACCCTCCACTCTGTAACGCAGCAAGTGGTTCAAACACCATCCCATGCGTCCTTTTGTTGGTGGTCGGTTAACATCCGTGGTACCCACGGTGAACACACCTTCTGATATTGCAGTTTCTTACGAACGACCTTTTGAATTGTTCCAATTGACATATCAAATTCTTTCGCTAGCGAAAGTATGCTTCGACAACGGTTCATCTGTACTGCTGCATCAATGTTGGCGATGGTGTTTTTCTGTTGCAACAATATGCGCTTGATCCGGCCGTCGAAGATCTGTCGTGAACTGACGTCCTTTCCGAACCATTCGTGCCCAGTCTGTCACTGTTGTCTTCGACATACATTTGTGGAGACTAATTTTGTGTGTACGCTGCCTGCATTCTTCGATGAATGTCCACTGGTATGCATCCTTCAAATGAAAGAAACTGAATCACCGCTCTTTGAGCTTCTTTGGGCGGATTTTGGATCAACCCGGTCATTTTCTCAACAGTCAGAAACAGAACTTATGCATCATGGGACGATATGTACGTGCTCTTTTATTCATTGGTCAGTACTTATCACATGACTATGACATGATCAATGTTCAACATACGCAATTACGCGCGGTGAGGCACACACGGATTTCAAATAAACACCGCTCATATTAATCTGTGTCTCTAGTTCTATTTTCGGTGTGTTTTTAAGTCTTCCTCTGTTTCGTTTACCTTGTCAGTTCCACGTAAAAGACTCTCTAGTTAAACTGTAGTACGGTGTTCTCAATGTATCTTCTATCCAGCCTCATAGTCTTTTCCACGCTCCATTGAATGAGATATGCAAAAAACAACCACTAATAGAATGTGTCTCTCACTGCAACCTGCCACTGACAGTTGTGGAGATATTACTGAAGAGAGAGATGAGGTGACAGGTTAATCAATATATAAGTAGAACTAAAACTCCTATATAAGAAATACATGTCGGAAGTGCAATATGACATTTGAGGGTTTCGGTCAAGGATCAAATTTATAACAGTTCATGGAAGATGATGGTCAGCATGAACTCTCACAACTGTTTGATTGACATTTCTTTACGCATACATTATAGATCGACATAACATATGTTGAAAAACAGTCTGCGATATTTTATTCAAATGCATGTTGACCAAATTATATTTAGCATGGACATTTATAACTATACAATAGACATGACTTCTTTACACATACATTCTAAGTAAAATAACATATGTTTAAAAAAAAAAACGAAGTCTATGTAATATTATACACAAAATGAATATTTAACTAAATATGACATATGACAATCAGTACAAAAATCGCACAACTGTATGATAGAAAGACAAGATTAAGGTAGTTACTAGACAGAAAGGAATACCACAATGGGACGCAGAGACGTTTCCAAGACACCAGGGCCAGGTTCTATACTGGCCAAGACCTACTAACACGTCCTAGCCGTGCGTCCTGGGCAACAGTCAGCACACCGATAAGCCAGACATGGAACAACAGATACTCACTCAAACCTCAGTCTGGTATGACATCACACTGATGTTGGACAACAGGATATCTTCATCCGACATACAGGACTTCGTGCTGAAGCAAGCAAGCAAATACCAAAATGTAATAAGCAGAAAATGGGAATATTTTTAAACGCAAACAAGCAAGCACGCAAATACCAAAATGTAATATGCAGAAAATGGGAATATTTTTAAACAAGTGAATCGGTACAATTATCTATGAACAGTCATAACATCTGATGAGATATGCCTTGAAGAGATTAGAACAAGAATCGCCATGGTGAAGGTAGCCTTTTGCAAGATGGAAAACATACTGACTAATAAAAAGATGACATTTGCAACGAGAAAATGAGTGTTGAAACGCAACAAAGAACATACACTTTTGTTTGAAAGTTAGGCGTGGACAATAAGCAGACAAGCTGAATAACATCTGATGTCTGTGGAAATGTGGTTTCTGAGGAAAATGCAAAGAATGCCATGGACAGACAAGAGAAACCAATGACCAAGTGTCATACAAGAAACAAATGAAAACCATGAATTGATTTAGAGAAATTAGACGTAGATAGACACAATTATTCGGACGCGCCATATTAAAGTTAGTTGCATATCCTTTTTACATGACATGCAGTAAACGCAAGCACTTTTTGGCAGCGTGTGATCGCTTGGCAAGTTTACGTTCAGTAGTTTGCCATTGCTTTCTGACCGACCGGTACCCATACCAAGTCGTAAAGAAATATCGCAAGGAGTTCTGCTGCCAAATCGCCCAAAGCTGTGTTTCGAACTCGGTATATGAAATTAGGACCTGCGTCCGTAACCGCTTCGCCGCGGAGAGGTAAACTGGAGAAATTGGTGACAACTGGCAAGACTGAGGAGAGAATCTAGAACTACCTGGATGGCTTGGCCATGACATGGTCGTGATAAGAACAGAGAGCCGATCTACGACTCTGATAATCGTGTCAGATGGCAAAACATGACTGCCCACACTTACTCACATGGTACATGATGATGATGATATGACACACAGAACCTAATTCAACATTCATTCATTCAGTAGCATGTCCTTTGCAGAACCTCGCTCCCATAACAACCTTCCAGAAAACCTCTCGATCATAAGCAAGATGTCCCACATCTGATATACCCATCTGGAGATCATCCACCACATCCTGCACCCATCTTATCTTTGGCCTTCCTCTTCCTCTCTTCCCAGGCATATACCCCTTCATTATTGTTTTCTCTAAACTGTCGTGGTGTTTCAAGTGACCAAAATATTTTTGTTTTATCGTCATTAATAGCCAACCTTCTTCAATATTCAGCTCTTGAAGTATGGATGCAATTGCTCATTTCTTTACATAAGATATTCTTAGAACTCGTCTGTAACATTTATATTCAAACGCATGTATGCGTATGCACTGCTCAGCTTGTTTAGTAATTGTCAAGGTCTCACAGGCGTGTGTTGCAATGGGAAAGATGCATGCTCTTAAAAATCTAATTTTTGTAGTTCTGTCTGTCCCACTCCATAATTTATTCAGTTGTTTTAGTCTTTGAAGAGCAATTGATAGTCGTCGTTTAATTTCTTTCATTGTGTCACCCAAGATATTCACAATTTTCCACCACCTCCAATTTTTCCTCATTAACAGATCTTACTTTCTCCATAGTAGTTTATCTGTATGCATTATCTTTGTTTTTGCTATTTTAAGATATAAGTTGTGATTTTCACTATTCAGTTGGGTTGAAGCTATTAAGTTTTATATATCATTCTGTGTTGTGGAAAGCAATACTGTATCATCAGCATACCGAATCTCTGGTATGTCATGACCACCGATATTTAGGGCATCATATAGCTCCCTGTTTATATCATCTCTTACATTTCTCATTATATTTTCGGCGTACTGATTAAACAAATATAAAATGACACAAAGTAGTGCAGCTTTACATAACAGAGTTACGACACATACAGAACGTTGCGGCGGTTAGCCTTCATCAGCAAACAAACACATTCACAAACACAACATACAGTCAAGGAGAACTCCTGTGACTACATTAGAAGGTGATGACAGGACGAGAGGAACAAATGCATGGAAAAATGGAAGCAATGAAGAGAAAATGAGAATTGAAAAAATGTTAATTGAAAAGAATGTTAGTCGAAGAAAATGTTTAATAGAAAAACTGTTTATAGAGAAAAAAAACTGCATACTCACCTCACGTACGGATCTGTAAATGACTACGGAAATCTCGGGTGTATTTATATACGGTGCTGGATGTTACGGTTCAGTGAGCACATAGAAAGAAGGGGGCGGGGTAGGAGGCGTGTAAAATTGACCACGACCCCATTGTGTTGTTGGTCTGGGTGGACTGGTGTGCATGAACACGCGTACATACATAGACACACTTCAACAGACAAAATGCTAGTGTATGTGGACATATGTACAGTCTATGCAAGAAGAGAGAGAGAGAGAGAGAGAGAGAGAGAGAGAGAGAGAGAGAGAGAGCGAGAGAGAGAGACAGACAGAGCGAGACAGAGAGAGACAGAGAGAGGAAAAGTGCCTGCGACCTACCACATGGGGTATATTGTAACCTACGAAATAGTCAGTATGGTTGCTAGTCATACAACGCGCTTCAGGAGCCCCTCGCCCAGTGCTCGAGTTGTTTGGGTTGTGTAAGATTCCAAACCACTGGCAATGCACGTGAAGAGGTATTGCACAGCGAAGCAAGATGTAAGAGGAGAGAGAGAGTGAGAGGAGAGAGCGAAAGGGGGGAGCAGAGGGGGAGAGAGCGGGGCGAAGAGAGGGGGGAGCGAGAGAGAGGAAGGGAGGAGAGAGAGAGAGGGAGAGGAGAGAGGAGAGAGATAGAGAGAAAGGGAGGAGAGATGAGGGGGAGAGGAAGAGAGAGAGGAAAGAGAGGAGGGAGAGAGGGGGAGAGAGAGGGGGAGAGCGAGAGAGGGGGGGGCAATAGAGCAGATCGAGAGAGAGGGATTGTGTGAAGCATTGTGTCCTGAATAAATACAGGCTGCCATCTCGGGCTGTTAACTTGTCCTACAGTCAATGATGTATTTAAGGTGTAGATGTACAATTAAAAGAATGATATTCCTATATGATTTAACATTAGAGCAACATCAATATGTTGTCCGAGCCAGGCAATAAATTGTGCTACCTGTTGTTTGTGTTTCTGTATTTAGATGTGAAAATAAAGTATATTAATTTACACACTGTTGTCTATTACTAGATACAGTAATCCACCTCTGTTTGTTCAAAGTAAAGTACATTAATTCACACACTTTTTTTTCGCATATCCTTTACAGGACACCGCTGTCAACACCAGCATTTTACCGCTGTCGTTGATTTCTTGGCAAGATTATGCTCAGTAGTTTGCCATTGCTTTCTGAGTGGCCGGCTCACTTATCCCGTAAGTTACCAACGCGACGAGAACCGCTTCCAATTCTCGCGCGCTGCATTACCCTACGTGGATAAACGGGATTACGGAGAAAGTCGTTTAATTCCATGACCAGGAAGACCAGCAATTCACACACTAGATACAGGAATCCATCTCAGGTTGTTCAAAGTAAAGAACATTAATTCACACACTTTTCTCTAGACTTTTTCCTGGCTATTTTCCCCTCCAATTTTCCTGCTGGTCACTATCAGAATATACACGTTTCAGAAAATGTTAATTCATTCTTTTACGAAGTCAGTCAGTCTGAAGCTTGGTCATGAAGTTATCTCCCATGTGGTTATCTCCCATCTGACCATCTCCCATCTGATCACCATCTGGCCATCTCCCATCTGATCATTCCCCATCTGATTATCTCCTAACTGACCATCTCCCATCTGACCATCTCCCAGTTCTCTTATTCCCAGCAACATCTCTTCAGCTTAGCATAAGTAGGTACCTTGCATACTTGTGTGATGTAGTTTGTCCTAGGACGTTCCTCTTTTTCCTTTTGCCCTTGTCAACAGTCACATTAATTTATTATAGGCCTTAACTATATTCTCTTTGTTTGTTTCTTGACCATATCAAATAATGTTTCACTGTTTTCATGATTAAAATATATGAAAGCAAAATACATTAAATATTTACCTAAAATATATATGTATATTTACATTTTGTTATTATTGTTTACAGACCAGGAGGGCCAGTTCTTACAGACTCATTTCACTCCTCTGATTACGAATATGGAAATCAATTATCAATCCAGGTTGGCGATTACAATGCCATTCCTAAGGGCTTTGGGGTTGGCATTCCCCTTAATAACAACTACAACAGCAACAGTGAAACCACCCACTATGCAACCACCCCCAGGAACTTTGGGTCTCAGCGCCAACCTTACCAGGCCACAAAAGTTGAAATACAAAATATAACCCCAGTTCAACAGAGAAATGTTTACAGCAATAGCCACAGTATTGATGAGGACAGTGGGAAATGGAGGATTAAACTTCCCAGACTACACTTTAGCATACAAAAAACAAGAGCTAATACATGATTCTCCAGGAGGACCTGATAATATTCGTGGCTATTTCAACACTGCTGGAAATACAAGCTATAATACCAATTCCTTGCCACGGGGAGTAGGTGAATACAGGAGTAATGATGTGGCTAGTGTAGGAGGATTTAGAGAGCCTGAAGCCAATGAACAGACGACATTCAATGGAAGTCTAAATGCTGTCAGCTCCAATGGACAAGCTGATGTTAAGTTCAGCACCGGCATAGCCTTTACTTCTAGCCCTCACATTCCACCACAACCACTTGCCAGTCCCGCTCCACAGTCTTTACAAACTACTGATATCTCAGCACAGCCAGCTTACAATTCTTTGCCGCGTCCTGTAAGTCCTCAGACATTCTCAGGATCTATAAGTCCAAGACAGGACCTGAGTTCTGTTTCAGAGTTAGCGAACAAAGAGCCAAGTCTGCCAACATCAGGACATGCTAAGTGTCCAAGCAACACTGTACCAGAGTGGAAGCAGTAGTGATGACTGTCAAATACCAACAGTTCTGGAAATAGTCACATACACACCTATGCCAACTGTGAAACCTACATACAACACTAACAACAACAACAGCTTCAGTGTATACAAAAGCACCCCGCAGCCTTACTCAGCTCCTAAACCATATACACCAGCACAAGCTCCTGTCAGTTCATCATTCAACCAGGTTCCTATGCCTTTCACATCTGCACAGTTCAAGCCAGCTTCTGGGTTTGCCACTTCCCACTCTGTTATTAGAAAAGTCAGTTTTGACCAAACTGCTGAAGAAAGTGCCCACATTGCTGTACCCACTAACTTTACTGCGCGTCCCTTTAAGCCTGCACAGCCGGTTACAGGTTAGCTACTATTCCAATCCTGCACAAATTCAAACAAATCACCAGTAT
Source organism: Cepaea nemoralis (assembly GCA_014155875.1). NCBI lineage: Eukaryota > Metazoa > Mollusca > Gastropoda > Stylommatophora > Helicidae > Cepaea > Cepaea nemoralis. The sequence continues at coordinate 168,952 of JACEFZ010021078.1, forward strand.
GATCAAAGCAATGAGAACAGAATCACAGATTTTGGAGCATCCACTCAACAATCCAAAGCTGAAATCTTGTACACAGCCATGCCATACACTCCCACAAGTGGATCTGTAAGTCCTCGTTCAGACCTGAGCGATGATTCTCGTGTGAGTCAGAATGATTATTCTGGCATAAGAGATGGAGTCCTCAGTTTAAACATAGCTCCATCCACCGAATTGTCAGAGCCTACTCCTCCTCTGCCACCACCACCATCAGCTTCCTCATTTCCTCTACCACCACCATCAGTTTCCTCATTTCCTCTACCACCACCACCACCAGTTTCCTCATTTCCTCCTCCACCACCACCACCACCACCACCAACTTCCTCATTCGCCCCACCACCACTTGCGCCACCTGTTTGGAATCCTGTTCCTTATAAGCGTCCAAATTTCCAGGTAAACAAGTTTACTTAGTTTACAAATGTACTTGTTATGTATAGACAGTAAGCCCTTTGCTGGGTGTTTCAATGACATATTTGCTTGGTGTCCATTTTTGTATTTGTTACGTCCATTAATTGCATGTTATTTTGACATGGAAAAGAGATGTAACATAGTGGTAATGAATCAATATTGTAACTATATATCAATAATATAGCAACCTCTGTCAACCACTGTTTGAACTAAAAAATAGCATTTAATTAATACAAGAAACAACATTACAGTTACAGATACATTTCAAGCTAACGAAAGAAGAAGAAGATATAGCAACAATACAGCAACACATGAGCAATAAAAGTGCAACAACATAACTATTTATATACCATGTAAATCATTATAGCTTACCAAAATCAAACACTTCACACGTTCATCACTAATATTAAACTTACAAACAGACGTGACATCCTCTGGTTACAGTATATGCTACATGTTTTACAAATAAAGTTAGTTGCATGTCCTTTTACAGGATGTCACAATCAACCCCAACATTTATATTGGCTTTCTGATGTTATATGCAGTCTTATGTTCAGTAGTTTGCCACGGCTTTCTGAATGACGACGCGTATAAAAGTATTAAAATCAAAGCAAGGTGGCCTGCTTCCTAATTGACATGGCTGATTTTTCAGCTGGTGTGCCATACCTGATTGTTCACCTGGTGTGCAGGATTATGAAACTGCATTCACTGCCCCTAGACCCCTCTCCAGCATTTAAATAAAAGAATAGCATGACAAACACACATGTCACAAGTACAAAAGCCTGCTTACTGAAATGTTTAGGCGTCACTTGTTCTTCTGGTTGGATGTGAATGCTGGGCAATGTGTACTGAAATGGTGAAGAAACTCAAGGAGGTGGAGATGTGGTATTTGAGAAGAATGTTGAGAATATCATGGAAGAGAAGAAAACAAACACTGGGGAATTGAGAGCTGCAGGTGTTACAAGTCCACTCATTACAATCTTAAAGAAAAGGCAAATAAAATGTAAGAGGTATATTGACAAAAGAGGTCAAATAGAGAAATTAGCATTATGTGGGGAAAAAACTAGACAAGAGATTCAGGAGAAGATAGAGCATGATAAATGTGGACAACTTAAAACTGCTGAGCAGTAAATAATAAAAGCAAAGCCAACTTCATCAAAATATAAGACAACAGAGGATTGGAGAGTCATGGTTGTCTGGTTCAACCCTGACACCTGCAGAAGTAGTAGTAGTAGTAGTAGTAGTGGTAGTGGTAATGGTAGTAGTAGTAGTAGTAATGCAGCAGCAGCAGCAGCGATTAAACACCAGTAAACAGCATACAAGAGCCAGAAGAGAGCCTACTCAGTTACATTCAGATAGTAGCAGACAAAATAAGGCACTATATTAATTTCTGGTGTTAAACTTTCCCTTTATGCATTTTCATGTCTGCAGTGACCACTTGGTGCACTAATCATCACCGATAATCTACATTTAATTTTGCCTTTATTAAGCACAGTTGCTAAATAAGACAGCCAGAGTATACACCCACTTGAACTATCTTGCACTGTAGATTGCACACACTCTTATCAAATTGACTCATCCGGACATCTGCCTCACATTTGTTCATCTCCTGCCCTTTAACCCCAATTAGAGCACAGGCTCTCAACCAGCTCACACCAACCAGACCATCTATCTGTTGCTATCTTCTGCAGCTTCCTCCATGCCCTCCTCATGTTAATCATCGCTGTTTCCAATTCTCTTAGAGTGTTTTTGGGTCTCCGTCTATATCTTCTGTTATCTATGTTCCAGAGAAATGGACTTTCCTAGTTATCCTATTATCAGGTTCTCAGCAACATGTGTCCTGTTGAGTGCCAGTCTTTTCCACACCCATTGATTGACACAGATGGACACAATCAGGCTGTAACTGGTGTCACAAATATTGGGACTCTACGCTGGCTCTTGAAGATGACAGAGTACATATGGGAATTCCCAAGAGCTGTGATAGTCAGTTTTTGATTAAACTCTAAAATAAGTCAGGCCTGATAAATATTATATTTCCTGATTATGTATTGAGTACTTATTTTTTGAAGACATTTAATAGGAGAAATAAGCTGCAGTTTTAAATGCAACACCAAGTATAGGCATAGTGACAATAGGCAAATAGAAAACTGTAGCATGCTGACAAGAATTATCTTGCGTAGCTGGCAGATTCTTTTGTGCTTTCCGTGATGTATTCCAGGATGGTCTATGCATGCTGTCCTTTGTCTCAGTAATCATATTCAGACAGTCAAGTCCTTGCACAGAATGTGCTCATATCACAACACATTTAAAAGCCTTTTAATACTATGCCAGTTTCCCTGTTTCAGTGCATTTTCATGTTCAGGAATGTCTTTAATGCCCTGCGTCTATCATCATGTTGGTCAGTCTTCCAGGAACCATTCTTTCCATTTCAACTCCTAATAAAGTACAGTGTAATTATCTAGTAGGCACTGTGTACTTGTATAAGCACTGTGTAGCTTGTATAAGCGATGTGTAGTTGTATTAGCACTGTGTAGTTGTATAAGCACTGTGTAGTTGTATAAGTGATGTGTTGTTGGCTAAGTACCATGTGATTGTCTACTTACCGTGTGATTGTCTACTTACCGTGTGATTGTCTACTTACCATGTGATTGTCTACATACCGTGTGATTGTCTACTTACTTTTTTGTTGTCTAATTACTGTGTGATTGTCTACTTACTTATTTGTTGTCTATTTACTGTGTGATTGTCTACTTCCTTGTTTGTTGTCTACTTATTGTGTGATTCTCTACTTACTGTGTGGTTGTCTGCTTACTGTGTGGTTGTCAGCTTACTGTGTGGTTGTCTACTTACTGTGTGGCTATCTACTTACTGTGTGGCTATCTATTTACTGTGTGATTGTCTACTTCCTTGTTTGTTGTATATTTATTGTGTGATTGTCTACTTACTGTGTGGTAATCTGCTTACTGTGTGGTTGTCTATTTATTGTGTGATTGTCTACTTCCTTGTTTGTTGTCTACTTATTGTGTGATTGTCTACTTACTGTGTGGTTGTCTGCTTACTGTGTGATTGTCAGCTTACTGTGTGGTTGTCTACTTACTGTGTGGCTATCTACTTACTGTGTGATTGTCTACTTCCTTGTTTGTTGTCTACTTATTGTGTGATTGTCTACTTACTGTGTGGTTGTCTGCTTACTGTGTGGTTGTCAGCTTACTGTGTGGTTGTCTACTTACTGTGTGGCTATCTACTTACTGTGTAATTGTCTACTTCCTTGTTTGTTGCCTATTTATTGTGTAATTGTCTACTTACTGTGTGGTAATCTGCTTACTGTGTGATTGTCTACTTACCATGTGATTTTTTACTTACCGTGTGATTGTCTACTTACTTGTTTGTTGTCTAGTTATTGTATGATTGTCTACTTAACATGTGATTGTCTACTTACCGTGTGATTGTCTACTTACCGTGTGATTGTCTACTTACCATGTGATTGTCTACATACTGTGTGATTGTCTACTTACTTTTTTGTTGTCTAATTACTGTGTGATTGTCTACTTACTTGTTTGTTATCTATTTACTGTGTGATTGTCTACTTCCTTGTTTGTTGTCTACTTATTGTGTGATTGTCTACTTACTGTGTGGTTGTCTGCTTACTGTGTGGTTGTCAGCTTACTGTGTGGTTGTCTACTTACTGTGTGGCTATCTACTTACTGTGTGATTGTCTACTTCCTTGTTTGTTGCCTATTTATTGTGTAATTGTCTACTTACTGTGTGGTAATCTGCTTACTGTGTGGTTGTCAACTTACTGTGTGGTTGTCTACTTACTGTGTGGCTATCTACTTACTGTGTGGCTATCTACTTACTGTGTGATTGTCTACTTCCTTGTTTGTTGTCTATTTATTGTGTGATTGTCTACTTACTGTGTGGTAATCTGCTTACTGTGTGGTTGTCTATTTATTGTGTGATTGTCTACTTCCTTGTTTGTTGTCTACTTATTGTGTGATTGTCTACTTACTGTGTGGTTGTCTGCTTACTGTGTGGTTGTCAGCTTACTGTGTGGTTGTCTACTTACTGTGTGGCTATCTACTTACTGTGTAATTGTCTACTTCCTTGTTTGTTGCCTATTTATTGTGTAATTGTCTACTTACTGTGTGGTAATCTGCTTACTGTGTGATTGTCTACTTACCATGTGATTTTTTACTTACCGTGTGATTGTCTACTTACTTGTTTGTTGTCTAGTTATTGTATGATTGTCTACTTAACGTGTGATTGTCTACTTACCGTGTGATTGTCTACTTACCGTGTGATTGTCTACTTACCATGTGATTGTCTACATACTGTGTGATTGTCTACTTACTTTTTTGTTGTCTAATTACTGTGTGATTGTCTACTTACTTGTTTGTTATCTATTTACCGTGTGATTGTCTACATACCGTGTGATTTTCTACTTACTTTTTTGTTGTCTAATTACTGTGTGATTGTCTACTTACTTGTTTGTTATCTATTTACTGTGTGATTGTCTACTTCCTTGTTTGTTGTCTACTTATTGTGTGATTGTCTACTTACTGTGTGGTTGTCTGCTTACTGTGTGGTTGTCAGCTTACTGTGTGGTTGTCTACTTACTGTGTGGCTATCTACTTACTGTGTGGCTATCTATTTACTGTGTGATTGTCTACTTCCTTGTTTGTTGTATATTTATTGTGTGATTGTCTACTTACTGTGTGGTAATCTGCTTAATGTGTGGTTGTCTATTTATTGTGTGATTGTCTACTTCCTTGTTTGTTGTCTACTTATTGTGTGATTGTCTACTTACTGTGTGGTTGTCTGCTTACTGTGTGGTTGTCAGCTTACTGTGTGGTTGTCTACTTACTGTGTGGCTATCTACTTACTGTGTAATTGTCTACTTCCTTGTTTGTTGCCTATTTATTGTGTAATTGTCTACTTACTGTGTGGTAATCTGCTTACTGTGTGATTGTCTACTTACCATGTGATTTTTTACTTACCGTGTGATTGTCTACTTACTTGTTTGTTGTCTAGTTATTGTATGATTGTCTACTTAACGTGTGATTGTCTACTTACCGTGTGATTGTCTACTTACCGTGTGATTGTCTACTTACCATGTGATTGTCTACATACTGTGTGATTGTCTACTTACTTTTTTGTTGTCTAATTACTGTGTGATTGTCTACTTACTTGTTTGTTATCTATTTACCGTGTGATTGTCTACATACCGTGTGATTTTCTACTTACTTTTTTGTTGTCTAATTACTGTGTGATTGTCTACTTGTTTGTTGTCTATTTACTGTGTGATTGTCTACTTCCTTGTTTGTTGTCTACTTATTGTGTGATTGTCTACTTACTGTGTGGTTGTCTGCTTACTGTGTGGTTGTCAGCTTACTGTGTGGTTGTCTACTTACTGTGTGGCTATCTACTTACTGTGTGATTGTCTACTTCCTTGTTTGTTGTCTACTTATTGTGTGATTGTCTACTTACTGTGTGGTTGTCTGCTTACTGTGTGGTTGTCAGCTTACTGTGTGGTTGTCTACTTACTGTGTCTGTGTGGCTATCTACTTACTGTGTGATTGTCTACTTCCTTGTTTGTTGCCTATTTATTGTGTAATTGTCTACTTACTGTGTGGTAATCTGCTTACTGTGTGATTGTCTACTTACCATGTGATTTTTTACTTACTGTGTGATTGTCTACTTACTTGTTTGTTGTCTACTTATTGTATGATTGTCTTCTTAAAGGGTGATTGTCTACTTACCATGTGATTGTCTACATACCGTGTGATTTTCTACTTACTTTTTTGTTGTCTAATTACTGTGTGATTGTCTACTTACTTGTTTGTTGTCTATTTACTGTGTGATTGTCTACTTCCTTGTTTGTTGTCTACTTATTGTGTGATTGTCTACTTACTGTGTGGTTGTCTGCTTACTGTGTGGTTGTCAGCTTACTGTGTGGTTGTCTACTTACTGTGTGGCTATCTACTTACTGTGTGATTGTCTACTTCCTTGTTTGTTGTCTACTTATTGTGTGATTGTCTACTTACTGTGTGACTGTCTACTTATTGTGTGGTTGTCTACTTACTGTGTGATTGTCTACTTACTGTGTGACTGTCTAGATACTGTGTGGCTGTCAAGATGCTGAATGACTGTCTAGATGTTGTGTGACTGTCTAGATACTGAGTGGCTGTTTCGATGTTGTGTAACTGTTTAGATACTGTTTGACTGTCTAGATGCTGTGTGACTGTCTAGATGCTGTGTGACTGTCTAGATGCCATGTGACTGTCTAGATGCCATGTGACTGTCTAGATACTTTGTGATTGTTCAGGCACCTTGTCATAATACAAACACATACACTTTACCATGTACCACTTGATTGTCCAGGTACTAGTGGATTACCTAAATGTTATGTCAAGTACTGTGAGATCATCAGGATATTATGTCATTGCTTAGATATCATATGATTGTCCAGGTGCCATAGGATTGTCTATATATTTTGTCAGTGAATACTGTGTGGTTGTCTAGGTACTTTGCAATTATCTATATTCTGTTTGGTTGCCTTGGCACTGAGAGGGTTGTCTTGGTACTCTGAGGGTTGTCTTGGTACTCTGAGGGTTGACTTGGTACTCTGAGGGTTGTCTTGGTACTCTGAGGGTTGTCTTGGCACTGTGTGATTGTCTGGGTACTTTATTATTGTAATAGTATAGACACTGTCTAATTAACTATAACTGCACATTGATGTATGACATATTAGGCCTTCACATCTTCTTGCCAATAACATATGCTGTGGGGTGGTCAGTTCCTTTCCTCATCACCTTGTCCCCTCTGATAATTCCCAGAAAATTCTGAACATTTTCTGGAACCCATTTTATGAGGCTGGGTCGACCCCAGAGCCAAAATCATTGGAAAACATCATCCTGCCTCTGCAGGATATTGAACCAAGACTACTGTCTTGACAGGCATGTAAACTAACCACCATGCCACTGCAGCTCGTTTAGGTATTGCATAGTTTCAGACATTGTCTGATTGTCAGGCCAGACCTGGTAGTGCAATGGTTTAACATGCTTGTTTGCCTGCTCGTCCAGTGGTCATGTGTTAAAATCCCCAATGAGACAGGGATTTTTATTTTCATGATGTGGCAGTGTAAATCATGTTTGATAAATCAGAGACATTTATTGCAGCCAAATGAGGAATCCGAAGAACAGAAAGTTCCAGACCAGCTTCTCAGTGCAGTACTCAGCTCTGCCAAAAGTGGAGGACCAAAGCCTTTCTCATATGGAATTGATCTTTCAGAACTGAAAAAGTAAGTAGGATCTTCCCTCCGTATACTCTTACAGTGCAGTTTCTTTAGACATATATGATTTGATTGCAATTATTTTTTCGATTTTATTGTAATTATAGATATTTATTTACATGTTTTTCTTTCTCACATTTTGAAACTGCAAATCTCTGTGCCACATTAGAGCCACATTTTCTGTACCTTGCTATTAATTTGTGGACATCTAGTGTAAATCTAGTGAACCGCTCTCCGTGGAGAAGGTGTTAAGGACAAAATTCGTAATCCCGTATACTCGGGTTCGAAACACAGCGGTGCTGGTTTTTTCTAAAACAGGTATAGATCGGTTGTTCAGAAAGCAATGACAAACTACTGAATGTAAAACTTGCCCAAGAATCACGACCAGCCAAAAATGCTGGGGTTGACTGCTACATCCTGTGAAGGACATGCAACTAAATAAAAAGTGAGAATGAAACTTGGTCAAATGCTTTAAAAAAAACAGCAAACAACCAAAATCATCTGGATGTAGTGCCACAAGAAGATCAAGATGTGATGGATATACATCAAGAGTCCTCTAAACAATCACATAAACCAAGAAAGCACAGCTGGCTTTGGAGTGCCTCCATGGGTGTCACCCACACTACAAATCTTAACAACAAGGGTAGATTAACAAACGAGGCATCATGCACCCGGGGATAGACAATAGACAATAAAAAACTGAGGTCAGCATGGCTGAATGGATAAGAGTGCTTGTTCTTAAACATCCCATGTGCTGATGCCGAGGTAGCGGATTCAACCCCTACACCGAGCAGTTGGACTAAAGTACTGACTTCTCATCATTGACTTGGGGATGTAAATTACTAAAGTTTCTGATGGTGAGGGACACTGGTAGTCGGGCAATGAACCTAATCCACATGCAAAAATCAATCCAGTGCACTGGAATTAGTAGCACGTGTGTTGACTATGTTTGAGTTCAAAGTGAGTGAACACAAAAAGAAATTATTTAAAAAATCCTACTACTGTTTTTAAAATTCAGACTCCTTTAGATCTAATACATGATAGATCTAATACATGATAGATCTAATACATGATAGATCTAATACATGATAGATCTAATACATGATAGATCTAATACATGATAGATCTAATACATGATAGATCTAATACATGATAGATCTAATACATGATAGATCTAATACATGATAGATCTAATACATGATAGATCTAATACATGATAGATCTAATACATGTGCAATTTGAAACAGTTCTATATATTATTACAAACATGAAACTCAAACTGTAATCTAGAATCTCATCAACTGTAAAAGATGTAATTTTGTGTATTTTATTATATTTGGGCATTACACTCTATGACACGTGCAAGGAATTTAGAATGCTCTTGATGAATGATATTACAGAAAAATAGGACCACCAACAGCACCAAAGCCAAAAGGTCAAACCAACCAGCAAGGCCAGGAAGAAGAAACAGAAACACAAGATCAATTTGGCGGGTAAGCAGCTGGAATAATTAATTTACCAAATGTCAGTTGAATATTTAGTACTTTTTAGAATGTCCAAATGTACTTTGCCTGTGATCACATTGGTTAGTTGTGAGCTATTTATATCATTGCCTGCATGTTCAACAATACCCTGATACCATGTCTGTACATGTTCACAAAGCTACAGGTAATCCTATCACTGACACTGTCATAAGTGTGAAGTGTTAGGTATTCACATATACTAGGTTTCTGCATAATAAAGTGAAGTGTAAAACTCATTTTCTCAGCACATTTCCTTCTCATGAAGTTCTGAAAATATTTGAGTACTTATTTCAAATAGCTAAGTAGATCCCAAACAAAATGAAGAATATTCTCTGCAATATATCTTTGACAGTTGAGGTGAAAAACATGAGTTCTTAAGATCTATATTGAGTCAGTCTTTAGGAACAGAAGTGAATAAAGGACAATGATAAGGAAAGTGAGGAATTATGTGAAAGCTGCAGAGATGTGGTTTTATTGAACAATGATGAAATCACGCCTGATGGCGAGAGACACTGTTAATAGGGAAAGCTAATCTACATGCAAAATCCATTTGCGCACTATTCGAAGTAGTGTGTGGATTACGCTTGAGTTCAAAGTGAACGAGCGCCAAAAAAAAAAAAAAAAACCATAAGCAGATAAAAGCATAATGACGATGCCTTGATAGAAATTAACTCACAAAAAAATTAATCTGTATATAAAAGAATTTATCCACATTCTTTGGACAGATCATGAAAAGGGAAAGCTGAGTACATTATGACTGCAGGGAACTTAGAGTGGAAGAGAGGCAGGGGAAGGCCAAGAGAGAAGATTCTAGACATATTAGCAGCATGACATGGAGGAACATCGTATCAGAAATAATTAACATGAGACAGGAGGCTGTGGATAGGCAGGATAATGAAAGCCACATGGCTTGATTTATAAGAGGAAGCTGAATAAATATGACACTATTACTGGCGGTTGTTCTCCAGACAACAGTACTGGTAATCAATGGCACTTACCACTGAGCTGTGACAATACCTAGTAAATGTTGGAAATTTATATCGATATGTTAGTTAAGGTTCATTTATTATTTTGAAAGAATTCCTGAGGCCACCCAATCATATCATGGCATAGAATATGTGAAGGCCAAGCACTTCAAACTCAAACAGTAGAATCTTAATGATTGAGGAAAAGGTCATGGAACCTATCAAGAGAAAAAAGTGAAGAACGTAGTCGTTAGCCATAAGTGGAACATCTGGTATACATACTTCATCCGAACTTACGGTTCCAACCAATGAAATCGTTTTGAACTTACAATAAGTACAACTGCTCTCATATTACACTACAATGTTGGAGAAGATTATTTTTGCTTCAGAAGTGCAGCCTTGAAGAGAATTAAGAATTCACAATTTACATTTCAGCACACAACGGGTATAAGTATAAGTGCATACCATCACTGTTCTAAATACATGCCAATACTTGAAGATTGAATGCACAATAACATACAATAGTTGGCTTATACAACATATATGCACAATAACATAAAGTAGTTGGCTTATTAAATGTTGTATCAAAGATTAATTATTTTCATTATGTTTACAGATATCGAAAGAAGTCGGCGGGGCAAATTCAGTCCGACTTTTATATCAATAAAGAAGGTAATCAGGATTCTACTTCTAAGGTTCCAAAGAAACCAACTGGACAGATGCAATCAGATTACCTTCCTTCCAGGCAAACAGGAACTAAATCTGACCCAGGCGATGTTGATACTACCTTTAAGGCTACTAAGAAGCCAGTTGGACAGTTACAGTCAGATTATCTGCCATCCCGGCAAACAAGCATTAAATCTGATGTAGATGATGTCGATACAACAGTCAAAACATCAAAGAAACCAGTTGGACTTGTACAGTCAGATTACGTCCCTTCCCGGCAAACTGGACCCAGATCTGAGATCGATGAGTCTCCTATCAACATTAACATGGGCACAAATCCTAAAAAGCAGTCAAAGTCATTCAAAGTGCTGCAGTGGATGACAGAGACAGAGCAGGATGAACCTGAAGGTTGGTCAATATACCAATTAGTTAGCTGACTCAAGTTTATCTCAAAACCATTTTGCATTATTGATTCTCAGGCTTACATTCGCTTGAGCCTTAAAGGGCTAGCTGCCATGATACTGGCCACATCACACACTGAGTGCTGTTCGGTCTATAACAATATGGCTCTAGCATCATATATCCAAAATGCCTGTAGATGTGTAAAAGAGGTTTTTGCTTTAATTGTTTTTACGAAACAGCTAGCAAAAAAGTTCAAACAATAAAAGAGAGCAGCAGCATTCAGACAGCAGCAGGTTTTTAAGCCAACACACCCAGTATTTTTGATTTGGTGATGCTTGTTAAAGAAGTAATCAAATTGATTTATTTGTTTTGTTTTTGTTTCGGGATTTGATATTTGAACATTGAGCACAAGCCACTACTGGCAACGCTGATCGTATTCCGGTACGAATCTAAGGCCTTGTCCACGTCAACATGGAAGCACTATACTCGAGTTTTGCTCTCGTTTGAGCTCATCAGTAGTGCATAACCTTGACTGGACCCGGGATCAAAACCTGGATCACTGGCGTGTGATGTAACCACTAAACCATGTGGCACATGTTAGACGCGACCAAATTATCACACTAGAATATCGCAATGTCACCCGTCATAGGCTATACCTCAAAATTTGCCTGATCCCAGCGACTGACATCCGTCAATCGATGTGGCCCCGAATGATCAGGTCTTCTCGACTGGCAAGGCATACCAGGCTGCCTAAAATTCAGTGAAAATGCCAATGTATCAGACTTATAGTTTAAAATTCATTAATCCTGAGAATACATGATCAATCAACCAACCAAACCGCAAAATATGTACAGTGGTACCTAAGGTTATGAACGCCTCAGGTCACGAAAAATTCGGGTTACGAACAACAACATCAACATTTTTTTGTCTCGGTTAACAAACAGTGCCTCGGGTTACGAACGAAGGAGAGAGAGAAAGCAAGAATTATTGTTTGAGACAAACGATCGCGTACAGTACAAATGAAGTACTAACATCGCTTAGCACTAGCCTAGTAGCCTAGTTTTGCACACGTGCGTAGCCTCACTTTCATTGGCCTTACTACATAGCAGTAAAAGATTTCTTAGCAGTGGCACTGTGTTCAGTTGATCTCTTCCATTATTTTTCTTGTTAACCCCATCAATTAAGAGTTCGAAGAACGGTAGTGGTGCTGATAGGAAGCAGAAACGTATAACAGTGGAGGTAATTAAAGAAATGATTATGAAACATGAAATGAGTACAGCATGGCGAAATCATATATCTCTACCATCATAAAGAACAAAGAGTTACTCAAATCTTCGATGTGGCTAAAGGCTTAACTAAGCTGCAGAAGCAAAGACCTCAAATTTTAGAGAAAGTTGAACATTTTCTATTGATCTGGACCGGGTGTTAATAAAAAAAAGAACGATTCTTTCTTCTTGAAATAGATTGTTTCTATTTCATTGATTTCAATGTTTCAGGTTACGAACGTTTCAGGTTACGAACTGAGTTCTGGAACAAATTAAGTTTGTAACCTGAGGTACCACTGTACTTCGTCTTTAATTGTCTAGCCTATGTTTGATTCATTCAAGTAGTCTTTTCCCATTAAAAGCTCACATTCAGCTCACATTTTCTAGAATTAACAGGAAGAAGCAGTAAATGTTTAAACATTGCACAATAGAAAGACCAAGATTCAGTTAAAATAATCTGAATAAAATATATGTGGCAACCATGAGCAATGGACACTTAAGACTGAAAACAATCAACATCATATTAAATTAAAGGGAATGATAAATGTTATATGTTAATTTCATATCCTTTACAGGACGCAGCATTCAACTCCAGCATTTTTTGGCTATTTGTGATTTCTAGGCAAGTTTTATGTTCAGTAGTTTGCCATTGCTGACTGAACGACTGGCACTCATACCATTGTATGGAAACTCAATGCAAGGCGGTCTGCTGCCAAATCGCCTGCAGCTGTATTTCGAATGTGGTATGCCGGATTACTAATTGCAATCATAACCCCTTCCCCACTAAGCATTATACTGATAGTTAATATACCAGCAGTCATATTATTTTAACTGAAGCAGTTAAATCATTTGGTTATGCTTATAAGTATATTGATGACCAGTAGTTTGTCATTGTTGTACTACACACTTTCATGAACAGCTGTTCTTGTAACTGTTGTGCAGATTATTATGAAAGCTTTATGACTGTTTCATTCATGTGTGCACATATGATCTGTTTTCTCACATGAAACAAATAATAGATGTACTTAACTCTGTTAGTGTCCAAACATATGTGATATATGATTCTTTCTTCCCTATGAGTCCTAATAGCCAGATAGGATGTTATCTCACTTTTTGTTTGGTTAGAGCATGCTACAGAATTCTGGCATCATAAAAGTAAGCATCTAATGATTTACAGAATTTTCCGGTAATTGTCTGGGATGGAAATATGATGATGAGGAAGGGAAATGACCACCCCATCTCATGTGTCATGGTCTTATGTGATAACCTAACATGTCACACTCCAACAGTAGTCTCTGCTATGGGACTTCATTCATTCATTCAGTAGTCCTTTACAGAACATCGCTCCCATAACAACCTTCCGAAAAGCTTCTCAATCACAAGCAAGATGTCCCATGTCTGATACACCCATCTGGAGATCATCCACCACATCCTGCACCCATCTTCTCTTTGACCTTCATCTTCCTCTCTTCCCAGGCATATACCCCTTCATTATTGTTCTCTCTAAACTTTCATGACGTTTCAAGTGACCAAATATATCAAATATGCAACCAAATATATCAATTTTCTTTGTTTTATCATCTTTAATAGCCAACCCTCTTCAGTATTCAGCTCTTGAAGTATGGATGCATTTGTTCTTTTCTGTAACCAAGATATTCTTAGAACCCGACTATAACTTTTATATTCAAAAGCATTTATGCGCTGTTCATCTTGTTTAGTAAGTGTCCAGGTCTCACAAGCATATGTTACAATGGGAAAAAAGCATGTTCTTAAAAATCTAATATTTGTAGTTTTTTACTGCTCCACTCCATAATTTATTCAGTTGTTTTAGTCTTTGAAGAGCAATTGATACTCGTCATTTAATTTCGTTCATTGTGTCACCATTGTTGGTAATCAATGACCCAAGATATTAAAAATGTTCCACCACGTCCAATCTTTCCTCATTAACATATATTTCTTTTTCAATAGTAGTCTTATCTTTGTTTTTGCTATGTTAAGATATAAGTTGTGTTTTTTCAATATTCTTTGGGTTGAGGTTAACAAATCTATGGGACTACCTTTACTTTAAACACACTAGTGAGAAAAATAAACATTATTACTGTAAATTATATTCTTAATTGCAACCAATTATTTGAAAATGTTGAAATCACTTTTTCAGAACTCAGCCAAAAAGCAAAGAGAAACAAAGACCCTGAGAGGCGCCATAATGCAGATGATGATGAGATGAGATTTTCTGGCCTCAACTCAAAGGCAGAGATCCCCTCAAAGACTTTTGGTATCCTTCAGAGGATGTCCTCACATGATGAATTAGCTGCAACACTGAATGGGAAAGCAATGCTTGATATTGGTATGTACACTATCAGTTTTAGATAGGTTTTTTTTAAATAAGTATATACATACTAGAAGACACATATTGCAGATATAGCATAGAGCAGCAGACACACATACATATTAGGAGTCTCTGTGGTGAAGTGGTCAAGCCGTTTGACTCGGGCTCCGAAGATCGTGGGTTTGATTCTGGGCCACGTCCTCAGAATTTTTTCTGAGACAACCTACGACAAGGTTGTGTCCTGTCTCCTCTCTTGTTCATAACATATATAAACAACATATGTAAAGAAACCAGCCAAACAGAGACTGCAAGAACACCACATGACGAGAACACAGAAGAAGAACCATCTGCAAATCTAACCATTAGAGAACTCCTGTTTGCGGACAACCAAGCACTATTAGCAAAATCAGAAGCTGAATTACAAGAACAAATGAATGGTCTAAGCGAAATGCGTGTAGGGAACATAATATGAAAATTAGCACAAGTAAAACAGACAATGACTGTAACTAAAGAAGAAAAAGCAACAACGATTCACCTAAACGAATATCCCTTGAAACAAGTAAAGAGTTTCAAGTACCTAGGAAGTATAATAACATCAAATGGCAAATCAGAAGACGAGATTATATGCAATAGGGCAAACCCAACTCATTGGACAAATGGCACCAATACTAAAGAACAAACTTGTATCAATAACTACTAAGAAAGTACTTTACAACACAATCTTCCTACCAACTCTACGTTACCAATGCCAAACCTGGACAATGACAGAAAAAGAGAAAAGAAAAATCACAAAAACAGAAATGAGATTCCTGAGAAGAATACTCAATGTATCAAGAAGAGATAAGATCAGAAATGAAGAAATCAGGACTAAAGTGGGGATTATAGCTGCACTAGATTTTATTAGAAGCAGCAAGTCAAATGGCTTGGCCATGCAAGTAGGTTACCAACTAACAGTATACCACAGCAAACAATGATGTACAGACCAGGGGAAGCAGAGGAAGAGGCCGACCACAGTAAACGATGGACGCAGGGAATAACAGAGTCCATGGGAATATCGATACATGAAGCCCATAAGTAGGGCACTCTCTCGCTGTTTATACTTCACCTCGACACCGCAAGGTACAAGAGGAACATGATGAGATGAGATGAGACTCCTGTGGGTCGTCGCTGGAGCTACAGAATTCGTTCTTTGTGCGACGCTTTAAGTGCTGCAGAAAGAGACTGAGCCATATGGGATAAAATCCTGGTGCAATGAAGTCGACCCTGTCGACATTTAAGCGACTTTTAAGACACATATTTCAGAAAAGCTTCTGGAATAGCTGACTTTTGTGTGAATGTTTGTTTTCATGGAAAAGCTTTGTGAGATGGTAGTGACATTAGTGAGACACCATTGCTGTTATAATCTGTTCATTTTCTTTCGGACCGAATTGATAGAAACGTGTGAGCGTGTGCATATTGTGCAGATAGCTTCACCAGAGCTGGAAACATCAAAATGCAAATGCCAAATTGTATGGTTTCTTGAGAAGTCACCATCACAGACATATAATGAAACCATATTAAATATACCACAATGATTTAGTGGCATACATATTTTCATGAAAGTTATGTTAGTATTGTTGATGATTTTTGTAGTAGCCTGCTTAAAAAACAATAAAAACGCTGATTTTTGCTGCTGAAAAAAGTACCCTGCAACGCACATTGTGTCTACTCAGGAACATCCTCCATATTCTGCATCTGGCACCACCTGGTTTTTGTTCGTTTTCTTGTTTCCTCCTCTCAAACTGCCATTGACAGGCAGCGATTCTAAGATCCTGGATACTTGATCACCAATGTGACAATGAGAGAAGCTGCAAAAGATGGGTTCTGGAAATATGTTTAACAGCTTATAAACATTGGTAAAAGCAAGTAGTTGCTGCAGCACACAAATCTTGAGAAAATGCAATGTGATGTTTATTGTGTTTATATCAACAATATCCTGTTCAACCCTTCATGAGTTATAATTATTAGTGTCTATTGTTATTTTGTATAATGAATCTTTATTATGCAATGTAAATGATTATGTTGTTAGTGATTTGTCCACACAGTCTGCCTTAGGAAGCTATTGAAGATTAAATGGCGAGACAAGATCCCAGTCACTGAAGTTCTACAAAGAGCGTCCATGCCCAGTATCCACACTCTACCAATGAAAAATCAGATTCGCTGGGCTGGTCACATAACTCGCATGCCAGATCACAGGCTCCCTAAACAAATGTTTTACAGTGAGCTGCGTTGTGGTAAACGCTCCCAAGGCGGCCAGAGGAAATGCTTTAAAGACACTCTAAATATCTCACTTAAAGCTTTTGGAATTCATCTTGACACCTGGGAGACTGCTGCTAAAGACTGTAATTCGTGGCGTACATCATTACACAAGGGTACAGTCACTTGTGAAGCAACCATGACTGCAAGAGCTGTGAAGAAAAGGCTGGACAGAAAAGCCACTGCAGGAGAACCTCCTCCTGGAATGTCAAACATTCTTTACCCACATTGTCAAAGAACATTTCGAGCCAAAATAGTCTTTATCAGCCATCTTAGAACTCACGGCTCCATACTTTCAACCCCACTGGACGAAATGAATGGTCATCATCATTCTTTATGGACAAATAACAGTGATTTGTATACAATAAGTTCTTCAGTATCTGTTTGTAGCTACCTTATATTAATGTTATTATGTTCAATCATAATACAACAATTAATGTTCTTTCTGTTGATTATACTTTTCTTTCACTAATAATCAGTCATCCAGTTATAACTTAATTTATTTAAATCCACAAGCACTATTTTAAGAGAATAAATTACATTAAAATTCTTCAATTCCTGTTCATAATTATTATTTAATTATCCAAATAAAATTACAATTGCTTTGCTTAAGTTCTGATCTAGAGAATTCAGAAGGAGTGAGTCTTTCTAGTGGCCTGTGCTTTTCTGAAAAGTTCTTGCTAAATGACAGTGAATGTTAAATATTGTCATTTTATATATATGGACACTATGTATATGTGTGTGCATGTGTGTGTGTGTGTATATATATATATATATATATAATTGTACAGGAGATGCAGATGAAGGCTATGGAGAGTTAGATGATGCTACTGTAAGGTACAAAGGCAGGAACATTCCATCACCTTCATTCAGACTTCTACAAACATGGGCTGAACTTGATCCAGATCCAGCTAGTAAGTTCTGGTTAATTCTTTTTACTGATCTAAGTGAAGCCTGCGTTTTAGTTGCAGTTCCCATCAATCTTAGTAATGCACAGTCAGATAACATATTGATTTTATCATGCTAGCTTTATTTTTATAACAACTACATGCTTCAAGCACTGGCAAAGGTCAAGGCCTACGAGTAAGTCACCAGTGATGAATGAAATCCACTCCACAGTAAGCTGAATAATCTCAAAGGAAGCTGAGGGATGCAGAGGTGTTTTCAAGGCACCAGGGCCAGGTTTTGTACTGGCCAAGACCTACTAACACGTCCTAGTCATGCATCCTGGGCAACAGGTCCCTTCGGGGTCCTGGCTAACATAGTAGGATCGCTGATTCTTCCGAAGTCAGAGAGTATCTGCCTGCATGGCGAGGAACCACCAGTCTGCACACCAATAAGCCAGACATGGACAACGGATATTCACGCAAACTTCAGTCCGGTATGACATCACACTGATGTTGGACAACAGGATGTCTTCATCTGACATACAGGACTTCATGCTGGAGTTCACAGCCAGCGAACAGCAAGCAAGCAAAGGAAGCTGAATAAAATTGCAGGTCATGGATGGCAGGAAGAAGGTACCAAATAATGTTCGTGTAGGTGCCACAGTTAACCTAATGCATAAGGACAGGAATGGACTGACAGTAGCAGACATAAATTCACCTTCAATCAAGTCATCATCACATTGGGCAGAGAGTGTAATGAGTTGTACAATGGGTTGGCAGAACTGGGTATCTAACAACCGATAGATTTAGACACCAAAAGAGATGTTAAAGTTATTTGCATATCCTTTACAGGATATCGCAGTCAACCCCAGCATTTGTTGTCTTGTTTGTGATTTCTTGGCATGTTCACGTTCAGTAGTTTTCCATTGCTTTTTGAACGACCGGAACTCATACTATTTTATAAAATCCAATGCAAGGCAGTCTGCTGCCAAATTGCTTGCAGATTCCTTTTGAACGTGATATACGAGATTACGAACTGTGTTTGTAACCTCTTCGCCACAGAGTCGGCTTAAGAAAGAGATGACACAATATTATACACTAACAATTGTATGTGTCATGGAGAGATTTCTTGTTGAGGATTCTCAGCTAGAGTCAGAGGGAATATACATTTCTGAGCAGAAAGAATAGATCATATATGAGATCTGTGGAGAGCCATGAACGCATACGCCACCTGACATGGCACTTGATGATGACGATGATATATATATATATATATATATATATATATATATATATATATATATATATATATATATATATATATATATATATATATATATATATATGATTACTTTTGTAATCTTATTTCTTGAATGTATATATATGTGTATGCTAGGATCATGCATACTTCAACGTTGTAAACATTACTTTAAATAGAATAATGCCCAATCAAAGAGAGTAATAGGAAATAAATTCACAATAGGGACAGTACAGAGACTCATGTTGCTACATAAACAACTATCCATTGTTAAAATTATTACAGACAAAATGACAACATATATCTGATTATGAGAAACATACAAAAATACAAAATTAACCAAATGTGTATGACCAATTTAAAATAAGAAATACAGCAGTGAATAAAATGGGTAGTAGAACTCAGTCTGAGAAAATTTAGCAAATTCTCATAAAAAGAATATTGTTGTAGCAGACTGTTCATGCAGGGAAAATCCTTGCAAGTTTACGATAATGACACAGAAGACAAATAATGATTTGGTACTTGGAATTTATGTTGGGCTAGTCTTATAGTAGAAACCTCAATAGTGCAGTTGCTAGTAAGCTTGCATTGCCAGCTCAAGGGTTGTGGATTAGAATTTGCAACAAGGCAGATTTTAGTAATTAACCTGGGTTTCCAGGTTGTTCCAGCCTAAAATAGGTACCAAGAAATGTCTTGGGATGTAAAGGCAGTTGACGTGACCTTAACCACATCACCACTGGAGGGCCAATTGGTCTATTAAATATGCTACTGTCATATACCCAGTATGCTTCAAGGTGTGTAAACAAGTGCCCTTACTTTACTTTTATTAATCTTATTGAAATATGAATTTTATGTTCTATGTTATTTCTATTAAATTTCATAATTTTTATTACACAAATGAACTGCAACACACATACTTTCATAGGCATCATCTGCCAAATAAATTATAGAGTAGCTTGTGTGAGTACTAAATTCAAGACTGCATACATTTGCCTTCTAAATAGCTATGTCATCACAATACAAGAGGGAGGATAGCACTAATGATGATTATCCAGACACAGTGAGCAATGATGAAGTGGCAGACAAGCGTTATAAAGGAGGCAATATACCATCCAAGGTTTTTAAGGTCTTGCAAAAATCCTTAGGAGATGACCCACAGGAGATTTCATCACAGCAATATAGTAAGGGAGATAATGTTAATAATTAATATACTAGCTATCACATTAATGATTTATTTATTTATGTTTTATTATTTTTATTTTATATATTTTTTATTATATTTTATATATAATTTATTTATATATATTTCAGCTTGAAGGATTTATCTAGTTATTTTACTTTATGTTGTATGAATTCTGCAGAATGTCCCTGACGAGATGCTGCGAAATATGATAGGCAACAAATCGTGCAATCTATTGTTTGTGTCTTCGTTATTCAAATTAATTATTTACTTTGCTAAAATACTCAACATTAAGTGCTATTAGGAGATGATCCCATTAAATCCATTGAAGAAGTTAATTCATTTGGTTAGACCTAGTGGTATTTTGATCAGCAGTTGTTTATTATTTTTGTGCCATACCATCATCATCCAATGCTTTCCCAGTTGATGTTGGAGATCATGCTTCTCCACAAATTATGATCTCTAACATCATGGATTAATTTGTGTGTTGACTCCCTTCTGTGCCATGGTACAAGAACTGTCAAGAATCTTCTCACGCTGTCTTCCTCTATTTCTCTTTCCGCAAATCTTTGTGATTGTCACAACATGTTCCAGTTTTTGTCTTCTCATAGCGTGGCAAAAAGAAAATGACTGCCTCTTTCTGATGTTTGTGATAAGTTGTCTTTGCCACTCAGCTTCCCTTTAAACGTCCTAATGTTTTTTGGCTGTCCAATTAATGTTCAGCATCCCTTTCATACTCTTCCATAAACTTTACTATGCTTATGCATAGTTTATATGAATGTGGCCTGATGTTTACTCAGTTTGTCAGCACATCTCAATAAATTATTGTTAAAGTCTATTGTTTTAAAGTTACATACAACATCTAAAGTTATATACAACATCTGCCTGTTTTACAGCGATGAGGGCAGACTACAAAATCATGTTAATAATCTGAGTTCAACATGCAGCAGATACAACATGAGTATAAGTACAACCCTAACCAATGTAATGCAATTTAGCAGATCGCCTGGTCCACTAAGTATACAGATAAATAGCACAACTCTGAAACAAGTTAAAGAATTCAAATATCTTGGAAGTATGATCACAGAAGATAGCAGATTGGACAGAAAAATCACAATCAGATGTCAAAAAGCTAGTGCACTTACATATCAATTATCACCCTTACTGAAACCTCCAAATATACCCTTATCCGGAAAACGACAGATAATAAACAGCATATTCACACCAATCCTTTGCTACCAATCTCAAACTTGGACTTTATCCAAATCACACTTTCACAAAATCAACACCTGTAAGATGAGATGCCTGAGGAGAGCTGCCAACATAACAATCCGAGACCCAGTAAGAAAGGCTGTTATCAGACAGACAGTGGGATTAACACCTTGTGCCACATTTATTGAAAGACAGAAGATCAAGTGGTTTGGCCATGTCGTTATAATGCAACACCAGCAACTATCATCACTGGCCTTACATCAAAGATCATCTGTGAGGAAACCAAGAGGACATCCAAGAAGGAAAATGGATTGACGACATCAAAGACATTGTACAATCACACAAAATTACACTATCCAGTGCCACTCATTGGTCACTGGAGCGCAAATTATTCCTGCCCACGATGCTTGACGGCAGAAGTGGAAGATGATGACGATGATAATACAACATAAAAGTATGTACTAATAAAAATACAATGATTCTATGGCCTAACATACATTGATAAGATTTCTGGAATTTAAAAGAAATTAAGGCAGAGAAAATATAGTCAGTGACTCGATGCATTGATTATGTCCTTTTTTAAGAGAACTCATACAATTACAACAGCTGCAATGTCGTGGAACTTAAAAGGATGAAAGAAAAGTGGCCAACAAAAGACAATCTGATGGAGCAATTATGATAGATTCAGTGGATTTGAGTTACATTATAACGAATGCCTAACAAGAATAAAGACACAAAGCACAGAGGATACCATATAAAATAAATAAATGTTTCCTACATTTTACTGTATCAGTGATTCACTATATTTTATTTTCCCTGCAGACACAGCACCAGGAACTGTACCTTTGCTGCCAACAGATGTGGCTCCTATTTCTGAATTCTAGGCGATTGTTTAAATCCATCAGAATTTCAAATATTTAACTGACTCAGTATCAGGCTATGCATCAGACTTTGAATAATTACCCAATTTATGATGACAAAACTGTTACATTTTGAAAATGAATCTATAACAGAAACATTGCTTGGTTGCTACAGAAATAACTTAAGACTTTTGATTATCAAAATAAAACATGACACTGTTTTGATTATTTGGAGAAATGTGATAAACTGATATTGCTCTGCTTAGTAAAGAATTTACTTCAGATTTCTGTTAAATGAATAGATATAAATGTTCATATAATATAATTAATTATCTGATATTGTTATCAATGGTACATGTTCTTTCAATTTAAAATTATTATTTGTGAAGCTTTTGTAGTAAACATTATCATTAAATGTTAGCAGGACTTAAATGTTGTTAGTTTATTTAATAGCAAACATTCCTCTATGCTTTATACATAGCAAGGTGGAAATATCAAACAGGTCAATAATGTTTAATATATTCTGATATCTGATGGAAGATGTGATGCATAGATAAAGAAAACAATCAACATATCCACAGATTCTTTCACAAGAATGAGTAATATCATGACAAACAGAAAGATGACAAATACAAACACCCACTTATGGAAAAGATATGTGTATATCTTATTCTTCTGTTTGGATGGGAATACAGAACAATGAGAAAGACATGGGGAAGACAATTAAAACAGCAGAAATGTGGGTTTAGAAAAGAATGTTGAGAATACCATGGACAGAGGAAAAACACATGAGATACTGAGAGGTGCAGATGTTACAAGAACTCTCAACAAAACCATCAAGAAAAGACAAATCAAATTATGGGGTATATCAACAGAAGATGTGGAATAGAGAAATTCATCCTACGAGCAAAAACTTTGGTCAAGAGAGGCACAGGGAGACAAAGTTGTATGTGGAAAGCTTAAAAAGTTTGACAAGAAGTAATATAGGCAGCACCAACTTCATCACAATATCAGAAGATGGAGTGTCATGATCAATGATGTCTGCCCTATACGAGGCACTTACGTAGAAGTAGATGAAGAAGAAGACAGTTATCAGTTATCAGTTATCAGTTGGGGTATCTTCGTTGCACTCCGGACATGTCCATAGGTGCTCAGATCCTCCCCCCAGCATATGCATCAGTGTCCGGTGGCTAATAGTGCCAGTTCTGTGTTGGTTGACGAGGCGCTTTGTTTTCCCGATGTACCTCTCGCGTCTGGCTGTGCCGATTCTTACTCCCAGGTCTTTCATCTTGGAGAGCGATGTGGAATCACTGGCGTCAAAATCCTCTGTTCTCGCCATATCTTTAAGGGCGTTAATAACATCCGCACGATCCATGGGCTGGCCATCTACAGGGGGTGCAGAGCCAGCCAATTTATCAGCTCTTTCATTTCCCTCGACTCCCGCATGTCCCGGGACGAAGATGAAGGTGACTTTGCGGACAGCAGACTTCCGCAGCGACTCAGTCCACTGTCTACGTACAGATCCAGCTTCGACCTTCTGAATAAGAAGAAGACAGTTTTACTAAATGTATAGTAATTTGATTAAGTACAGCATATGACAGTTGTTTAAAGTTCAATGCATTTTTATGCATGTGAATGCTATGCTGGTCATATGATACTTTGATAAGAACATCAAAAATGCAGTATCTTGGAGATATGATCACTGGAGATGTATCTAGCTGGTTGAACTAGATCATCCATCATGTGCCATGCCGATAAACGTGGGCGGTCATGTTCTGCCATCTCACTCGATCACCAGAGTCGTGGATCAGCTCCGTGTTCCTGTCTCGACCATGCCACATGGCCAAGCCATCCAGGTATTTACTTCTCAGTCTTCCCCTTGGTCTCTTCCCCTCGATCTTGCCAGTCATCACCAAGTTCTCCAAGACATTTCTTCTCATAACATGCTCAAAAAATGTTGACTGTCGGTGTCTAATGTCTCTAATCAGTTTACGATCTTCATTTGTTTCTTGTAGGACTTGTTCATTGGTTTTTCTGTCTGTCCATGGTATTCTTTGCATTTTCCTCAGAAACCACATTTCCACAGCCATCAGATGTTTTTCAGCTTGACTGCTCATTGTTCACAGCTTCACATTCATACAAAAGTACAGGTTCTATGTAACACCTCAACACTCTTGTTCTCGTTTCAATTGATATCTTTTTATTGGTCAATATGTTTTTCATCTTGCAAAAGGCTACCTTCGCAATGGCAATTCTTGTTCTAATCTCTTCAAGGCATCTCCCATCAGATGTTATGACTGTTCCGAGATAACTGTACCGATTCACTTGCTTAAGAATATACCCATTTACCTGGACTAGATATATTCCTGTTATTTTCCTGTAGTGTCAGTTAGTTATTATGTTTGTGTGTGGGTGCATGTGTATGCATGCCTGCATGTATTTACTTATTGTTTACATCCATAACAATTCATGCTTAGACACATATCTTTAGCATGATAACACATGATAATATTAACTTCTGTAATGTTATCCACCTTGTTAATACAATAAGCAACTGTATATGTATAAAATATTGTTACATACATTATAAATCATTATATTATGATAAGGTAATTATTGCAAATGTAAACAATAATTGCTTCCTTAGAATGGCAAAACAAACCTGGAAACCGTTTAATTATATGAAACTAAATAGTGCTGTCAGAAATGAGATTGTCTTATTCTAAATTACATGCAGAAACAGAGACAGGTTGAATGGCAAATCTGTTACAGTGAGAGCTGCAAAATGTAGTTATACTAATAACAATTACCCTGTTTAAACTACTATTATGATCTCTTTCATCGTCAACAATTTTGCACAATAAGATAACCAAAATGAAAAAAAAAAAAGCTCAGGTGAGCTACTTCCAAAAAGAAAACGGGGGATATTAGATCACATTAATGTATTAAAGGCGTTATATCATTTAGTTATACTAGTAATATTTTGATCACCAGATGTTTATGGTTTGTGTGCTGTATACCTGCATGAGCAGCTGTTGTCATAACTGTTATGTAGCTTATTATGAAAGCTCTGTGAATGTTTCATTCATGTTCTTATATAATTTGATATCGGTCCTATTCTTTCAAATTCAAAAGAAATTAGTGCATGAGCTTAACGTTTCAATAAAATATCTGTCTAACATCATCATCAGGTGATAAGCATGGGTAGTCATTGTTTGCTATATAAACAAATACAGGTAGAATGGCAAATCCCATTACAGTGCATGCTGCATAATGTAATTACATTAATGACAATGCTCCTGTATATACGGCTACTATAAACTCTTTCATTCATTGATGTTTTTGTTTTTGCATAAGGAACAATAACCACAATTAAAAAAGCATGAGTATGTTACTTCCAAAGGGGAAACATATCCACATTTACCTCTTAAATAAACTATACTATTTCATTTTAAAATAACAAGTCAGATTTCTATTGAATTCTTAGTCTGAACTTAATAGGCATTTTAGTTAAATGTTAAACTTTAAATGAAAATTATGAGACCAGTACAGTTAGACAGATATTGCAAACTGTAATACAACTGTGTCTCGTTCATGGCTGTATGCCACTTCTAATAGGATGTATTCAATATTTTAGTGGATTACTGACAAGCCAAATCCCTAAGAAATAAAGATATTCACAATTGCCAGTTCATAATTTTCTAATTTTCTCAGTAAAATAATTGCAATATTGGAAATAATATATTAATAGCTGGGTTCTTATTCCTGAAAGGAGCTTAAAACACACACAAACATTATTTTGTTTGTGCAGGATTATAAAAAGGAAACTCAAGATGGTATTAATTTGAAATATGATGTCACATGATTCAGTTATTTTTTTGTTTACATGCCAGTGTGATATCACTTTAGCTGTTACACAAGTTTGATACTATCATAATATTGTCAGTGTTAAGTGCAAAGGTAGGTAGAATAGTGTGTCACTTTGCATGCCACAATTTTGAATGTCACCCTGCATGCCACATTTTTAATGTCACTATGCCACATTGTTGGATGTCACAGGTTTTATTGTTCTTCACAGCACAGTGGTAGAACATGTCTATATTGTATAGTCCTGCATGTCAACGTGTTGAATAATGTCTGTTTTGTGTATAGTTTTGTATATCACAGCGATGCATATTGCCACTTGGGTAAAGTGTTGTCTGTCTTATCTTGGAAAACATTGCTGTCTAAAATTATCACAGTGTCTGTTGATATAAAATTTAAATACTCTCGTAACAGATTCTATCCGTGATTGTCTCCATGTACATAATTAATAAAAGAGGTAATTATGATTGTTAAATATTTGTTGTTTCAGTTACAGTTTGAGTATTCTTTCAGCTGTTAATTCTATTGACCTTCTGCCTTGCCACTGCTTGATATAATGTCTGTGATATTCTTACAATTTCGCCATTGTTTCCAAATGTTATTGATGTGGATGTTTTTACAAACAAAACTGAAGTGTTTCACTAAATCAGAGGTGTAAAACCAATGACAGGAGTGTTGTAGGGATTTGTGTTGTCTCAGAGTTGTTTCAACTTTTATACAGAAAGAACTGTTATGATTTATTATTTTCTGTGGGATATATAATAATGAGATCCCACTTCTTTAAAGGTGACTATTCTTATTTTTATAATTATTATAATATACTCTGACATGCCTCAAGTGTGCTATACAAACATTCCTGTTTTGTTAGCCAAGACTATTTATCTAGGAGCCCACATAGTGGTAGGCAGAGAAAGTAGCAAATTTGTATCCTGACTATCCTTAGTGGATATGGCTATCACTCTCCATGAGGTACTTTCCCTCCTTTACTGCGTCTCTCACTCACGTTTTCTTTCTCTAAGTGGTTGTATTTAGAAAACAAAACTGCTAGCTGTACGAAAGCCTGTTTTCCATTCAGATTTCAACTGCATGAAGTGTGTCACTGTCAGTAGCTTATTGTAGTTTGTGAATTGTTCAAGCGATTATGCATGTTTATTTAACATTCACGTTTGTGGAACATTAAAAACAAATTATTACAGTTGGGACTCGATGTACTAGTAAAGTTGCTGCACATATATTTTGCAGTGACTTTTTGTCCATATTGAGCACTCCTGATTTGAAGTATAGTGGTCTGAACACTGTTAAACTTAGCAACACTCAAATATGCTAACAAACAGTTAAACAATGTCAAATCTCTGACACTGATTATATGTCCAAGCATGCCACATTTATAGTGGGCGCTATGTTGTAATTGTTAGGACATTACGCTGACGATGGCATGAGTATGGTTGAGTCTCATATCAGCATTTGGCATTCACTACACCAGGAAATGTCTGGCCATTCACTCCATGCACTCAAGCCTACAAAGTGGGATGGTTATAACATACCAGGTATCCACAGCATGTTCCTGTTATGGGATTTCTTTTTAAATAAAACATCTATGTCATCTCTTTATATGCAACATTTGGTAAAGTGGATTACAGCTGGTGCTGTTCTTGCTGTGTCATGAAAAAAAAAATGAAAAAAACTGTCATCTACTGCTCTTGGTAACCTTGCGATGTAGGGCAAGTCAGTTTTGAGCCTGAGGAATTAAGGCTGCATGGCTATTGCAGTCGCTGCAAACTGTGCAGGTTAAGGTTTTCTTTTAGCCTCCGACAGAAAAAAAGACTTCACACCTTACCGAGGCTTCAAACCCAGGTCTCCAAAAGGAGGACCCAATATTCTAGCCACTCGGTCAGCCGTTCCTCTTGCTGTGTAACAACTCAAATATTCCAAACACATTTCTTGTTAATGGACTCAAGGCTAACCAATTGATGCTTAGTCTCTCTCAGCAGATGCTACAGGGCTTATACTAACTATAGGCATTCCTTGATAACTATTTAGGGAACCTAACACTATTTAGGTCTCGAGGTATGGTGTCCGCCTCGAGTGCTGGAGGTCCCGGGTTCAAGCTCCGGTGAGGACATGGACTTTATCACGTGGACTTCTAGTAATAAAATTTCCCCTGGTCTCTGGGTAGTGAGATCGGACGCCCGTGTGTATTGTTGCGCACGTAAAAATATCCCTTGGCAGTTGGAAATCGAAAAAGAGTAGCCTAACGGCGCTGCCCGGGCAAAATTTCGAGTTAAAAATCTACCCAAAGTATTTCAGGATCCTCGCCTGGTGCTACGGAGTTCGTGCACTGAGCTGAGTTTCTCCAGACTAGGTTTGAGTTAGGAGGAGAACGGAGCACTTATGGGTTACACACGTGTGCCGTGTTGTTGATCCATCGACTAAACTAAACTAAACTAAACTAAACTAAACTAAACACTATTTAATTTGCACCAGTGTGAACATCTGAGCTTTTCTCAGCTATAGTGATAGTGTACTAAAGTTAACATATGTGATGTTTAAGTGAAATGCTTATATCATTTACAAATCATGGCCTAATCCGTCACAAATTTATTAA
The DNA here is from genome assembly GCA_014155875.1 of Cepaea nemoralis. Lineage (NCBI taxonomy): Eukaryota > Metazoa > Mollusca > Gastropoda > Stylommatophora > Helicidae > Cepaea > Cepaea nemoralis. The sequence continues at coordinate 197,998 of JACEFZ010021078.1, forward strand.
CACTAATCACTACAAATAATGCAACACATAACAAACACAGTATAACTTGAGAATTATGAAACCACTTGTTGCATTGTGCTGCATGCTTGCTAAAGATATGTGTCATGGAAAAATTCTATGCATAATCTACATTGTGCCTCAAATGGGCAGATTTTTTAGCATATATATTCCTAAAGAGCCATTGTCAGATATATGAAAATTACCTTGTATACACTGTACAGTATAGTATATGACGTGTTAGCAGAGTGTAGTTTACACTAGTGATGGTAGTGGTGATGGTTTTGGTGTTAACATCATACAATGTATATACTTTTGTTAGCACTATTATTTGTTGTCTTTTATTTACTATAACATCACGAATAAAGTTTTTACTACTAATAGTGACTTTGTGTATTCATTTCTGATTACTTCAAAGTTCTCTTTATCAATATCATAAACAGTTACTGATGACAACCTGTCATCTTTTACAGGGGTGCATCATCTTACACTAAAGTGTGTTATACTTCAATATTGATCCAAATAAAATGATCCTTGTTCAAGCATCTTAAAAATAGAAGTCTTACAAGTCGAGAGGATGGACTTCATAGCGTTGCACAAAGCACGAACCCCATTCTATACAGTTATATACAGAATTGCTGTTGTGTAATATACACATCTCTTGTTTGCCCTACACAGTTCACTTGTTAAATGTACATATCTTTTATTTTTCCTACACTATCCTATTGTTGTGTCATCTCCATCTCTTGTTTGTCCAACACAGTTCACTAAAGTTTTACACAAATTTGTTAATGTGCATTATACGCATCTCTTGTTTGCCCTACACAGTTTTGTTGTGTTACATGTGCATTTTTTGGTTGTCCTTCATATCTCTCTTGTAAAGTAGTTCTTCTTTCATTAGCTTGAAATTTGTTTCTGCAATGATGTCTCTTGTATAAACTTCACTGTCTTCTTTAGTTTCCCCAGTGGTCCATAGTTCATCCTCCACTTTTGTTTTTCTGGGCCTAAAGGTTTGCCTAGATATGTCATATTTTGGTCAGTCTTGGAGCACGTGATCTACTGTCTGAATCGCTAATCCACATGTGCACATGGCTGATTTAACCCATCTTGATTTTATATCCAGCAAATCAAATGGATCAAATAAGACCACTACCATACAGAATCAGCAAGCAAAAAGAGAAAGTAGGGGCTACTGATACCATTTTAAAACTAACATACAATACACAAAGGATTGCAGAAAGAAACTTCCACCTCATACCACAGCCTGTATGGTACAACCGAAAGCAGCTAGGGCGAAGCACAATGAGCGTTTCAACAAGCAGACGTATGGGAACACCAACTCAGAGCTCCTAATAATAGAATCTATCAACCTGAACAGATCCAAAGTGCAGTGCCTTTATTACACTGAGTTATTTTTCGACGCAATTGTACAAGCCTCATTGGATGACTCCCGAACAAGTTACCGAGGAACAATCGACATTCAGGGATTTCTGGAAAGCTCCGTATCTATGACCCTTCATGTGACCAAGGTCAGCATAACTTTACGATATGTCATGGGAACCAGAGCAACGGTCATTGAAGACCCACTTTGTCCTGTTATGCTAGGATGTCGCTATGTTGAAAGCATCATCTGTTACTACACGCCAATAGGCTAAGAAATGGATGGTGTAAACTGAATATTTTCATTTTTAAAGCTGATCTTCTATTATATTTGTTTTCGCTGTATATTGCGAGGACTCATTAAAGGAGCACCCAGGCAACCACATGTAGAAAAAACATGAAAAGCCAGTACACATGAAATGTCACGGAGGCCTTTGGTAATTTGAAAACGTAAAAGAATTTTGAATGGGGAAAAACCGATTTTAGGTTAGTTGCATATCCTTTACAGGACGTTGCAGTCAACCCCGAAATTTTGTGGCTTTTTGTGATATCTTGGCAATATTACTTTCATTAGCTTGTTATTGCTTTCTGAACGACCGACACTCATACCATCGTATGAAAACCAACGCAAGGCGGTCTGCGCCAAATCGTCCACAGCTTGTTTTAAACGTATGTGGGATTACGAATTGCTTCTGTAACTCCTTCGCCACAGAACCGACTTGAAGTAAGGAGAGAAAACGGTGAATTAATCACACATGTTTGCACAGTGAATCAATATGTAATCAAATTAAGTCTTCTTCAATATAATCGAATGTATAAAGTAGCGTACGTATCATCAGACCACAATACAGAACATCAAATTGTTCAAATGTTTATTAACAAGAAATTTAGAACCTCTGTACATGACGTACACATTTTAAGAGGCTAATACGTAGTTCAGGTAACCATTTGCTGATAATTTAGTTTGATTAAGTTCACACTATGTTTTAACAATCGGAACGATTTGAGAAAAGAGATAGGGGAAGACATCGGCAGAAGATTCTTGACAGTCTTGTGTCCTGGCACGGAAGGGAGTCAACACGCGAAAGATCCATGACGTTTGAGATCGCAATTTGTGAAAATGCATGACAGCCCACGCCAGCCGGCAAGGCATTGGATGATGATGATGTAGAATGTCTCAGAAATGAAAGAGCTAAGGGACAATTTATTGTCACATCCTCATATAAGTACAGGGAACAACAATTGTTAGAAAGAGCTTGAAAGCAACGAAGACATGGTTCATGAGAGTATGTTGCGAATACCACGGATGCCAAAATAACTAACAATGTTTGTTTAGAAAAGACTAATGTTGGTAGAATAACACAACTAAGAAAGAGACTAACAACGTTTTATAGTCATATAATGAGAAGAGAGACACTGAAAAATAGCACTACTAGAACGATCAGTGGTAGAAGAGACAGAGGCTGGCAGAGAGAAAAGAGGCTGGATGGGCCGGGAAGGTGGCATGATCAACGAGCTGATCCAGGGCACCAAGAACAAATATCTGTAGACAGAAGTTAACTCCTACGCCAGTTGACAGGCTTCTTGATGCTGATGATGATGATTGACAGTAATACAATTGTTTCATAGTAAAAATAAATCGGCTTAAAGTTCATAATAAAACCACTGGATGTATACAGCGAAGTCTCTGTGTATACGGTTATATATTCAACGGGCTGTTTTCTCTTCAGAATAGTTGTGGCTTGTAGACAGATTTAAAACGATGCAATAACCAATTGCTTTTTGAGATCTTAAATTTACTTTTCAAATAGAACATGTAAGGATTTGTTTTTTATACATGCCTGTGTGCAACAAAGTAATTTTATTTAAAAGCTGGAAATAACCTACATGTGAGCTTTAATCTCTAGCCACTGGAAATAGCAATAAAATACTTCTCTTTATCCTCTCCCACCTCCACTTATTGTGTCTCATTCTGCTCCTCTCTTCCTCCTATTAATTCTTCTCTCATCCTCCCCTCCCCCTCCTCTATCTTCTGTTTCTGCTTCTTCTTCTTTTCTCCAATTGGAACATAGGCTGTCAACCAACTCATCTTATGCAATTCGCTTCATTTCCTTAAATTATTCATATGCCTCTAATTCTCTTCTCCGTGTGTATTCTATGTTTTCCTCTATTCCTTTTAGAAAGCAATGGCACATTACTGAATTAAACCTCAGCCAAGAAATTACAGTCAACAAAACATGCTGGGGTTGACTCCGACGACCTGTAAAAGATATAAAATAACAATAACTATTGCCGTTGTATCTGTGGGTTCCAGAGAAATTACCATTAACGTGGTTTCTATGTGTGTAGCCGTCTTTGTGGCGACGGCGTTACGGATACAGTTTGTAATTCCACATACCACGTTCGAAACACAGCTGCAGGCGATTTGGTAGCAGATCGTGTTGCGTTACCTTTTATAAGTTGATATGAATGCTGGTCTTTCAGAATGCAATGGTAAATTACTGAACGTAAACTTGCCAAGAAATCACAAACAGCCAAAATTGTTGGGGTTGATTGCGACGTACAGTAAAGGATATGCAACTAACTTTTTAAACTATGTATGTCTCCTTCCAGCGGCAGTGTCTTCATTAACTGGGATTTGTTTAGCCGACTGCCTGAGTTCCAGAATGATGATTCTATTGTGCTAAAGTGTTCCTTTTGTATCCAGTTAATGAACGTGTGCAGTTTAATAGCAATTATTTGAGTTGTTACCAATGTTACTGATCCATACAGCAGATTTGTCTTAGATTTACTGTCATTTAACTTCGATAACTTTTCTAGTGCTATGAAAAATAGCTTCTTTCCTTTCGTTTACTGCTTTAATATCTCTGTTCCCACGTTCTAGCTTTTATTGTTACCTTAATTTGTATATAATTCCACCCTATGAAATGATATTAAATCATGGTGTTTGGATTATAATTTTGTTAATTTATTTGTATCATGCTTGTCTTTCCCTTTTCAGTTTAGTACCTAATAATTCTGGCCTCCGATGGTTTCTAGTTAATACATGTTAACATTAAGCATTGTTTGGTGTGATAATAATGTCGTGTTCTATCTTGTATACCTCTGTCGCAGGGAACTACAAAATCCATCTCTTTGAATGGAATTTGCAATACCCCTGAAGACTGGTGTGGCTATTTCGTATGTGCCACTTATTCCCTGCACCGGGGTTTGAAACCTTGTATCTCAATGTAAGCCGAGTTCTTTAATTAAACGCTCTCAACGTGATGGTTATTTGCTTGAAAAGTTGATGCCGTCGTAGTTCTCTTTGCGGTTTGTGTTGTTTAGCACTAATTGCTGCCCACAGAACAAATAAGTAATTTATTCTTTTCTAGTCGACAGATTCTTCGTGTTGATCAAGCAGTCACTGCTCGTAGAAAAATTAAGAAGTATAAACGGACTGACCTTAATTAAAGCAGCAAGATAAGTAGGAACAGCATGGCTACATAGACTATTCAACCATGTTTGGGTATAAAAACAGACACCACGAGACTGGGGTAACGTCATAATTATACCAATTTGGAAAAACAAAGGCAGCAAAAGAAACTTCACACAATACAGAGGCATTTCACTGTTAAGTCATACTGGAAAAATATTTTGCAAAATTCTTGAGAAAAGATTAGGAACTACTAAAGAACCCCAGCTAAGCGAAACACAACTTCGATTTAGGAAAAACAAAGGATGCACAGATGCCATTTTTGCTCTTAGACAATTTAAAACACTCTGCTTAGCCTATGTCGACCAAGAAAAGGCATTTGATAGAGTAGATAGAAACAAGTTATGGGAAATCCTTAAACAATATGGAGTGAGCACACATCTAATAAACCTATGTAGAAGCTTATACAACAACAGTGAATGCATAGTGAGATCAACTGGAGGACACTCAGAACCCTTCACCATAAGATCTGAAGTACGACAAGGTTGTGTCCTGTCCTCTCTCTTATTCATAACATATATAGACAACAGAAAAAAGAAATGCCATTAAATGTTGTAAAATAAAAATATAAATAAAAATTAAATCCAGTATTTATGAGCTAAACAGATCGGCGGTTGATGTAGCTTGCGCCATCGGTACAACTTGACGTGAGTAAATGAATAAATAAATCAATATAAGTTTCCCTATGTGTGGAGCTAATATATTAACCATTATAATGCCTAATCAAGTCTTTTACTTTATGTTATGAAAGCTTCTAGCAGGGATAAAATTGCTGAATGGATAAGCAATGTATAAATTAGACTAAGTGAAAACTGTTTGCATTAAGATAAGCAATTGTTTCAGTGTCAGTTAAAACATTCTCCAAATGAGTGAACACTTTAGCACCTAAAAATACATTTCGATCGATAGTTTTGTCACTTGTTACAGCAGTAAACAGTAAAGCCGGTGATTCTTTTACACGTCTTCAGACGAGTAGGGCATACGGTAGCCTACTAGACCCATATTTCTATAGACCAAACTACGTTCGGTGTGTGACGTGTGAAGAATCAAACTGGCCGCCTTTATTTCCCAAGACATGTTCTGGTACACATTTTAGGCTGGGCCGACAGGGAAGCTCCATGTCAATGCTAAAATTTCGGCTCAATACCGATCGAACCCAATATATTCCCAAGCCGGCACGTGAGCGTCTTCCCACTACGGCTAACTGCAGCTCTCACTGTTCACTGTGTGTGGACAGATAGGCACCAGTTTAACTTTCAAGCGCATAGAAAATCAAACTGGCGTTGAAGGCAATGTCTCGCAAAGGACATGCAACATTTTAGATCTTATATGTGTTTTGACAAATGGGTTTCGAAGTGCCTCTGCACATGAGTTTCGGTAATGAAGATAGTTTTAAAGCAGTTACAGATATAGTGTATATTACATGGTTTGGGCAATTGATCATCTATATTAAATGACGGTGCGCCATCTTTCAGAGGGAAAAACAAACAAATCTGGCCACATTACGCAGTGATTAATGGCCGAAGTGTCTTATATTTGTCACTGCATGAGTCTTATCCATCACGAAACTCCTTGCGGTAAGTCAAACAAAATGATGCAGTGATAGCTGCAGTATCACCAATAGATTTGTAGTGATAATATGGCATATGTGTGTTATAAGGGAAATCTTGGACAAAGTGGAAGATTTGTATGGAGATGTTCATCTGCGTGCAATAATTGTTTGGTTGAGTAAAGGGAAATAACTTCAGAAATTGTATAATTTTTGATAATAATTTCAGATAATTTGAAAGACTACGAAACTCTGAATCAAGTAAACCATCATGATCTTCTGGGGTAACTTATTTCATGACTAAAATTTTTTAATTTGCTCAGAGTCTCAACCTGAAACTTTGATTTGAAGATGGGTCTCTGCCATAGCTAATAATGCTAGTCAATGGGTTAGCTGTCAGTTGGCAGTTTTACATACAGTTACGTAAGCGAACAACTGTTTGGTGAATAGAGTATACTGAAAATAGATGTTTATGATCAACTCAAGTAGGACGAACATACACTAGATTAACAATGGCAGATGCGTAAAGAGTCAATGCAACATACATCGACAGAAGTAATACCAGAAGAAAATAAAACACTACGAAGAAGAAATGAATGATAGAGAAAATTACTACAAACGATGCACATGATATGAAAAGTTCTCACACTTGAGCAAGGTTGCCAGATCACTGTGATGAAATAAAGCCAAGTCATGAAATAAAAAAGCCAAAACAAAGCCAAAAATTACCCAATAAAAATATATATTCAGAATATCACATCACATGAAAACCTCTTCTTCAAATAAGTATTCCTCTTCATTGTTGAGAAATTCAGTACAGGATTCCTTAGAATATAAAATTTTCGCTTTGAAATCATTCAACATTTTGGATGAAGGAACAAATTCCTTACAGCACTTGATTACAAATAATAGTTCTGCTCTAATTCTAATAATTGCGTCTTGGAGAGACAGCTGAAATCTATTCCTTGCTTTGGTTGTTATGCATGTTAAAAGAGAGAACATCCTCTCCACTACAGCCTTGCTAATAGGAGTTGTTAAGCAAATAATAGCAAAAGAAGCATGCTCTTTAAATTGGGGATGTTTCATGACTCCTTGCCAAAACTACTCTGTACCTTTGGGCAGTCCAATTTCTTTAAATTGTTCTTCTTCCTTCCAATCTATAAAAGGCAATTTTCTGTACTGCGCTTCAATAAAAGTGTGACTTTCTTCAGCCAAATGCAAAAAGGGCAATTTCGAAAATAGTGCTCTAGAAGCCTGTTTAAGGTAATGTCAGGGCTAAAATTGGTTAGTTCTTTAACTATATTTCTTGCTGAAGGAAGCCGCTTTCTAACTTGTTCAAGTGCTTCTTCTAGCTTGGATATGCATCTTTCTTTGAGATCTAAGACCTCTTGTTGAAAAGACCCAAAACGCCAAACTGATATTTTGGCCTAAACCTGTTTTTAAAAAGCCAGATTTATCAGATATGGCATGATTAAAAAGTCAATCTTGGAACCCTGCAATTGAGGTGAATATAAAAGAATGCACAGTGAACTAGTACGAAAATGTAAGATACTAAAAGAAGTCTGACTAAATTGTCACTGCAAACAGCTTACTGAGGAATGAGAAGACAAAATCTGTATGTACATAATTGTGCAGGAAATATCTGACATTAGATAGCTTACAGCAACTACTTGTTTGAAAACAAGAGAAAGGGAACATATTAATGGCCATAGAGAATGTAAATGAAAGATGAATAGAAGTTTCAAGTGAATTTTCGGGTGATGATGTCAGATCAGAAACGAATATTTATGTATTTGGGTACTTTATATATAGCATAAGGAAGATGCATTTAATAAGTTAAATGTAGAATAGCCCAAGCAAAGCATCATTTCACACAATGAAAAATATTGTATCCAATATATTTGTGGCAAACGATGTGTAAAACAGAGTTCTTAAGAGCTAGATTTAGGGAATCCTGATGTGCGGAAGTGAATTATTTACAATTAATAATCTAGTGAGTAAGTGTTTGGAAGCTGCAGAGATGTTTAATAGACGAATGATGAGAACATTGCGGGTAGATAAAAAGGGTAATGATGATATCTTGAAAACAGTTAACTGGCAAATAGGACTTGTTTCTCGCTACAGAAGAAGACAGTCCATATTCTTTGGGCATGCCATGAGAAGAGGGAAGCTGGAGTATGTCGTGGCAACAGGAAAGATGGAGGGAAAGAGAGGAGGGATAGGCAGAAAGAAAATGCATTACAGTCTGACATCATGGCATGGAGGACTATAGGTAAATAATTGGCAGCATGTACGAAGGAAAGTCAATAATTAAGTCCCAAATGGTTGTAGAAAACTAACTAAATGCAATAACAACTTGAACCAGTGTATTTTTATACATCCATTGCCCCTTTATTTATCAACATAATTTCCACCAACATTGATGAACTTATTCCATCGTTTTATCGCAAACCGGCTGCATAGAATTGCGTGCTCTGTTTTCTAAACCACGTTTTCACATCAGATTCAACTTCGGCATCATTCGCGTAATGTCTCTCGCCAACGTGGGTTTTCAGTGGACCAAAAAAGGTAGAAATCGCTAGGGGCTAAGTCGGGAACTGTAAGGTGGATGTTCCAGAACTGTCCACCTTAGTTGGTTAATTTTCTCCTGAGTTAATCGAGCCGTATGTTGATTGATACAGGCATTGATAATGCACATTGGGAGCAAGTCGCCGCTGAACGTATTGCATGGAGGGCAAACATCAGAAATGGAATAAAGACAAAAGACAAAATTATTACAGATAAGTCATACACCGAGCGTTTGAGACGTAAGATGGTGCATGATGGTGGAAATGACCACGTGTTCACATGCACCCACTGTGAACGGACATTTACAGCGCAAATTGGCCTTATCAGTAACATGCGCTACCGCCATAGGTAAAAGTTATTATGCCTTTTTAAAGCACAAACTATCGTCTGTCAAGACGGCAAGGTGCCAATGATGTGGTCTGGCATTGTCATAAAGAAGCAACACTTCTCTTGTCAGCAGTCCTGGAAATTTCAATATATCATGCATTATGCTGTATGCTGAACCCTATTGCAGTCTATCGTTACTCACCTATCACCTCTAGTCATCTCCTCCACCCGCTGCACGGATGCTTCTGTTGCAATCTCAACTGGACGACCAGATCGGGTATTATCAACAATTTTAGAGTGCCCTTGAGAAAATTTTTCTACCCAGCTATGCATCACTTTACGGGACAAACATGTGTCAGCATAAACATGAAGCATTTCCTTATAATTGTCCTTTGCAAGCCGTCCTTTTGCCCACAAAAAACGCACATCACGTTGCTCTTTGGTTGTACACTCAGCACGTACAATCGCATTTTGTTTATGCGCTGCGCATGCGCGTGAGACACCTAGTGCTACATGACGAACGGGAATATAAAGTTCGATGTTGCTGTCACCTAATGACAACTGTAGAAAACACCAACTACATGTTACCTGCCATCCAATAAAACTGTGTGACTTACTTATTGACTCTGCCCTCGTATTGTTTATATTGCTTTATAATGTATTGAGGTGCGTCTATAGTTGTTGCGTGTTTTTAAAGTATCTTGTTTTGCTTATACTTTACATGTGTTTATATAGTACCTTGGCCTTGAGTATAGTTTGCACGTGTTTATACAGTATCTTGGCGTGAGTATAGTTTGCACGTGTTTATATAGTATCTTGGCGGGCGTATAGTTTGGACGTGTTTATATTTGTATCTTGGCGTGAGTATAATTGGCATGTTTTTATACAGTATCCATTGTGTCCATAATTTTCGTTCTTTTATACAGTATCTCGGTGTGCCTACAGCTTTCAGTGTTTTAAAAAGTATTCCTGTGTGCCTATTTAATGCTTTTGATGTGTATATGGTATAGTATTCCTTCTGATAGTGTCGATGCACTGTAAGGAATCATTTCGAACCACGGGTTCATTCAACAGGCAGAATAGTAGGGAAACCGTCAAAAGTAACGCCAGGCACAGGAGGCTTCATTCCGAGGCTACACCTATACACCACTTCTCTAAGAGAAACAGACATCACATGCCAAAGAGAATCGTACATGCAAGTTCTAGGATCGACAAAACGATACTGGAGTTCAGCATAGTTGCATGGATAAGAGCCCCCCCCCCCCCCCCCTCTCCCCCCCCCCCCCCCCCCGGTGTGCTGATAGCGATGTAGCTGTTGAACCCCTTCGCTTGTCAGATGAACTAAAACATTGACTTCTCGTCATCGACTTAGGACGTAAATTACAAGTATCTCAGATGTCGGAGTGGGTTAGCCTGATGGTGAGGACCACTGGTAATAATAGGGACAGCTAATCCACTTTAAAAAACAACAAATCAGCCCAGTGCACTTCCAGTAGTGGCCACAGCTAGAAGCAGTAACACGTGCATGGACTACGCTGAAGTTCAAAGCGAGCACACAAAAATAAGGAAACGAACAGAAAACTATACCTTCAAAAGTGACAGACACTTGACTGTGAAGAGCGATCGACGCCATATCTCATATACAGACGATTCCCAACCTCACAAGTGACAAATACTTGATGCTGAAAAGCAATCGACGCCATATCTCATAGAGAGACTGTTCCCAACCTCACAAGTGACAACTACTTGACAATGAAGAGCAATCGACGCCATATCTCATAGACAGACGGTTCCCAACCTCAAAAGTGACAACTGCTTGACACTGAAGAGCTATTGACGCATATCTCATAGATAGACGGTTCCCAACCTCTAAAGTGAGAAATACTTGACATTGAAGAGCGATCGAGGCCATATCTCATAGATAGACGGTTCCCAACCTCGTAAGGAGATGATAGTCGTACCTAAAATGAAACGGATTCTCTAGATCTAGGAGAAACTGATGGCATACCTCAAGGAGACGAATTCCCTGCCTCTAAGAGAGATCGGTGCCGTACCTGGAAGAGAGACACACTCGACCTATAAAGAGGAACGGAGGGGTAACTTCAGAAAGAGACGGGGCTAAGTACTTCAATGGGAGAAGATCTCTAATATCTTGGAGGAATGAAAGGAGGAGCTCAAAGAATACCGACGCCGTACCTCAAAGTGAGACACGAATAAAACTAGTTAAACTGCAGCAAAGCTGTGGAAATATAAATAATATTAAAACATAAAATATAAAGCAGGTTTATACAACACACGCACAGAAAAAAAAGAACGTTATGATGACAAGCCTTCACCAGCAAACTAACACAAGAAAATACAACATATAAACCACGGTGATGACACCGCAGTGACTACGTTAAGACACAATAACAGAATGAGATGCATGGGAAAAATGAAAAAAAAATAAAATTAAATGTGAGACAAACGTTCAAGGCATAAGAAAAAAAAATGAAGCCCAGCCTGTAACAGAAGTGGACGGCAATCCTCTACGAGGCACATACGGAGCAACACTAAGAGAGGCAGCTGTATTTTTAAGAAAGACAGGCTGGCTACCTCAAAGTCAGTTCTTACTTTATTTGACTCTTGTTATGTTTTAAAAACTGTCAAATGAGAACACAAAAATTTTCTGCCATCTGTTGTTTCCCTCACATATAGTATGCCATTGTTGAGGTTTCTAATCGGAGACTATTCTTATCTATAAATCTATTAGAACATATAGTATGTGCACATACCATCTTTTTAGTTCTGATTCTGTATAACCAAGAGAATGTTAACTGTGCGGTTTTTATTTCTTCTCCTGACGATGGCCGCCGTTTGTAAGTGAGAAGTTAATGGCTACAACATAAAGTTAACTGTAATGTTCATTGTGTAAACAATATGTACATATTGCTTACCCAGTTGTAGTCGACTACACGAGAAGTGTACGTTTTGCTCAATTGGTATTCGTATTTTTCGTAAATATGAAAATACTGCAAGTTATAGTATAAAGTAATTTATAAGCCGTATAATTTGAAGTAGGTGTCTCAGCGAAGTTGATAGGGAGCTGCGCTGATAATGTTACGAGCGCGGTCGGACAAGGGTTGGACACCTAGGTTGGCATCTCGCAAAGTGAGTGAAAGACTAACCGCCATTTCATCCTGATCTCAGTACTACAAGATGTGCTGGACCTATCACATTCAGTTTAATGCTTCGGGACATTTCAGTTGTTGGTGTTGTTGTTTCTGTTAGCATTAAATTATATAGGTTTGTTTCAATCGGCGCATTGTAAACGTCTTCTATGGGTATTAGATTAAAGCTGTGTGATTATTTATTTCATTGTTGAATTGTTGCTAATTTTGATTCATATAAAATTCGTTTGCCTCACTGGTAGCAAGCAGAATTGATCATCTATTTACGTCTGTTTATAAATCTTACATAATCATAAACAAGCACACAAGCACATAATCATCCAAATATCTAATCTTGTCATGGTGATTGCTATTTTCTGATAATGACATCATTAAGATATGTATGTGCTTTTATGTGTGGTTTCCCTAACTTTTATTGTATTTACAAAATCACATTTGTGATATCATAGTGAAGTATGCTGGACATGTCAACGAAAGATGTGGAACAGACAAATTAGCTATATGAAAAGACAGTGGTAGGGGAGAGAGCTGGGTATCGAATGCATAGAAAGACAGAAAAAAGTATGTGCAGAAAGTTGAACCTCTTGGGCAACATATATCAATAAAATAAGCATCAACAACTTCATCAGGCGACAAAGAAGATTGATGAGTCATGATCGCCAGTGCCTGCTCCAGATCAGACACTTGATGGGGATGGTGTCTTCGTGTTAACACGCGTTTAAGGGAAAAAGGACAGCATAAAAGAGAGGAAGCATGTCAAGCTGTACCTTCGAACGAGTTGCAGTCCCTAAATAATAAATTAAGGAAGTAAAGCAACACATATTCCATATGTCGGGATGAGGTTATGCTGATAGGGATGTTGAGAAAGTATTCAAAACAGGGTTTAACAGGCAAGAGGGTCGACTTCATGGCACCAGGTTTGATCCCATACGACTCGGTCTCCTTCAACAGGGCGGTTGCCGAAAGCGTAGTACAAAGCATAAACCCCGTAGCTCCAGCGACGACCCCAAGGAGTCTCCGAGAAAATTACATTCGTGAGCCGTACGACGTAGGCAGGATTCTAACCCACGAACTTCAGAGCGCGAGGCAGGCAGAATATCCCCTTCGTCGTGGAAACAAAATTGGAGAAAGTGTTGTTGTTAAGAAGGCAAACGGACTAGTTTCTACAACATCGTTTTCTGCAAGATCTGTGGAGACTGGAGAATGAAAGAAACATTAACAAGTGTGGTTGAATTACACAAAGCATTCATTTTGAATGAATTATGCACCATGGGTTGGTCAGAAGAAGTCGCTGTAGGCATTCAGACAAGCATCCAATTGCTTAGGCAGACGGCAAATGCCGTCCGCAAAAAAGGATTATGGTTGCGCACTGAACCAAGTGTTTACCTCGTTCATTACGTCTTCGCATCTGTGTGAAATCGTTGCCCCTTGAGAGCTTTTTCTAGAGATCCGAACAAATGAAAATCACATGATGACAAATCAGGACTATAGACTGGATGTTGCAGAATTCCCCACGTTTTCCTTGCTAATGCTTCCTGCACAATCCTTGCGACATGCGGACGAGCATTATCATGCAACAAAACCACACCGCGAGGAAGCATGTCAGGTCGTTTATTCTTGATGGCTTTTTGCAGCTTGTCTAGTGTTTGCAAGTAGTGGGTAGAGTTGATGTTGACACCAGATTCTTTAAAGTCGGCCAACAATAGTCCTTCATGATAAAAAAAAATGCGCTCAGCATAACCTTACCAGCGGAAACCTGTAACTTGAATTTTTTGGCTTTTGGTGATCCAGCATGCTTCCATTGCATGCTCTCTCTTTTGTTGCTCAAAGTGGTGATCACCATGATTCATCGCCTGCCACTATGCTTAAGAGAAATGCACCACCCTCCACTCTGTAACGCAGCAAGTGGTTCAAACATCATCCCATGCGTTCCTCTTTTTGGTGGTTGGTCAACATCCGTGGTACCCACTGTGAACACACCTTCCGATATTGCAGTTTCTTACGAACGACCTTTTGAATTATCCCAATTGACACATCAAATTCTTTCGCTAAGCGAACGTATGCTTCGATAACGGTTCATCTGTACTGCTGTATCAGTTTTAGCCATGGTTTTTCTTTTTTTTCTGTTGCAACAATATGCGCTTGACCCGGCCGTCGAAGATCTGTCGTGAACTGACGTCCTTTCCGAAACATTCGTGTCCAGTCTGTAACTGTTGTCTTCGACACATATTTGTTACCGTACACTGCCTGCAATCTTCGATGAATGTCCACTGATCGACATCCTTCAAATGAAAGAAACTGAATCACCGCTCTTTGAGCTTCTTTGGACGGATTTTGGATCAACCCAGCCAATTTCTCACCAGTCAGAAACAGAACCTATGACATCATGGGACGATAAGCACGTGCTCTTTTATTCATTGGTCAGTACTTATCACACGACTATGACATGATCATGTTCAACGTACGCAATTACGCGCGGTGCGGCATCGAACGGATTTCAATTGAACGCCTCTTTACAATACAACTAAATGAGCTGGGCCAAAGCAAGGTCATCAGCAGGAAAACAGTCAGAACTGTGGTGACAGAATTCGAAGGCTACAAAACCAATGAAAATGCTGACAGTTCATTGATAATGTACACACTCGATAATGTACACACCAGATAATGTACACACCAGATAATGTACACACCTGATGGTGTACACACCAGATAATGTACACACCAGATAATGTACACACCAGATGATGTACACACCAGATAATGTGCACACCATAGAATGTAATGTGCACACAAGGTGCTGTACACAGCAGATGATATACACCCAAATTGATGATGTACACGGCTGTTGATGTACAAACCAGATGTTGATGTTCATATCAGATAATTCACACACCAGATGATGTACACACCAGATGATGTACACAACAGATGATGTACACACCAGATGATGTACACACCAGATGATGTACACACTAGATAGAATACATCTGCAAAAACCCAAATGTTATAAAAGTTCGATATAATAAGTTTTGTTTTTGGTTTTAAAACTGATATCATTTGTTTGTTGTCCATGCCACGATCACATATGCAGTTCGTATCCTTCTTTGTTTAGACCAGTGGTTGTCAACCGGTGGGGAATCCCCCCGCCTTCCGCCCCCGGGATTTAAGATCATTTCAAGATCGCATTCATACAAGAACCAGTTACTTGACATTATTTTTCCCTCTAAATTTTACGGTTCTGTACATCTCGCTCTAATGAAGTTCGTTTTATAGCGTAAATAGACCCGCAAATCACGTTTTATGTAGATGTCTAGACTTGTTCTAGTATGTGTTATTAAATTTAGCTTCCATTTTTATGTACACTGTGTAAGGATGGAGGGGTATATAGGGAGGAAATTCAAAAAGGGGGGGGGGGGAATGACGTTCTGAACATATGGTAAAGGGGGGCATGGGCCAAAAAAGGTTGAGAACCACTGGTTTAGATATTTCATATTCTGTTCCGCCCATGTGTATTGTTATCGGGATATATAGTGTTTATAATTATTTCAGGTTAGGAATGTGTGATTTCTTTTTTCATGTCTTTCGAGTTATTATCATAACGTAATTCTTCCACTTTATTAAGCATCTATGTGAAGATATACTGTTCAATTTCTGTTGTGCAATTTATATATTCTTGCTATTTATGAATTATCTTCCCAACTGATCACATTTCAGTGGTGTCTGCCAAAGACTTGAGACAGCAGCATGACTGCCCGGCTTCCGAGTGTGACGCGTCCGCTGGCACTGGATGTCGGAAGGGCTACACTTGCTTGCCTATTAACTGTGGCGATGTTTGTGGTCAGTTCATTAAGGAATGTACTACTTTGTGCCAAAGAAAGATAATATGCTAGAAATATTCCTGAAACGACATTCGGTAGCGGATCGTGTTGCGTTGGTTACTTACGGGGGTAAGTGAGCCGGTCGCTCAGAAAGCATTGGCAAACTACTGAGCGTAATCTTGCCAAGAACATCAACAGCAGCTGAAAAATGCTGGTGTTGACTGCAACGTCCTGTAAGGGATATGCAACTTAAAAACATACTAATATAGCCTGTAATTCTGTATCATATAAAACAAAGTCATACCTTACCCCTTTTACTGGTTGTGTGAATGTAGTAAATGTTTATGTCTAAACCATCCATCCATCATGTGCCATGCCAATAAGCGTGGGCGGTCATGTTTTGCCATCTCACTTGATCACCAGAGTCGTGGATCAGCTCCGTGTTCCTTTCTCGACCATGCCATGTGGCCAAGCCATCCAGGTATTCACTTCTAGGTCTTCCCCTTGGTTTCCTCCCTTCGATCTTTTCATTTGTCACCAAGTTCTCCAAGTCATTTCTTCTCATAACATGTCCAAAAATATGTCTAAACAAGTGTCTTAAATTGCTTTAAGCTTTTCTAAGATTACTTTTAGTTAGTTACTTTTCAGTTAGTTAGTTAGTTAGTTAGTTAAGAAGTTAGTTAGTTAGTTAGTTAGTTAGTTAGTTAGTTTGCTAGTTAGTTAAATATTTACTTTTGAGTTAGCTAATTAGGCAGTTAGTTTTGGGCTAGCTGGTTAGTTAGCTAGGCTAAATTGTTAGTTAGTTAGTTACATGTTGGTTAGTAGTTATATGTTAGTTAGTTACTCATATGTTAATTACTTAGTTATATGTTAGTTAGTTATATGTTAGTTAGTTATATGTTAGTTAGTTAGTTAGTTAGTTAGTTAGTTAATTAGTTATATGTTAGTCAGTTAGTTAGTTATATGTTAGTTAGTTAGTTAGTTATATGTTAGTTAATTATATGTTAGTTAGTTAGTTAGTTAGTTCGTTAGTTAGTTCGTCAGTTAGTTCGTCAGTTAGTTCGTTAGTTAGTTAGTTTGTTAGTTAGTTAGTTCGTTAGTTTGTTAGTTAGTTAGTTAGTTAGTTAATTAGTTAGTTAGTTAGTTAGTTAGTTAGTTAGTTAGTTAGTTAACTAGTAGGCAGAATATCCTCACTGCACATGGAACCACTCATTCTTTAAATCGTTGGATCGCCTCCATAAGTTCTCCCTCAGCAGGTAGCGGCTGACGACACCAATTATGTATTATTTAACTGTTCTTCTTTGGTCCCTACATTGAAGTTATTTTTGTTTGTTTGTTTTTTGTTTTATTTTTGCGTTTGCTTTCTTTAAATGCAAGCGTAGTCCATACACGTGCTACTACTTCTAGTGCATTGGTTTTTGAGTGTGGATTAGCTTTCCTTATTACAGTGTTCCTCGCCATCAGACAAAACCACTCCGATCTCTGAGGTACTTGTAATTTACGTTCCCAAGTCGAGGCCAAGAAGTCAACATTTCAATCCAATTTTCTAATGTAGGGTTTGAACCCACTACCTCATCTTCAGCATACCGGACGTTTCAGTGCTAGTCCATCCATCCATGCCGGTAAGCGTGGGCGGTCATGTTCTGCCATCTCACTCGATCACCAGAGTCGTGGATCAGCTCCGTGTTTCTGTCTCGACCATGCCACAAGGCCAAGCCATCCAGGTACTTGCTTCTAGGTCTTCCCCTTGGTCTGTTCCCCTCGATCTTACCAGTTGTCACCAAATTCTCCAATCCATTTCTTCTCATAACATGCCCAAAAAATTTTGACTGTCTACGTCTAATTTCTCTAATCAATTTACGATCTTCATTTGTTTCTTGAAGGACTTGTTCATTGGTCTTTCTGGCTGCCATGGTATTCTTTGCATTTTCCTCAGAAACCACATCTCTACAGCCATCAGATGTTTTTCAGCCTGACTGCTCATTGTCCACGCTTCACATCCATATAAAAGTACAGGTTCAATGTAGCATCTCAACACTCTTTTTCTCGTTTCAATTGACATCTTTTTATTGGTCAATATGTTTTTCATCTTGCTAAAGGCTACTTTTGCCATGGCGATTCTTGTTCTAATCTCTTCAAGGCATCTCCCATCAGATGTTATTACTGTTCCGAGATAATTGTACCTGCTCACTTGTTGAAGAATATTCCCATTTACTTGTATATTACATTGTGGTATTTCGTCCTTCCTAGTGACGACCATAATCTGTGTCTTTTTACAATTTAATTCTAACCCTAGTTGTTCACTGTGTGTAACAATCGCATCTACTAAATTTTGCAGGTCCTGTTCATTGTCTGCAATCAAGACTGTATCATCTGCATATCTAATGTTATTGATGCATCGTCCCCCAATGTTGATTCCTTCCATATCTTCAATATTTCTGAAAATACTTTCACTGTACATGGAAAACAGATCTGGAGACATTACACATCCCTGTCTCACACCCCTTTTAATAGGCTGATATTGGCTTACTTCATTATCAACTCTTATGGCAGCTTGTTGTTTCCAATATATGTTTTTTACAAGTCTAAGATCTTTTCCATCAATTTGTAGATCTTCAAGCATCCTTATCATGTTGACATGTCTCACTTTATCAAAACCCTTTGTGTAGTCAATAAAGCAAAGGTGTAGATCTTTGTTTACTTCTATAGAACGTTCGATTATGTTTCTCAGTATATACACAGCATTTACTGTACCCTTGCCTTCCACAAACCCACATTGTTCTTCTCCTATTTCAGGTTGTATTTTCCTCCTAACTCTTTGCATGATAATTCTTAGCAAAAGTCTTCGTGATGTGACTCATTATACTAATTGTTCGATGTTGATCACATTCCAAGGCTCCTGATTTCTTTGGGATTGCAATAAATACAGAATTACATAACTCCTGAGATATATTTCCAGTATCATATATTGTATTAAGCAGACTGGTAACTTGATCTATTCCATATTCTTCTAAAGCATTAATCATTTCTGTTGTGACGCTGTCTGAACCGGGGGTCTTGCCAGATTTCATATGTTTAAGTGCTCTTGCCCATTCAGCCATTCTGACCTCCAACATTTTCCTGTGGTGCCGGGTCGGGTGTAAGATCACAACACCAACCACGACTGATCTGCTCCCTAACCAGGTGGCTAAGACGTGTGCCCCGTCCTCAGAAGTTCGTAAGTTCCATTTCGGATTTCTGTCATTCCGTGTCATTCTGTTCTGAAGTGCAGTTTTTTAAGAGACTCTTTAGAGTCGTTTCCGGAAGCTACGGAGTTTATGCTTGTGCGACGCGGGTGGTTAGCTGCTCTGGGGAAAGAGGCCGTGGTATTTTGGTTATGTATGATGCAATGAAGAGACCCTCTCTTTTCAGGACTGTAATAACCAGAACGACAATGCACTTTATTTAAAAGTTAAGTCTGCCTTCCAGATAATTCACTAACTAGCAGTTAACAACCAAACAACCAAGCACACATTCAATCAATCAGCTGTTGGGTTCTAAACCATATTTCTTAACGCATTAGCATCAATACGTGTACAACCAAACAACCAATCACACAATCAATCAACCAGCTGTTGGGTTTTAAACCATATTTCTTAACGTTTTAGCATCAAGTATGTGTACTTGTACCTGCTAGTAAAATTATATAATCTGTTTCTTTAGTTCCCCTGAATAGCAACACAAGCGACGGAGATGAAGAGTAATCTAATAACAGAACTAGCTCCCTGGATCTGCAAAGAGCATCGCCGAGTGAGCTGTTTCATAGCCACGTGTGCACATGTTTGATTGGGCATGTATTCGGGGATATCTGTGAACAGTTGCTTAATTGTGCGAATTACAAGAATAATAAAAGCTTGAAAACGTATTTCTGAATGTTGTGAAATTATATTATGGTGTCTGTCATACCTGTCAGACCTAGAAGACGGTGGCGAGATAACATACATACAGATCTACAAGCACTTGGAATCAACGGCTAGCAAGAGAAGGTCCACCAGAGAGACGAATGGAGACGGATGGTATCTGCAGCAAAGAATCTCAATGGCTCGGAATGCTGAAGCAGAAGAAGAAGAAGAAGAAGAAGAAGAAGAAGAAGAAGAAGAAGAAGAAGAAGAAGAAGAAGAAGAAGAAGAAGAAGAAGAAGAAGAAGAAGTCTGTCATACCTTAAGCTTAAGCTTTTCTTTTCCGTACCACACCATTCTCATATCTATATATATATATATGCGAGAGAGAGAAAGAGAGAGAGAGAGAGAGAGAGAGAGAGAGAGAGAGAGAGAGAGATAGAGATAGAGAGAGAGAGAGAAAGAGAGAGAGAGAGAGAGAGAGCCAGACAGAGAGAGATAGAGAGGTAGAGAGAGAGATAGAGAGAGAGCGAGACAGACACAGAGAGAGATAGAGAGAGAGAGCCAGACATACAGAGAGATAGAGATAGAGAGAGTGAGAGAGAGAGAGAGAGAGAGAGAGAGAGAGAGAGAGAGAGAGATAGAGAGAATGATAGGGGATAATATAAATCAAGTGTAAGAAATATACGAGAGACAGTCAATAAGTAAGTCACACAGTTCTGTGGGATGGCACGTAAATGTCGTTACTGTTTTCTACAGGTGTCATAAGGTGACAGCAACATCGAACTTTATATTCCCGTTCGTAAGGTGGCACTAGGTGTCTCACACGCATGCGCAGCGCATAAATAAAATGGCGACTGTTCTTACGGAGTGTACAACCAAAGAGCAACGTGCTGCTGTTCGTTTTCTTTTGGGGGGGGGGGGGGGGCAAAAGGACTGCATGCAACGGACATTCATAAGGAAATGTTTTCTGTTTATGCTGACAAATGTTTGTCCCGTAAAGCGGTGCATAGCTGGGTAGAAATATTTTCTCAACGACGCTCTAAGATTGTTGATGAAATCCGATCTGGTCGTCCTGTTGAGATTGCAACAGAAGAATCCTTGCTGCGGGTGGAGGAGATGATTAGAGGTGACAGGCTACAGAATCATTACGATGCAGAACACTGTTGGCAAGCTGCTGGAGAAAATTGTAGCACACAGACTTGCTTGTGACTTGGAACAGCTCGGCTGCTTCCCGCCCACACTTGGAGGATATAGATAGACGTAACAAAGTGTCATGGCTGAATGCGGCGGTCTTTGCTCAAGATGTTTACGAAGGATTTCAGGTCAGAGAAGAGACATGTGCGGCCGCCATAGACTTAGAGGACGCATACAATCGAGCACTTTATGCAAACCTTCCTCAGACTGAAAGTGCACCCTCACCTTGTACGATGCTGCAGTTCTGCTCCAAAGGAAGGTGGTGCTAAGATGCGGGAGTTGGTCTTCTGAGCCGATACCGATATGTCCAGGATTGCCGCAGGGTTCACCACTGTCACCAGTACTATTCAGCGCGTATACGGTGCCTATCACTGAACAGCAGTTGGACGGGAGGGGTAGGACTCTGTCATTTGCTGATGACATTCTCGTGTACCGACAGGGTCGAGATAGACAGGTGGTTACCAATGATATGCAGGGCGAACTAGATCGAATTTCCTCATGGTGCGCGCTGGTGCCCTTGTCAACCCTGCAAAGGCATCGGTTACATGGTTCTCCCTAAACAACCATATTGTGAACACAGACCTGCCGGCAGTAAGAATGGATGGGAGCCTTTTGAGTAGAACCCAGTCAATGACATATCTTGGCGTTAGGCTTGATCGAAGCCTGTCCTTCAGAGATCATGTCGATTATGTTATAACGAAAGCTCGAAAAGGTTTGTCAGCAATGAGAGTCATGGCGACTGCCAATATCGAGCAAAGACTGCTAATACTTCTGTTCCAAGGACTGGTGCTTTCACGCATCGAGTATGCCCTGGCCATCCTCACTGTCAGCCCTACACAGATTGGAAGACTTGAAAAGGTACAAAACGAAGCCTATGCGCATAATTTTGGGCTGCACGAGAGACACCAGCTGTGTAGCAATGAGATACTTCCTTGACTTCCCGACAATGGAACACTAGGATCAAGATCTGGAGAGCTCGTGCATACTTAAAATAAGTGCAGATGAGCAGCACCCTCTGCATGACGCTATATTCAGAGAAAAGGGTGACAGGCTAAAGAGAGGCAAATCATGGATGGGTCTGGCGGAAGATGTCGTCAGACAGGTCTGCAGTCTTACCAGTATCAACCCCGGCAAGGAATGGGTGCCGGTGCCTCCAGCTTTTAAGTGCACTTTCTCCTGCATTATCACACTCGACAGACGGAGCAGAGAGCAGAACCCTGTCGCTGTCAATGCAGAAGTCAACGTACTCATCTATGAACACTCAGATAGCCCCGAAGTGCTCATCTATACAGATGGATCTGTTGTAAAGCAGCAGAGAAGTGCGTGGGCATTTACAGCCCGTTCAGCGGGCCGAACCTTTCAAGAATCCAGTGGTGCCCACTCTATGACCACGAGCAGCATGACGATGGAGGTGATGGACAGTTACACAGGCTTTCATATGGCTGGAATCACAGCATTATACCAACGTGTGTGTACTAAGTGACTCAATGAGCATGATTCAGAAGGTCGAAGCTGGATCTGTACGTAGACAGTGGACTGAGTCGCTGCGGAAGTCTGTTGTCCGTAAAGTCACCTTCATCTTCGTCCCTGGGACATGCGGGAGTCGAGGGAAATGAACGAGCTGATAAACTGGCTGGCTCTGCACCCCTGTGAAGATGGCCAGCCCATGGATCGTGCCGATGTTATTAACGTCCTCAAAGATATGGCGAGAACAGAGGACTTTGACGTCAGTGAATCCGCATACATCGCTGTCCAGGATGAAAGACTTGGGTTAAGAATCGGCACGGCCAGACGCGAGAGGTACATCAGGCATAACGAGGTGGGCTCGTCAACCAATACAGAACTGGCACTATTAGCCACCGCACGCTGATGCATATGCTGGGGGGAGGATCTGAGCACCTATGGACCTGTCCGGAGTGCAATGAAGATACCCCAACTGATAACTGATAACTGATAACAGGCGAGTAACGACAGACTCTGAAGCATCTGCAATAAGATGCTCACATGGTTCAGCATACAGCAAAATGCATGATCGATTGAAATGTAAGAAAGTGTGCTCAAGGTGGGTACACAGACAATTGAAGGAGGAACACAAAATGAACCAATTTTGGCCTGTCCTTGCATCATCTCTGTCGATACGAAGATGAAGGAGAAGACATGCTGAACAGGATTGTTACTGGGGACGAATCATGGGTGCATCACTATCACCCCGAATCAAAGCGTGCTTCAATGCAATGGAAACATCCTTCTTCGCCTTGTATCCAAAACTTCAAGGTTACGCCATCAGCAGGGATGGTTATACTGACAGTGTTTTGGGATTGTCAAGGAGTGCTTTTAACCAATTTCAAGAAGAAAGGTGACAGTGTGAATTCTGAATCGTACCGTGAAGTTCTATCGATGCTTCAAAATGCAATTCAAAGAAAACTTCCAGGACTGCTGACTAGAGGAGCGTTGCTTCTTCATGACAATGCCAGACCACATACGGCTGAATTAACTTAGAAGAAAATTAACCAACTAAGATGGGAAGTTCTGGAACATTCTCCTTACAGCCCCGACTTAGCCTCTAGCGATTTCCAACTTTTTCATCCACTGAAAACCCACCTTGGCGGGAGACATTTCGCGAATGACGCCGAAGGTGAATGTGAAGTGAAAACATGGTTTAGAAAACATAGCACGCAGTTCTATGCGGCCGGTTTGGGAGGACTGATAAAACTATGGGATAAGTGCATCAATGATGGTGAAAATTATGTTAAGAAATAAATGGACAATGTATTATAAAAAATAAACTGGTTTCAAGTTGTTATCATATTTAGTTATGTTTCTACAGCCATTTGTGACTTACTTACTGACTTCCATCGTGTGTGTGTGTGTGTGTGTATGCACAGTGTGCGCGTGTGTGTGTGTGTGTGTGAGAGAGAGAGAGCGTCACACATCTTCCCTGGGGTGAAGGGAACAGGCTGTCACACTTATCATGAATACCTATATATATATATATATATATATATATATATATATATATATATATATATATATATATATATATATATATATATATATATATATATATATATATATATATCGGGATGACTTCAGATCTGGGACTGAGACACTTTCAGTCTGCGACCCCACCAGTCCTCGGATACCTATCTCTCTCACAACCAACCAAGTGATGTTATCCTTTCAAACATCGTCCTGAATAAATGATGCAACTCCGGTATCTACAAACTCGATAACAAAAGTGTATTGTACAAAGCAAAGTGAAGATAATGTGGATGTAGTGCAGATCTGTCTGGTGTGCTAATTGCTACAAGACAGTTAGTTGATGCAGCCACATGAAGATGGTCATCACTGTACAAATGTCAGAGTTCCACACAAGACGGTAATGTCACTTATCTTCTTGGTGTAGGTCCTCAGTCTTTGACCAGATAGCACCTCCTCAGAGTTGTTAGCCCGTTAGGATAATGACACTGGGAATCTGAGCATATGTCCAAATGAAACTCTGAATTTCCATTCACACCCCATCAGGTAGGTGCCTCTATAAAAGGTATAGTTAAATCCGAAAGTTCATTGCTCTACCAACAGTGGCACCAACTCAACAATATACTGATAGTAGCACAGTTCCTGAATTACAGTATATCCAAGCACAATGTCCAGTGCTAAATTTACATTAGAACATTGTTCATTGCCAGAGTCACAATTGCTTAAAGTCTGTGGCTATATTTATGATCAGGAATATCATCCTTTTGAACTAGTGTAGCACAGCTGGACAATTACACAAACCATACTTGCCCAGCAGCCTTCGTTTTAAATGGTGGATGACTTATCCTGGAGTCTGCCCTGAGGGCATATATGACTGACCGGGTGGTAGGGCAGTAGGATCACCTCACGTTAGCAGGTCTGTCCTGACTGCTGATGTTGACACAGAATGATGGTTTTACTGACTGTCCATCACTCCTCTCAGGAAGGTAGAATCTGGAAAAATGACACAGGTAACCCTTGGTGAGAATCACGTGACCACGACTCATCATATGGAGATACACTACCTCCATGAACTCAGATAGGGAATCACCTCCCTAAGGTGGGCGGTGGTTCAATTACAGGCCATGCCTCAGGGTCAGAGGAAGAATAAGGTCTGGGGTCTGACAAGTAGCGGAATAGATCATCTGTTTCCCTGGACTGGGGATAGCGTGAACCCACGGTGACTAATCATGAGTGTCTGCCCCCCAGTTCCCCAGTGGAAGTCTTCTAATGACATACAGGGTTAGAGGGTCTACAGTACCCATAGGCAAGATGGCCCTGAAGGAGGGTCGTTGGTAAAACTCCCTTCCAGCTCTTCCCAGGTGGCCCTGCTTTCCCCATTTCATCCCCCCTGCAATCATCAGACATGTCTGTAGCATCATTTCTGCCTCTTTCCCTTCCCCGTTGTTCTCCTCACAGGAACCCATTGTAGATTAGGTTGGTAGTTCCTTAAGGAGACCTTGAACATAAAGTGTATGAGGAAGACAAGGAAAATCCAGCAGTCGCCCTGCCAAAAGACGCGAACTTCGACACACGCGGAATCGCTCAAATGCCCGTCGATTCAGCTGTGGACATTCCCATGAGATTCGTCTTGACCGGCCGAGTCGGAGGACATCTTACACGATAGCTTTTAGTTACGCCGTCACCGACTTCCGGTTTTGTCGACTACGCCTGAGTTCAAAGGCGGCCCCATGGTGCCCATACAATGTTAACACCGTCAAGCCAATCCTATTTTCTCCCCAAACAATTTCATGGCAGGCAAGACAAGTCGTGCATTATTTGTCCTGTCTCGGCAGTGCACTGTTGGCAACATGCCAGGAATTTGGGTCATATAAACAGGCCTGTTCCGTTATGGAAAATTACAGGCCTTGACCTACGGCAACTAGTTGCTTCATTGCAAACTACCTCGGCTCGATCGCGACTTTCGCCACAATAAATGGAATACTGGTAGCACTCTTACCTTTCATTCTGACATGCAGTTAGAAGTATGGAACCTCAGTCCAACTTAGGGACATACTGTCAACCGTCTTTAAACGATATGTTGACATTGGGAACCATTACTCCTTCTGACAAACTGCAGCCACACAGCCATTCGCTAGCTGGCTAGAACAAACACTCTCCCTCAGTCGAGTGATTGCGCCTGCGCAGTCAAAACACAAGTTTCCGGTACACACATATAGAACTTTCCAGAATCTATGGGCGTAATCCTCTACTCCTTTAGGGGTACAATTACTTGGATTATCTCCCTTTTACTGCAAAAGGTGCTATAAATCGTGAACGATGCTGTAGGCCGAGAGATCTCGTGTGTCTGGTCAATCCCGCATCTCCTGGTCGCATCCTCCAGGCGCTTTTTGTGACATGCAGTAGTCGCGCAAATTCGGTAAACGTGATGCTAGAAGCTACTACCAACGTTCTTACTGCACCACAAGACAAACATTCGAATGACTATTTCAGAGCACAGTGGGAGGTGATGTTTTCCTTTTTAGCTATATGGTAATTCCGCAGAATCCTTAACTTGAACAGAATTATTAATAAGGGTACTGTTAAAACAATGCATTATTATCATATTTAGCATCAACATCCAGTGCCTTGTCGTGTGTGTGTGTGCGCGTGGTGCGTGTGTGTGTGTGTGTGTGTGTGTGTGTGTGTGTGAGGTGTGTGCGTGTGTGTGCGCACGCGCGTGTGTGCGTATTTTCTTTCACCTGAAATATGTTTATAACTGCAATGGTGGCTCTTAAGTGTGTGTGTGTGTGTGTGTGTGAGAGAGAGAGAGAGAGAGAGAGAGAGAGAGAGAGAGAGAGAGAGAGAGAGAGAGAGAGAGAGAGAGAGAGAGAGATCGGCATTTTCTTGTCCATACTAAGGTATGTGGGAAGACCGGATACCGTGACCAGGGCAATTTTGTGGTGACCTGCAAAACAATTCCACAAGGAGTATGTCGTGGTGATAGGCCACGACCTTAGCACGTGAATCCATCAAGGTCAGACATGTCCAGCCGATATTCTACTGAGTCAGGAGTCTTCTTCAGCAGATATCGTGTATATAACAGCTAC
The DNA here is from genome assembly GCA_014155875.1 of Cepaea nemoralis. Classification (NCBI taxonomy): domain Eukaryota; kingdom Metazoa; phylum Mollusca; class Gastropoda; order Stylommatophora; family Helicidae; genus Cepaea; species Cepaea nemoralis. The sequence continues at coordinate 225,425 of JACEFZ010021078.1, forward strand.
CATTCGCCGTCTAGAAAAACCGGTCTCAGTAAAATCATGTGCCAAGTCTCTAATGGTAAGGTGGCTTTTTGATAAATCTTTTCACATTTTTCGTTGTTTCTCCAAGTAGGCATACAGTTAACCTAACAATACTAGTATAATAAAGGGATATATGGTGCTAGCCGCATATAACTGAAGAGACAAGCCATGTCTTCATATATTATGATAGTAGGCTGGTACGACATGGAATACAGCTGGCATACGAACTTTTGAACACAGCACTATGGCGGTACCGTAATAATATAGGTAGTAGTGTGTAGTCGTAGGAGAAGGTGAAAGTATACTACAGGATCTACATACCAATTATCGATAGTAATATATGGACTGTTTAACAGAGGGTGCATGTCAGATACAGAGCTATTATGTATAAAATGTATGTCTATAACGTTGGTATAGTAACTTATTCTTATAATTGTTTTACAGATACGTATGCCCACGAAAACCTAATTAGCAAACTGTGGAGCATACTAAGAGCAGAGCCAAACAGCTATTGCATGGCGTATCTTAATATCCCACAAAATCAAGAAGCTGAGAATCCATTCAGTCATTCTTGTGATTATGGTAAGGGTGGTAGTTTTGCGGACCTAGTAACGGTTCGACTGCGGGATGTGCTACAACAGAACTTCACCAAAGAGAAAATAATCATATTAAGCCTCAGTAGAATTGAGGAGTGCATCCTCGACTATAATCGACAACAGGATACTCCAGAACCATCCTCACCAAACGTCGAGCGAACATCGTCACCGGCATCCTTAACCTTTAGTCAATCCACACTAGCGGACGAGTATTAAAACACCTACATAAAAACAAGATGGTTGTAACTATACTTACAGTCATGTCTTCAATAGCTGACCAGTCCTCAATACGAAGAAAACTACACTGGGTGTCAGGAGACTGTATATGTATATCACTGTTATTCTGACTTCACAGACTGTAGCTCACAGTGACTACAGCGCAAGTAACATGGCGCTCTCTACGCTATCTATTTCATCATGATTAGAGGTCATGAGGCGAGCATGACCCGCATTCCCCAACCCAGCTCAAACTAGACAACGGGTCAACGAGCGGGTAGTAGAACGCTTAGTCGCGCCATACGGACAGCCGCGTCAGCGTAATCTGAGCCGCTTGACCTAGGAAACTGGCTGAAACCGGTTTTACGCGTGGCTCAAAACTAGTATATAAACCCGAGGCTGATAACGGTCAAGCATTGTGATCCGAAGATGACTACAGACCTCAAGACTGTGCCTGCTAACTGGGTCTACATGACTCGTAGTGGTGAGACTATTAGACCAGTGGGCGGTGGTGATAAGGCCGTGTTTGTCTCATCTTACAGAGGAACGAGCACGTTACACATCCGAAGATTCTACGGTGAATCCGACAAGAGGTTCCCTACTAAGACGGCTATGACACTTACTCGGCAAGAATATGAACAGATGATCGCCATGCATCGTGAGATCCTAGCTGACTTTGACAGACTCAATCAAGTTAACCAAGTCAGTAACGAAGTCAAACAAGGCACTAACAGAGGCAAGCAAGTCAGTAAATAAAACATTCAATGCAGTGCTCATATCAAACAGGGCACCAACAGAAGTAATCAAGTCCAAAACTCTCAAGTCAGTGTTCAAGTTAAATACGGGACTAAACGAAACCACCAAGTAGACGCATACTATACCGCCAGTTTTCAACCCATCTACAGTCAGATGTGTGATGACCCCAACAACCAGATGTGTGATGAGCACAATAGCCAGATGTTTGATGTGCAACAAGACTCCAACCGAAGCAATCAAGTCCAAATCACGCAAGGCAGTGCTCAAGACAATCAGGGTACTAAACGAAGCCACCAAGTAGACGCATACTATACCACAGGTTTTCAACCCAGCTACACTCTGATGTGTGATGACCCCAATAACCAGATGTTTGATGTGCAACAAGAGACCAACCGAAACAAGCAAGTCCAAAACGATAAACACAGTACTCAAGTCAAACAGGGTACTAAACGAAGCCACCAAGTAGACGCATACTATAGCGCCAGTTTTCAACCCAGCTACAGTCAGATGTGTGATTACCCTAGCAACAAGATGTGTGATGAACCCAATAGCCAGATGTTTGATGTGCCCGACACTCAGATCATTGATGCTCCGGTTGTTTACATTACTCAGATGTCAGACCACCAAGCAGGAGACCAGTCTTATGACTACATGCCAAGTGACATATTCATACCAGGCTACCAGCTGGAAAAATCCAACCTACTTAAAGACAATTGTGTGAAGAAACCCAGAAACAACATACAATGTGTATAGCTCTGTAGTGTGAAAATAAAATGTTGTGATGATACTATGTATACCAGCTCATATCACATCATCCAGTGCGTATAATGACATTATGCATTTTTATTCTTGTAAAATGTACTGAAATACTTTAAAATGTACTGAAATACTGTAAATTAAACAGGCATATATTATAATTACGTCTTTGTTGTTGAATGTTTAGTGTTTACGGTGTATATAGTTGTCATGTGGTGAGAGAATGATACATATTGATGACAAATTCAATAAATATTTCAACAAAACTAAGGAAACGGGTTAATCAAAGTAGGAAAAACTGTTGACCATAGTCTGAAATATCTCAACAACAGTTATGAAAAAGTAGGAAACTTTGCAAAAAGTAGGAAAAGCTGTTACCCAAAAAGAAAAAACATATACTTGGCCCCATTTCAATCAAATTTATGAAAAGTAGGAAAATTTGTTAACCAAATGGCAAAAATCTTGACTAAGTAAGAAAATTTGTTAACCAAATGTGAGAAGTGTGGTCAAATTTCAACCAAACTTATAACAAGTAGGAAAATTTGTTAACCAAAGTGAAAAATTGTGGCCACATTTCAACCAAACTTATCAAAAGTAAGACACTTTGTTAACAAAAAGTTGAATGTTTGACCAAATTTCAACTAAACTTATGAGAAGTAAGAACAATATGTGTACCATCGTGAAAAGTTTGGCCAAATTTCAACCAAACTTATACAAATCTCAGTCAAACTTATAAAAAGTAACCAAAGTGAATAACTCTGGCCACATTTCAACCAAACTTATAATAAGTAGGACACCTTGTTAACCACATGTGAAAAGTTTGGCCAAATTTCAACCAAACCCATAAAAAGTGGGAAATTTTGTTACCAAATGTGAAAAATGGTGACCAAAAGTTCAACCAAACTAATAAATATCTCACCCAAACTTGTGAAAAGTAGGAAATTTTGTTGTCCAGATGTGAAAGGTTTGACCAAATTTCAAACAAATTCATAAAAAGTAGGAAAAGATGTTAATCAAATGTGAAATGTTTGGCCAAATTTCATCAAAACTTATAAAAAGTAGGAAACTTTGTTAACCAAATGCAACAATTTTTGGCCAAGTAAAGAAATATTTCATCCAGAATTTATGAAAATTAGGAAATTTTGTTAACAAAATATGAAAAATTTTAGCCAAATTTCAGCCAAACTTATATAAAGTAGGAAAATTTATTAAACAAATGGGAAAAAAATATCTCACGTTGTCATTTTACATCCCCAACCTGCTAGAGATATTCGCCTGTTCACTATGCAAACAACAGCTGTATTTCAGAAAATTAAATGTATCTTATATAATAAATCACTATGGTTGAATGAAAAAATAAAATTTCAACAATAAAATTGTACAAAAATTAACAATCAAATTTCTATTCATTGTTTCCAATGTGAATATTTTATATAGAAATTTAATTGTTAATTTTTGTAACTCCGATCTCACACACTTTTGTACAAGCCGATCTCACACACACACACGCGCGCGCGCGCACGCACACATACACACAGAGACACATACATAAGAGCCACCATTGCAGTTATAAACATCTTTCAGGTGAAAGAAAATATTTTCAATTTTCTACGCGCACATGCGTGCGCGCGCACACATGCAACACACACATACACACGCACACACATCACGCACACACACATACACGACAAGGCACTGGATGTTGATGCTAAATATGATAGTAATGCCTTGTGTTAACAGTTCCTGTATTAATAATTCTGTTCAAGTTAACGATTCTGTGGAATTACCATATAGTTAAAAAGGAAGACATCACCTACCCACTGCTCTGAAATAGTCATTCGAATGTTTGTCTTGTCGTGTAGTAAGTACGTTGCTAGTAGCTGCTTGCATCATGTTTACCGAATTTGCGCGACTTCTGCACAATAACGCCTATTTGTCAAACTTCACGCATTTTCCTCGGATTTCTTACGTTTCGATATGTATAATTTCTGATACTATTTGTTGATTTTCTGTTCACAATTCCGGTCTTTTTTTCTGCCAGGAAAAAAAAGAAAAATACTAACCTGCACAGTCCGCAGCGACTGCATTAGCCAGGCGACCTTAATTCCTCAGGCTCAAAGACCCCTCTGCCATACACAGCAAGGTACTATATTGGTAGTATATGACAGTTTCTATTTACTGTCTTTTTCGTATTGTTTACATAATCACCACCCAAGCAAAGTACCTTACAATATTTGTTTACAACTTCGACGATGTACTCAATCGATTTAGCGTGATTTATAACCGCTATATTAAAAAGTTCACTACCAGGCGTTAATCAGTTACTGCGATATTACACTAAGCGCAGATGACATGCCCCATACTTGCCGGTATCACGGGACACAAATATTTACAAAATAGCTAAGGGGAATAACTGGCGTTATTATTTTTTTAAAGTATTTTGTGATTAATTTGCAAACTTCACTGATTATGTTATTTTAATTGAATGTATACTACTTAGACTGGTCTTTGGTGTTATTTTCTCTAGAATTAATCACTGTTATATTTTATTACGTGTTTATTAATTGTGGCAATATACCCATATATAAAATTATTAGCCGTAGTCTGGCTTCAGACTTTTCTCCTAAAGCTGCTAATGGCCCTTTTGACTCAAATCTTTTGGGTCGTTTGGCTAGATCAGAGTCTAGTATTGCCAAATACTTCCTTTGGTCTGGCTTCATTGTTCACTGATGTTCGCATTTCGGTGTGAATATTGGTGGCCCCTTCGGGGGTAAAGGCTAATATCCGGTGTAGTGACCGATTCCCGTGCGCCCCTCACATAGGTCTACCCCGTTTACACACACACACACACACACACACACACACACTGGAACTCGAACCCGGGTGCCCAGCGCTTATTTGGTCTACTTAACTATATAAGTATTCCACATGCCCGGGGCTTGCCTCGCTGTCTTCAAATGGTCTCGGCGTGGACCGAGGGAAGCAACGGCGGTCGGAGGAGGCACGTGTGGGTCGGGGACACCCATGGACCTGATGTAGTCAACCGGAAGTGACACAGGGAAGTGACACTGGAAGTACCAAAATATACCCGCCAAGGTCAAATAATGAGGTTGGCTTTTATGACGAAATAAGACGGCGGGATAACCCGGAATAGAAGGATTTATCTGAGGTTGCCAACCTCATTTTATAATCCATTAAAACGTACCTTACTACTATGTCAATATATCGATACCCCACCTACCGCTCAAGTCTTTGTCAATGCCACTTATTCTAACACTACACAGAAAGTTACAAGTTTGTTGTTTATCGTTTATATGACGTCGCAGTCAATCCCAGCCCATTTATCGTCCATTTGTTTCTTTACTTGTATATATCAATCTTTATGTTTTTATTTTTTTTTTTCATTTGAAGATCTGTAACCCGTAACCCCGCCATGAAAAAGCAGCAGTCACTTCTTTTCCAAATACACCACCAAAAGAGAAATGCAGCATTAAGCTGTTGTTTCTACCTACAAAGCTGCTGACGCTCCATGTTTTCAAATAAAACAGCGCCGCCAATATACAATCGATAATACACGTGGAAAAGAGACACACAACGCAATACGGTGACACGCTGATATAAGCAAACCAACACACCCAGACAGACAAATCAATACATCGACACCCACGCCCGACCTAATTGGCAACTTACTTACACCAAGAGAAACGTTTAAACAGCTTTCATATACGGTGTCTGCGAAGAATTCTCGGTATTAAGTGGCAAGACAGAATCACAAATACTGAAGAATTGGAAAGATCAGGTTGTGTGACGCTTTGTTCCATGCTCAGTCTTCATAGACTTAGATGGATAGGACATGATAGGAGGATGGATGATAGTAGAATACCAAAGGACATCTTTTTTGTGAATTACAGATGGGTAAGAGATCTCGGCCTCTACTACGATACAAGGATGTGTGTAAGCGGGACATGATTGATACAGGCATTGATAATGTACATTGGGAGCATGTCGCAGCTGAACGTATTGCATGTAGGGCAAAGATCAGAAATGGAATAAAGACAAAGGAGAAAATGATTGCAGATAAGTCATACATCGAGCGTGCGAGATGTAAAATGGTGCATGATGGTGGAAATGACCATGTGTTCATATGCATCCACTTTGGACGAACATTTACAGCGCGAATTTGCCTTATCAGTCATTCGCCACCACTATGGGTTGTAGGTTGGAAGCACAATGTAACAAACTATCGTCTGTCAAGACGGCAAGGTGCCATGAATGTGTGTGTGTGTGTGTCTGTGTGTGTGTGTGTGTGTGTGTGTGTGTCTGTGTGTGTGTGTGATACTTTCAATCAGATAGCGGGGGGAACGATTAGTAGTGCGACTCTTCGCTGGCTGTTGAACGAGCGTACGGGAATGTCCTGAGTGCAGTGATGTCATTTTTTAGCCCAACTCAACTCAAGACGTAGAAGTGTTGGCCTGACGGCGAGGGTTATTGGTAATAGCTGACCATCACGCAAACACTGATCCAGAACCTCACTAATTGTAGCAATTGCTAGTAGTAGTAGCACGAGTGTGGACAACGTTCCAGCTCAAAGGGAGCGACATTTTAAAAAAACATGTGCAAACCGTCGAGCATATCTGTGCTGCACGTCACTGATGCGGCCACCATATTTATATAGGGGTGTATTTTTAGTGACTCTGAAGTTTTTGAAAATATTGCCGTTCCAAATTTTGTATTCACCCTCTGTGCAACATAATTAAAAGGTGGTAAATACAAAACGTGGAACTTACACCATTGAATCGCTCGCTCTGTGGAGAAGCAAATCGCTATAAGATAGTGCAGAGGATGCCTCGCATTAAAAGTGTCTCGAAATGTATGCAGCCGGGAAGAAGAAGGCAGAGGCGAGGAAGGCCGCTGCGACTGCTGATCCTGTTTCTACACACAGCAGTCCTACTCCTACACCAGCTGAAGCCGTTCCGTCCGGTCACTGAACCAACGCCAGAGACTACAACGACTACAACTGAAGCCAGCAGCAGAGAGAAGTCCACACCAACACTAACAAGAAGCAGCCAAGCAGCTTACCAAAGAACTCTACACATGAGGAAACCACAACCGAGCCGAGGAATTCGCAGGCGAAATCCTGCTGAAACAAACCAACGTTTGGGAGGCTAAATTGTCGGCGCTAACAACAGACAAGATACTGAGTCTGTTGGAGTACGATCTGGGAAGACACAGCATCACCCAGATGCGCAAGACACCTGATGGAATAGTGGTCTCCATCAACAAGAACTCAAAGACCACCACACTAATGCAGAATATATTACAACATGAGACAACCGACATCAAGCTTTCGCACGGCATATCAGTGGAAAGCCACCAGACACAGCACGATCACACGATGGGTCATCAAGCGAGTGAAGACCATCTCAAAAATGATCAGATCAGGGAGAGGATGTGGAGAGGACTCGACACTAAACATTACCAGTGCAGAGAGGATCATCAGGAAGAACAACACCCCCTCCACAGTCGTCATCATTACTTCGGAAGACCGGATTATCCCTCTAACAGTCAGATGGGACAGAAGAGAACAAGCACCAGAGCACTACATACCGAGAGTGCTGCATTGCTCCAGGTGCCAGATGTTTTGGTACATCCGTGCAACGTGCAAATGTTAGGTGGAGATGTACAAATACTGCTCTGGACCCCACACATACAGTCAGTGCCCTCAAGCTAAGATCGACACGGACTTCAGGAGGCCTAACCCAAACAGAAAGTGCACCAACTGCCTCGGCAATCATGGCGCCAGGTACCTCGGCTGCCCCTGCCACCAAGACATGAAGATCGCCATCAAATCTCATATACTTTATGAAGAGGGCCAGGAGGCAGTACAAGGCTACCACTCGCCTAACAAAGAGCGGCAAGGTACAATTGGAAGGCCAACTGAAGGACCTGAATGCGATCCAAGTTCACCAGCATCGAGGAACAGCGAGACAAGACACAAGAGACGCAAATAACAGCCGTTCAGCGCATCCTGGACGAACTGAAGCAAATACAGCAGAAGATTGAGCAGGATGTCGCTCGAATGGCTGCAATAAAGGCTGAGACAGAAAAAACTCTGACAAAAATACAAGAAGAAAGAGAAAAGATAGAACAGCTCAAGTCAAAGAACGAGACATCAGAAGCAGGAAGATACCAAGTCACAGACAGAAGAGAAATAACCAGACGAGGAAATAGAAGAGGTAGATATCCAAACAGACAGCGACCAAGAATGGACGGTGGCCAGGGAAGAGATTACTCTCCAGCAAGAACAAGATACTAAGCCGTCCACGACACAAGGTACCAAAGAAGACCCAGACGATACGAAAACAGACCAAGACCAAGACAAGATGTCTGAAAGAAGGATGATGATTGGTAATCATCCCTGCAGGAAACAAAACCATAAGACGGGGCGGGAACACAATTACGACAGGCCTTACAAGTGTGCGGCTCTGTCCAGACATGTAAAACCACAAGGATGAAACGAACACAATTACAGCCATTCAAACATTTTCAAGGAAGCTTATATACGCATCTCCATTTGCAAAAGAAGAAGTACGAGATACGAGATACAACATAAGGGCCCCGACTATAACCAAATCGATAAGTCGACGATTGAACTGGAATGTTAAATGGAACAGCAATATGTTCAAATATCCCACATTCATTAAAAATGCACCCTGTACTAGTGTTGTGACGTCACGCTATTCGTCCACACTGTGTCGCCAGCTTCAGTACACTCTTGTCGCCCTTAGCAACAACACTGACAACAGACATGACACTGGCACGCATTGGCCAATTTGTAATGCAAATTTAAGATTTTTATTTTCGCAACCTAGGTCGCGAGCTTGTGCGTATGCGTGTCGGTGTGTGTGTGTCCGTGTGCGTGCGTGTGTGTGTGCGTGTGTGTGTGTGTGTCGCGTAAATGTGTGTGTGTGGGTGTGTGTGGGTGTGATACGATCGTATATTTGCAGTCTAACAATACTGTTAAATATTCATAAATTTAGTTAACTGGTCATTGCTACGGTCTAACGCTGTTTTGGGGAAGCTGGCAAATATCAATAAAGTATCCATTATAACGGTCATAGACTAAGACGAGGCAGGTCATGGATGGCACAGGCAGAACTTTCTATACGTCAGGTGTGTGATCTAGAGACCATCAATCGTGAAAGAGAGTGGGTGGAAGTTCCGGAAGACATGACGGATTAGCACAATGTAATAATAACACTGGGTCGTGAGTGCAGAGAATGGGCAGCGGACCGCACTGAGTTTGAAGTGCAACAGCTGATCCAGAGCAACACACATCAAGGTGACATAGTCATCTACACCGATGGGTCAAATGGTGAGAAACAGACGTAGTGGCTGAGGCTTTATTGCAAAGGCTAATGGGCGAATCTTGAAAATGGAGAGTCTGGCATATGAGACTACGACCTCCAGCGTGAGAATGGAGAGTCTGGCATATGAGACTACTACCTCCAGCGTGAGAATGGAGGTGGAGGCAGTAACAGCGGCATTCCGGTAACTAAAGGAGACTACTGCAACACACGTTGTATTCATTACGGATTCAATGAGTATGCTTAGCAAGGTGGAGAAAGGAATGTGTCGTGTGGAATGGCTCTCGTCGCTTCAGAGGTCCCAGATCGTGAGAATTGTATGGGTATTTTGCCCTGGCCATGCGGGTGTACGAGGGAATGAACAGGCTGATATACTAGGAGGGAGGGCACCTCTTGGTGGTATTTTGCCTATGGACAAGAGGGAGGTGGTCGTGTGCTTGTGGGACCAGGTGGAGAAGGCGGATGAACAGAGTGAGAACCCATATGTGGAAAGAATGAGACTGCGGGGATCGGCAGGGGTTCTGGAAGAATATCAAAATTGAGAGGGAAGACCAGAAGAACTTTTAATCAGATAGCGGTGGGATTTATTAGTAGTATGGCTCTTCGCTGGCTGTTGAACGAGGGGACGGAGCACGTATGGGAATGTCCTGAGTGCAGTGATGTCGGTTCTTAACTCAACTCAACTCAATATCCATTATAACGTATCCAAAAAAATTCTAACCGTAATGCGATGAGGAGGTTTTTTATCAGGAAATCTTGCTGTACATCTTTGAACAACCATCCGTGTGTATCGGCCGCCATTTCGAAACACATGTTCAACCAAAACAATTATTTCTTCCGTTGCACCGTTCTGTTTGGAGTGCAAAAAATTACTCCAGCAGACGTCAGCCATTCGCTGTATATTGCTTCTCGGTGGACCGTGGAGCACATTTTTAATGACGTCATGTACATCATTTTTCAAAATTGTTATACATACAAAGTGTAGTGAGACTTTACAAACACCCTGTATTATTGAATGTGTATACAGACACCACCGTAGCTTAGTGGCCAGTGTATCCGCCTACAAGCCCTATAATGCCGAACTCAAATCCCACTAGAATCGAGATGCTTTCACAACCACACAATCCGACAACGCCCACAATATAAGTGTCAGACATTGTCTGGTGATAGGTGGCCAGTGCGATAACTAATACATAACTCATGCAGTCCACATGAACCTAGACAGCATGATCAGTAAGCCATGACGTCATGAGTATGCGTGTCTGTTTTAAATATGACAATGGATCACAGCAGTGATAAACATGTGTTCGCCGCACGTTATTGATAATGACAGCACAAATCCCATTATGTTTTACAAGCATGCAATGTAATGCATAGTTCCACTGTTCATGTTTGCTAATAACTTTATTTGGGTATTGTGTGTTATCAGAGAACGAAACAAGAAAGCTACCCGCTATAAACACCAGCTTATATCAGATTTTGCGATTTCCTTTTACGTTGGAAACAATCAATGCTTGTATTCTCGAGGAATTCTCCTCTCGAGAATGTAGTATTTGCCCATCAAAAACACCTGTTCAAATAGCGTACGAGTTCCAGGCTTGTCACTGCCTGTTATAAAGGTTATCTAGCTAACAGTCAAGAGGACAATAAACTCAAATAAACAGGCTGAGTCCCTGTCTTATTCTGATGAAGACACGGTTGGGACACCACTAAAGCAGTAGTATACACTCCACCGTGCAGCAAGCACAACAGGAGGTTTCTGATCGTCAGACGCGCTTTCCACTTCTACACTTATTTCGACCTCTTTATCGTGCTTATCCTCTTGGGTTGGCGGCCCCACCCGGCACTTGCCTCTCATGTGTCTCTCCTTTGCCGCTCCTTTTGTAATTTCGATTCTTGTACGCCAGCTACAAGACACTTTTTTCACCTCTGATTGCAATCGTCCAACAAATGATCGCCATGTGTGAGTACCCTGTCCTCGGGAAGGCGGACGTCGTTATTCGATTCCTTTTCACTCCTTTGGACTTGGCAGGCAGAAAGCCAGACGTTTGTCTCCCACGCCGCATACTAACTGAATATAAGATTTAAAAAAATTTTTTCAAATAATTCGAAGTGTTGCTGTCAGTGCAAGAAGATATAGATCTATAAAACTAGGCACAAAAGCTATAGACATTTACATCTTATCAACACAAAACACGATTCCTTGAAAATGGCATAAGAAATAGAGATACATCACGGAGGAAACATCCAGACTAATAAAAGAATGAAGAAAATCGAAGCAAATAGTTGCAGAAACAAATACTCGCACATGCAAAAGCTACAAAAAACAACTGAGAAGTACAATTAGAGAAGACGAGAATACGTTGCTGATGAGTACTTCAATAAAATCGAGCATCTCCAATTGCTAGGAAAAGATGCAGTCTTGTTCAAGAAAATTAGAACATAACCTTCGAATGTAAACGATCATTGCGTGTATTAAATGGTGGGAATGGTAGTACTTTAACAGAAAATAAAGATATACTAGATCAATGGAAGAAGTAATTTTGAGAAATATACGAAAGCGCAACAAAGATTCCAGATAATTTACCAGAACACGTAGAGAGATAACTAGAACCTTTATCAGAGGGAATATCAACAATACACAAGTCTGGAGAAAGGGAAATCACCAGGTTGTGACAATATACCAACGGAACTAATGCAGACAGAACGACAAGCCAGCGTCCGTATCTACCGCGCGCTGTGTGTGAGTATATTTGACTCAAGGCATGGCAGTCAACAACTTATATTCCTCTCTCCAAGAAAGGTTTTAAACAGTATAGTGCAGGTCCGCTTGGCCGAATGGATAAGAACAGTGTTCTTAAACATCCAGTGTGCTGATGCCGAGGTTTAGCAGCTGGACTAAAATATTGACCTGTCGTCCTTGACTTGGTGACGTTAATAACAAGCACCTCTAAAGTCGGAGTGGGTTCGCCTGATGGCGAGGGACACTGTTAATAGGGAAAGCTAACCCACACGCCAAATTCAGTCCATCACTACCACAAATAGTGTGTATGGACTACGCTTGAGTTCAAAGCGAGCGAGCGCGCAAAACAAAAAAAAGGACAGTGGAACCAGGTACCATATCTTGAACATGAAATCTACCTTAGAGAAATGCAGAAAGTAAAATGTGTATCTTCATTCTTGTTTCACGAGATACAACGTGTGCAAATGTTCTGTCTACAGCTCTTCACAGCTGCCAGTCTATTAGTCGTGCCGAGGCTCTCTCCTCCAGGCCGAAACCACGTAACAATAGACCTATTCTCTCACTAACCTACCATCCTCATAATATTTCTGCCAAGAACATTCTCATGAGACATCTATCCATTCTCCAGGCAGACCCGTTCACTTGCGATGCCTTTTTAGAGGCCCCACTGGTGGCATATAGACGGGATCGTAACCTCACGGTCTCAGTGTCCAACACAGTTTTATTTAAGTCCCGTATGCCCCCTGCCCCCTCCCATCCCTGTAGGCGTATAGTCCACTAATAAGCCAGTTGCATGTCCTTCACAGGACGTCGTAGTCAACGCCAACATTCTCTTTGCCTTCTGTGACTTGCGTTCAGTCACTTCTCATTTCTTTCTGAACAACAGGCACTTGTGCTATTTTATTATGGCAAACGCGGGTTGGTCTGCATCCTAATCCCCCGAAGCAGTGTTTCGAGCTTGGCGTGCGGAATTGCGACCTGCATCCGTTACATCGCCGCAGAGTCTGCTACAGTGCTCTACCTATCCATATTTTTCCTTTTCGCTCTCATGGGCGCACCCCCATCCCCCCAGCGGCGGTTCCCTCACCGGTCGTCTTAGCCAATCCCCTAGCTTCTGGCTGTATTGACCTTTAGTCAGTTGACAATGTTAACCACTACATCCGGTTATTCCATCCATGGATAGCCGCTCAAGCAAGGATACAGATAAGTAACCTTAATACTTTCATGTAGTGTCTTTCGTGTATTTGTTTCTCTATGTTTGTTTGTTTGTTCTGTGCTGACGAATGCTTTGGCCGCAACGTCCATTTTGTTTCTTGTAGTCGTGCTCTAGTAAAGCTCACAATCTACTTCTAGTTTTTCCGTGATTCATTCATTGTTTCATAGACAATAGTAAGGCCTCCGACTGTGTTCAGCATAATATATTGTGGAACAAGCAGGCATTAGAGCAGCCGCTGAATCATCAAACTTATTTGAGGTGCAATAGAGAGTAAGACACGGCTGCATTCTCTCCTCATACCTTTTCAACGTCTAGACAAAATAATGTAATGAGAAACGTCAAAACATTATGGCACCCGAAGTAGTTTTGATCCATTAACAAACTGATGAAATTAGAATTTCAAAACTCACATTTCCAAGTGGCACGGTACTCCTTACAAGTAATGGCAGGGGGTTATAAGAGTTGATCTTGTCTGACAAGAGTCAAAATTAAAATATATTTCTGATCTTGAAATTATATATATATATATATATATATATATATATATATATATATATATATATATATATATATATATATATATATATATATATATATATATATATATATATATATATATATTCACGGGCATGTCGAGAGTATGGTAGTTTCGACAACCCCAAAGATTCTGTCCGTTATATTTAATATAGCTGCTACTGGCTCAGTGGTTTGAGACCATTAAATAGAGTTTAGGAGAACCAAGGAATACCTCCAGGAAAACAATGAAGGCTTTATTGAGTACCCAAAATATCCTTTAGGTGGTTCCTTGCATCTCCTCTACCAACTAAATAATTATTAATCTAGGATGTTTATTAAAACAATTTTACTACGACAAGAAAAACACTCAATAAATGACATGACCTCATTTTCATGATTTAATAAACATAAACTTGGTTTTGAGCATTGCATTTCAACGATACAATCTTATTCAATTCAACAAGGACATATACATCTATTTATAATTATACATCATGTATGTGCCACATATATTGGTTATATCACCAACAATATCTGTCTGTGAGTTATATGTACTGCTCATCTTTGACTGGCATGAGGGTAACTGAAATAAAGAACTATACACTCTGGGTTCTCCACTTCAAGGTTTATGGATCCCTCTGGCTAACAATCACTGGCTGTATGTTATTTTATTCTTCCTGTTGATCTGTTCCAGGTCTGAGCAGAATATTGGCTCTAGTTCTCCCCGTTAAGGGTCAAGAATCTAACATCTATGTTACCTGCCCTTCATGGATCGAAGAAAATCTTGCAGGTGAATAGCTTTCTGCACTACTCTATCAAGGGCATCACTCAACCAGATGCTCACCCAACAAGTTGCTCAATTCACAAAGTCAGATCTGGATCTATATGGTTATAGACACTGCCTGGAATTTCAGCATCAATCATAAATCTGATGATATGATCAATATGAACATCAGAAATGAAATGCTGTACCTTTCAAGAAAAATAACAAAGAAAATACATAAAAGAATTTTGATTCTAGGAAAATAAACAGTGGAGGGTAAAGAGTCTTGGTGCTCTCAAATAGTTATTCACAACATAACTGGTTGTTTTCCATCCAATCTTCCATTATAAGATGTTCAAGGTTTAGACTAGCAGATACGCAGTGTCATCTTCTCCCACTGCCTGTCCTTCAGGTCTACAGGTTAAAGTAATACCTTGATTGATTTGGAGTTGACAACTATGTTTACCATCTTTCTGTACCTAGTTATCTTCTCTACATCTTCTTTCATTAAAAGAAACAGGATCTTATACATTAAGGGTTTTTTAAATCATTCCCTATTGCAATGAGTAGTTGCTTATAAACAATATAAGTACATCAGTGGTATCAATTCTTGTATAGTATTGAGGTGAATTCTTTTCTAATCAAAATTTTTAAGGCGAGTATATTTCCCCGTCTTCACCGTGTCTGTACAATGCTTTTACCTTATTTATCATCATCATTGTTGTTGCAATCATCATCATCATTCTAATCATTATCATTATATCATTATTATCATCATTATTATCATTACATCATTATCATCCCATCATTATCATTATAATCATCATTTTCATTACAATCATCTTCATCATCATAATTGTTATTACATTCATCATCCTCATTATCATTACAATCATCATTACAAGAGACCAAATGTTGTAACAGGGGTGAGATGAAATACAAAGTGGGGTCTTGCGAAAGATAAAAACCAGATGCTTGCAGTATGCGTGATATGTAATATGGGTTGTGTCGTGCTTAGGGCACCATCCAGATGATAGTGACATGAATTATATTTAATACAACATGGTTTCATGCGTCGGAGTGCACTAAATTATTAATTAGTGTATGGGTTATGACGAACATGTTCTCTCATGATAGACGGGACATTACACATAAAAGTTGCCTTCTATCATGAGACCGATTGCCAACTTATACTCCTTCTCAGCATGTCACTTCTATTCACTCATTCACACTCATTCATCAGAAATCATTCTCATACTTGCATGTAAGATAAATAATTACACTTATGTGATTTCCCAATGATAACTTTAAATGTTTAACACCAATGACATCACAAGGAAATCTCATCCTTCCAAAAACCTTTCACCATACACAATCATAGTTGTATGGATGACAATTAAGCATATGTGTGTGCTTTACACATGATAAATTCTCATCTGTTTAATCCATAATGAAATCACATATGACTCATCATAGGCATGCTCTCTTCAATGAAATAGACTTATGTCATCATTAGGCATACTTATGAGATTCCCAAATGATGATTTCTCATGTTTAACAATAATGAAATCACACATGGATCACCACATTCTCTCATAAAATACATAGAATTATGTGATACACCCAATCCACATTCATTCATCATGAATCATAACCATTCTTGCATGGTGCTTGATTAAGCATTATTATGTGGTACAAATATTAATTCCACACGTTTAACAACAATGAAAATACATTTGACTCACCACATGGGTGCTTTAACCCACCACACAAAATTATGATACCTATAGAAATCTATTTGGCTCATGTAATAAAAAATCTACTTGACTATTACACATTGCACTAATTTGTCTTACCAGTGTTTGCCCATTTAAAATACCTTTCTTCTTAGTGAACTAAGTATTCTTAATATTGAGCACAACCCACTACTGGCAACGCCGATCGCATTCTGGTATGAACCCAAGGCCTATCCACGTCAATATGGAAGCACTATACTCGAGTTTCGCCCTCATTTGAGCTCGTCAGTAGTGCATATCCCTGACCGGATCCGGAAACAGTCCCAGATCACGCGTGTGAAGCGGGTGTGTAACCACGCGGCACACACTGGACACACCAAATTATCACAACAGATAATCACAACGCTACCCATCGTAGGCTATGCTCAAGATTGCCCAATCGCCGCAAGTATTCTTAGCTTCCTAAATCGTAAGTTAATCACTCCTAAATCACTATTGATTTAGTTTAACTTCTTAAGAAATAAAATGACAACCTAAGTCTAATGTTAACACATTAAATAAGTTGTTTACCTGGGAGAAAAATAAAGCCCACTGTGGTTTTTCCTAATGTACAATTTATCCATGACTATGTTAACTGAATATAATGTTTAGTTTTTACTAAATTAATTTAAGAACTAACCACATGGTTTACAACACATTTACTCACCGACTCTTCTTTGAAAAAAAGGCTCACAGACTAACTTAAATTAAAGTAAATTATTGTGTTTACTTTTCATTCCTTTTGAATGGCTCAAATCACCACATGTCAACAACAAGATGTCAGGTACTAGATTTGGCTTGGTTTCAAGATATACTGGCTGCGGTTCGTTGGTCCTTCTATTCTCTCGACTAGATTGTCTGTTTTGGGTTCTTAGAGATTTTAGACCACAATTTGCTGCAATTCGCAGTCGTCCTTCTTCTCGTTAGTGTTTACGTGTTGGTGGTAGCAGAATGAGGCCATGAACCGGTCGTTGCTGGTTTTTATCCTGGCTTTTCCTGTTCAAGGTTTGTGGTTGAATCGGCGAAAATGAGTCGTTGTAAATTTAGGATTTTAGAAGCGGGGAACAAACCCGCACTGTTGCGGTGTCAATCTCGAATTGTTTTACGGGAAATATTCACAGCAACGTTACGGTTTGCGAAAATATATTACAGGGCAAAACAACATGCCAATCAAAGATTATAATCAAGAGTGAAGAAAATTAATCCTGGAATATACGGTGATCAGATGGCAACTCTCGGCAAAGAATACCCAAGAGAATTTTATAAACGTGGCATCAATTTGAGAAAAAGAGATGCATGCTACAACCCAACCATCATCATAAATAGCAAAAGAGGTATACCTTTATTTACTCCACAACAAAGACCAGCAAGGTGGACAGAATACTTTCAAGAACTAATTAACCTCACATATAACATAGAAAGCCAAACTGTTGTGTCCAAAAGCTGTCGACAACAGGAACCAAACTTCATACCTGCGTAAGTAAAATCAGTTGTACGGAAAAGTAATAAAAACAAATCACCGGGTCCAGATGGAATAATCACAGAAGCTATTCTGGTTTGTGGGAAAACAAGAGTTTAATGACTGACAAAGCGTTTTAATAGAGCTTGGAAAGAAAGGAAAGTCCCAGATGATTTGCAACATGCAATAATAATATGGAAAAGCAGGTCTCCCTGGCCAAGGAGTTAACGACATTGTTCGTAATCCCGTATATCCACGCGGGGAAAACAGCAGCTGCGAGAATCGGTAGCGGTTCGCGCCGCTCTGGTAACTTACGGGGATATGTGAGCCAGTCGTTCAGAAAGCAATGGCAAACTACTGAACGTAAAACTTGCCTAGTACATCAACAGCAGCTGAAAATGCTGGTGTTGACTGCAACGTCCTGTAAGAGATATGCAACATTTAATTTTTTTTTAAATATGGAAAACGGAAAGCAATATGAGAGAGTGCGAAAGATACTGAGGTATATCAATCTTGAGCCACATAGGGAAAACGTACGCACAACTGAGTTAGACCCATAGATGAACAACAGTTAAAGCAAAGTACAGTTAGGTTTCAGGAAAGGTAAAAGTTGCACTAATGCAATATTCACTCTAAGGCAAATATTTTGAGAAAAACCATCTAGTACAGTGACAAACAGAATATCAAATCAAATCAAATCAAATCAAATCAACTTTATTAGGGTCACAAATTGGGCGCGCAGGCCCGTCTTACATTCGGTCCTTCCAATCACTCGTCTTTCGTTCATCATGAGCATTATACATTTACATAGGAAGAAAAATAAACATTGTGAAATGAATGTTGTAAACATAACATATTGGCTATAAAGGTCATGGCAGTAACTAAAGCTATATCGTGTTTGTAGATCAAGAAAAAGATAGATACACATTATCATCTCATCTATGAACACTCAGATAGCCCCGAAGTGCTCATCTATACAGATGGATCTGTTGTAAAGCAGCAGAGAAGTGCATGGGCATTTACAGCCGTTCAATGGGCCGAACCGTTCAAGAATCCAGTGGTGCCCACTCTATGACCACGAGAAGCATGGCGATGGAGGTGATGGCAGTTACACAGGCTTTCATATGGCTGGAATCACAGCATTATACCAACGCGTGTGTACTAAGTGATTCAATGAGCATGATTCGGAAGGTCGAAGCTGGATATATACGTAGACAGTGGACTTCATCTTCGTCCCGGGACACGCGGGAGTCGAGGGAAATACACGAGCTGATAAACTGGCTGGCCCTGCACCCCCTGTAGATGGCCAGTCCATGGATCGTGCCGATGTTATTAACGTCCTTAAAGACATGTCGAGAACAGAGGACTTTGACGTCAGTGATTCCACATCGCTGTCCAGGATGAAAGACTTGGGAGTAAGAATTGGCACGGCCAGACACGAGAGGTACATCGGGAAAACGAGGTGCCTCGTCAACCAACACAGAACTGGCACTATTAGCCACCGAACGCTGATGCATATGCTGGGGGGGGGGGGATCTGAGCACCTTGGACCTGTCCGGAGTGCAACAAAGATGCCCCAACTGATAACTGATAACTGATATGGGCCATGCTTGAAGACTACAGGATAGAAGGACACTTGCTAGAAAACATTAAGCCATGTACCACTCAAGCCAAAGTGCAATAAGAACACAAGAAGGCATATCAGATATCTCCAAAGTCAATTCAGGAATGAGACAGGGATGTGGGTTGTGTACTCTGGGATGTTTTCATATCAATTAAATGCTACAAGTGAAATCTCAACAAGTAATTGTCAAATGGAACGGAGAGGTAGAAACGAACGGATTTAGATAAATATAAGATGGCAAATAATATGGAGTGTTGTGTGCATGCCTGGAAACATGTGTCTGGAACTTTACATGAAGATGTTTCTTCAAAACAATTGTAAAACCTTTGACAAGATATTAGGGAAATGTGAAAACCGGTGTCTAGACATCTGTGTCAGACAGTGGATATTAGTAAGTGGGCTGCCCAGTGTCATTTGTAGTGTTTGTTATTGTTAGTCCTTATTGACAACCGTTGCTGATAATATAGGCAAATAGATGCAAGTTATGATTCTGAAAATGTTTCCACGTCTGATGTTGTCGTTGTTCTCTCTATTTCATTTTCAATCATTCTGACAATGAACAATTTTTACCCTATTAATTTTACTTGCAAATTGTCAGTAATATTTTCTTTCTGTTTCATTTCAAGTTAATTACTTTGTATGTCTCTGACATTCAATAATATGTTATCGACGTCATTGCACTAAGGTGTAGTTCATATAGATTTGCCTGTAAACATAATGCTCCAACAATACCCCAAGGCTCGCCTGTAGACATTGCGTGAGCATATATGAAATGTAGATACACGATTATCAATTCAAAGGTGCTATTCGTTACCTGACATCGGTCAATACAGTACCAGATTAGTGCCTGGTTTTTACATGAGATGTGGAAAGAACACAACGGTCTGAACTGTTTAATAGAACATAGCTATTATGGAGCTCACTTGTTACGTCATGCTTCAGTTTCGTGTGGGAAACCAATGATGTATCGACTGTTAGTCAAATAACGTGGAGACAATAAGTATATCTGCACCCCTCCAATCTACTATTGAAGCTGGCAAGTGAAGGTTTCAAGCAATCCATCAGAAGACAACAGTGACCTTATTATGCTTCCTGTTCGTGTTGACTCTTGTTCGCACCACTGAACTTTGAGCAATGTTTGAAATATGTGACAAATTAACAGATCAGCGCTAGCAACTATTGACACGCGCCTGACCAAACACGGCTAAATGTCATAATGAAGCAGAAACGTATTCATAACGTGAAATTCTACACAGGCTACCCGATAGTTCTAAACATCAAGATCCCAATCTTGCAAAATTTTCACGGCCATTTTCTATTAATGTAATCAGAGATACCCTGCGCACCTCCCTGTAACGAATAAAGCCTTTTTCTTGATCATCGTGTACCTACCTATATTTTATGTATGCTCACGCAGTGTCTACATGCGAATCTATATGAACTATGCCTTAGTACAATGGTGTAGTGTTAAAGTGATCCTCACTGACTAAGAAGCCATACAGTAATGTTGTTACTGACAAGAAGATCAAATCCGTTGGTTGTTTACTTAGTAACAAAACTGTGGTACCACCAGGTTGCAAAAACCACTAATTCGTATAGCTGACGTCATCAGTCTGTGAACACTAACTATACTTCCAGTGATAAGTAACGTACTCACAACTCATTAACACAAGTACATTGTCAACACTGGGAAGTAACAAATTACTAAGACCTCCAAACAAAACAGTCGAAATGATAGAGAACAAATATCACTGACAATTAGCATGTAAAACTCATCGCCTATGCCAGTTAGCAAAAGCATACGATGCATGAATTGTTTATATTCATATCTCTGAACCATGTATTTTATTTCATTGTGTTTATTTTTCATCTCATCTCATCATGTTCCTCTTGTACCTTGCGGTGTCGAGGTGAAGTATAAACATCGTGAGAGTGTCCGATTATGGGCTTCATATATCGACATTCCCATGGACTCTACTATTCCCTCCGTCCAACGCTTACATGGTCGGCCTCTTCCTCTGTTTCCATCTGGTCTGTATTGTGTTTATTTTCATTTCACATAATTCAACAAGAGTGTAATCATTGTAATGGCATGTCCATTGATTGTGTAGTGTTGTGGTTTCTTGTTGTTTGCTGAAAATGGCTTGTCGCTACACCGTATTCTGTATTTTTAAAATGTATTTTGTTAAGCTGCCATGCACTTCTAAAAGTACTTTAGAGTTCGAAAATGATATCATAGACTCATTTCTCAAGGAAGGGAAATTCCCATTTCTCACGGAAGGGAAAGTCCCTACTGCACCTGCACGTGGTAGAGCTTAGGAAACATACTATTGGGATGGCAAACGCAGGTTTGGGGACCAAGCATGCACCATTTTGCTGTAAGGCAGTTCTTCTTCTTCTTTCGTTCGCTTGAAATATGTCTATAACTGCAGTGCTGTCTCTTGTATGAATTGAACTGTCTTTTTCAGTTCACACAGCGGTCCATAGAGTTTATCTTCCACTGTCGTCTCTCTAGGCCAGAAGGTTTGCCTAGATATGTTATATTTTGGGCAGTCTTGGAGTATGTGCTCTGCTGTCTGCGACGCCAATCCACATGTACACATGGCTGTTTCACCAATCTTGAATTTTGTATACATGTGGTTACGTAATCTATTGTGCCCTGTTCTGAGGCGCAGAATAATGACTTGTTCTGGTCTATCCATAACGTGGTAGTCATCTTGAGCAGGTTTTGGTGGCTTTCTGACTGATTTGATCATTCTTTTCTTTTGGTGGTATGTTACAGGCACATGAGGCTGTTCTTCGTTGGCTCCTTCCTTAGCCAATTGATCAGCTCTGTCGTTCCCGGGTACTTCACAGTGGGATGGTATCCACTGTATGGTGACCTTATGCTGACTGCTAAGTTCAGAAAGTAGTGTCCTTAGTACTGGCAATTTCCCAGACAGGAGTGCCTCGAGTACTGATTTTGCATCTGTCAATAGCACCACAGGTTGTGTACCATTGCTGGTATTTAGTAATTTCTCTGTTGCTATCTTGATTGCCTCAATTTCAGCATCGTAGTTATGGCAGTACTTTCCTGTCGGTACTCTAGCTGTGTCCCTGGTATTATTTGGGTATTCTATGTACACTCCCGCTCCTCCATTTCGAACAGCATTTTGTGCTGACCCATCTGTGTAGACTCGGATCCAGAGATCCTGTGGGTATTCTTCATCAAGGAAGCTGAGAGTGGCTGTTCTGCGCTGCACACTGTTCTGATCTTCCTTGTCAAATATTCCTCTCACTTTTGCTGTAAGGCAGTGAATCATGGAATATCAGTGAACAAATTAAGAAGATCTTGCAAGCAATAGAGACGGAACATGCATAATCTCCCTTTCAATGTTGATGATAATACACCCGAGGTAATGCTTTTTTTTCTCTTTAAATAGCAACGATATTTCGTTCGGTAGACAAAATGTATCGGGCGTTTGAACCGAGTCGCCAATGAGAAGGATTTTCGGTGGGCATTTGAATCTGTGATTTAGTTGTAATCACATTTGGCAGACATAAAATTTTGTTAGTTTAGTAGAGCAATCCGTCAATATGCAAAATTTATTCACAATTTGGGTTTATTTATGAGCACCAGAATGGTTTCTGAACATTACATCTCATCACTCATCAACTTCGATATCTCCTGTCAGTTCAATGTAGGCTAATGGTGGTCCATCATCGAGGTTACGACGAAGACCTATAGCAAGACTTTTTTGCAAGTGGTTCCTAAAACCATCACATAGCTCGCTGGCTCAACTGGTGTGGTAGGCGGTATCCCTTTATACGCATCAGAGGCCTTAACTTCCCCTCATACCCTTGACCGAAATCACCCCACCACGAAAGAGACTAATAAAAGTAGAACATTACATACAACTATAAGAACGAGACAAAATCAATCTTTGGTCATGTCATTGAAAGAGAGGCGTGAGAAATAGCTTGAAGGTTGGAAAATGAGTAGAAAAGGAAGCAGAGGCAGACCGAGAGAAACTGAGCTGGATGGGCGTGGAAGAATATGATCAGCGGAGTTGATCAGAACACCATGGACCGAGAACTGACTAGAGACATGATCGTCTACGTTACTTGGCAGGAGTTGCGGAATGACCAGGGTGTCAGTTTGTTCTATGGTAAGTGGGCCATGTAGGCTCCCTTAAGCAATAGACAAAATGTTTAAAACATTCATGACTTTTTAAGTCCTGGCAACCAATACTTGTTTGTTACTTCTGGTCCAATATGGCGGACAGACGGGTTATCCGCTAAGTGCTTTTGCTTCTGACTTGGGTTTGCTTACGTTTTTCCCTCATTATTTTACTTCGGGTACTTGTTCTGTAGCCAGGCTATACAGCCATGTGCTTAGCGCGACACTGAGCTGAGAGCTGTGGATTTAATGTGGAATGCTTTTTCATCTGTCCACGGTGGTTTGTGTTGTAAACTAAATTTTCAAAACATGGCGGGTGGCTCATAGCTGAAATAGCTGGTTCCTCATGCAGTAATGCATATGCAACTGCTGGTTTTTCTAATGACTGCTGCTTCCATCGACAAAAGCCTGTAATTATAGTGGCGGCCTGTTTTGTTGGCTTTCTTTCAATGGCCTTATGCTTGCATGCGTGTGCGTTAGTTTGTTGTGGACTCACCGCCTGTTCCACTTTTCAAATGGGATAGTGAAAAACATTTTGAGTGATATTCGTTGGCTCCATTCGTTGCCGTGAAGTTGGAACAACGACTAACTAACAAACATATATTTTTAGACCCACTCTGTCACTCGTTGGCAGGGCACATGATGCTGATGATGCCCTACACTTTGATGTATTTTCAATGACGAACTACTGAAGGTAAACTTGCCAAGAGATCACAAACAGCCAAAAATTCTGGGGTAGACTGCGAAGCCCTGTAAAGGATACGCAACTAACTTTTAACATCTCTATGGCTATACTTCAGTTTAACGCTTTTCGTGTATGTTCGTAACGGAGAATACATGATAATGGAAAACTTAAAATATGTTACTGCCAGAATGGTGTAGCATAAAATAAAGAGAACTACAGCAATATCAAACGTGGAACAGTTTTCAGAATCATAGCTTGCCTTTATTTGTTACACTAAGTCGGCTGCCGATAAGGACTATTTCTATTGGTCTACATGAATACACATGAAGCAACCCACACACACTAATATCCGCTTTCCGACACAGCTTTCTGTACACAGATGTTGAGGTTTCCCTAGCATCTTGTGAAATCCTTTATACAAGTGTTCTGAAGAAACAACTTAATGAAAGCAATGTTCCTTAGATAGCCTCCTAAGCCGGCACGAACCACTGAATGAAAATATTCTCACTTCCGGATTCGCCTCCCATAAAGCGAGTATTTCAAGCCATAATAGAAAACAGATCATTCTGTCCGACAACAGAAATAGAATTGGCAATGCTGACATTTCCATGACCCAGCCTCAGCCTCACTCTTTCTCTAGTGCACATTTGTTCATCGGTGAACTTAATTCCCGTTCAGATTTATACTTCCTCCAAAACCCGAACAAGGACTAAAGGTATGTGCCGGTGAAAATATCCATTATGCTGATATCATATATACTTGCGAAAAAAGGCAATCTTAGATAACAGCAACACCCCCCCCCCCCCATACACACACACACACACACACGCACACACACACACACACCCACTAACACGCATACACTCCCACATAACACACACACACACACACAAACACTCACACGCACTCACACACACAAACAAACACACACTCACACATAAATAAACACGCACACACACATATACGCACACAAACAAACGTACACGCACACAAACAAACATACACGCACACAAACAAACATACGTGCGCATATAATAAAAATCCGATGTCACCTTTAAACATCATACACAAAATATCGGAAGTGTAGTTTATTTTACGGCTGTTTGGTTATAATAATTCCGTACACAAAGGTCCGGCTGTTACTGTAAGACACTAAGCTTACCGGGATCAAAAAGATAAAGTTGTGTTTAAAATGCATAAGATGATTGCATGATTGGTAAGCAATCTCATCCGCTTTCTCACCTGTCATCATATATTTCATAGCCTCCTTATGCGTGGTTATCAAGAGTTTGCAGTGTTATATTTATCTAGTACTAGCAGACCGGGCCCGGCTTCGCCCAGACCCTGGTGGGGAGCATCTCATTTAATTAATATAAGTAGTGATATAAGCTCCCGTTCCCGTTCCTGACTGTCTGTCTGTCTGTCTGTCTGTCTGTCTGCCTGCCTGTCTGTCTGTCTGTCTGTCTGTCTGTCTGACCCGGCCCGGCATCACCCAGCTCCTGGTGTGGGGCATCTCATTTAATTCATATAAGTAGTCATATAAGCTCCCGTTCCCGACTATCTATCTGTCTGTCTGTCTGTCTATCTGTCTGTCTGTCTGTCTGATCCGGCCCGGCTTCGCCCAGCCCCTGATGGGGAGCATCTCATTTAATTCATATAAGTAGTCATATAAGTTCCCGTTCCCGACTGTCTGTCTGTCGTTCTGTCTGTCTGTCTGTCTGTCTGTCCCTCCCTCCCTCTCTGTCTGTCTGTCTGTCTGTCTGTCTGTCTGTCTGTCTGTCTGTCTGTGTAATCATTTATTGGTTGCAGTTAGAACAACCTTAGATAAACGAAGACCAACTTACAAAAAGCACTAGAAAGAGCACTTGAAAGATCTTTACATCTTCCCCAACAATTAACTTGGGTAAATGGAGCGGCGGCAGCAGCTGCAGCAGAAGAAGAAAAAGGAGGAGTAGAAGCTGGGAGGAGGAAGAGGGAGGTGGAGGAGGGAGGAGGAGGGAGGAGGAGGAGGGAGGAAGAGATAGGAGGAGAGAGGAGGAGGAAGGAAGAGGAGGGAGGAGTAAGAGTAGGGAGGAAGGAGGAGGGATTATGAGGAGGAGAGAAGAGGTGGAGGGAGGAGGAGGAAGGAGGTAGAGGGAGGAGGAGAGAGGAGGAGGAGGAGAGAAGAGGAGGGAGGAGGAGGAGAGAGGATGAGGAGGGAGGAGGAGAAGGGAGGAGGAGGGATAAGGAGGGAGGAGGAGAGGGAGGAGGGAGGAGTAAGGGGAGGAGGAGGGAGAAAAGGGAGGAGAAGGAGGAAGAGGGAGGAGGAGGGATGGGGAGGACGTAAGAGGAGGAGGGAGGAGGAGGGAGTAGGAGGAGAGAGGAGGAGAAGGGAGGAGGAAGGAAGAGGAGTGATTAGGAGGAGGGAGGAGGGCGAGGAGGAGGAGGGAGGAGGGAGGAGGAGGAGAAAGAGGGAGGAGGAGGAAGGAGAGGGGGAGGGGAAGAGGAAGAGGGTAGGAGGAGGAGGGGGAGAGGAGGAGGAGGAGGATTATAACGCATATGCCTGTAGATAACTGCAGCGAAAAGGTGGGTCTGTCTATCTATCTGACCCGGCGTGGCTTCGCCCAGCTCCTGGCGGGTAGCGTCTCATTAAATTCATACAACAAAATAAAGTAACTTAAAAGAATGTCCTTCCACACACCATCCATTATTTCTAATGAAAACCGTTTCTAATCACCTGCATGACTGTAGATAACTTCGTAAGCATAAAAAGATGAGTTACAATGTTATGCATTATGCATTATTTTTATGAAAACTTTGAAAATGCCTTAAAGATTGTAGCATTATTTATTATAACTCATATGCCGGTACATAACTATAGACAAATAGTTTATAAATCTTTGAAAACGATGCAACAATATGACTATAAGGTATACAAAAAATTTATTGAAAGTTATGCCCCTTGAAATAACTTTTACAGAGTTAAGTCCCCTCGCTGTATAGAAATTATAATGAAAAATGAAAAATTAAATAATATTAAGTAAGCAGCCGATTTCACACTAAAAAGATATCACAGTTGGCTGCGCTGGAATGAAAGGAAGACGTGTAGAAAATTTCATCTCAATCGGATGGGCCGTTCGCGAACGCATAAAGGACATACACACACACACACATCCTTTTTTATATATAAGATTATCCAGCTGTGTTTGCAAATGACACGGTTAGAGGTGTTATTCTGTATCACTCAGTTAGATTGAACGAACGAACGAACGAACAAACTTTATTTTCAAAGGGTTAAGAATTGGGCACGCAGGCCCGTCTAACATTCTGCCCTTCTATCACTCTCTTTCATACATTATTTCATTCACACATCATTCAAGGCTAACAGAGAACAGCAACAATATAAAATATATGCATTATAAAGGCATGGGGAAAATGCGAACATCAAAACTACACGACTCAGTAATATTAGATAATGGTCTGACACTTGTTATTAGCCATGTGGAATATACTGGCCTACCAAAAGGGGACTGGCTGTTATACTAGGGTTTTGTTATTATTATTATTATCTCTATTATTAAGGGGGAAGGTAATCCGTACTGAGATAGTGTTAGAATAATTTGCGGTTATATGAATAGGGATTGGTGATGTCTTTGATTTCTTGTGGAAGATTGTTCCACAGCTGAGCTGCGGAGTACGTTAAGCTTATTTTGTATTGTAACAGTAAGGGAGGAGTATTGGGGTATTATTAGAATCTAGTGGGAAACAGATACAGCACGATTGAGCATCGAGAGTGAAAGGGGAGAGAGATGCTCAATCGTGACGTATTGTTATTGGGAAGGGCAGTTAGGACCCGGCCTTGGTAGTGAGTACATCGAAGCTTTGTCATATTACGCCAATAAACGTTTTATCAACAAGAAAACAACATGCCTTCGTCTTCTTACGTACTGTTATAGAGGCGAAATGGAGCCACTTGACCAGGATCCGGAATTTGACCGTCCCGGCTACCACGCGAAGTACTAAAGAATCCAGACAAAACTGCCAAAAACAAGAAGGTACCTAACGTACGTTTTCTCAAATCAGCTTTATCAAGGCAGGAGACGCTTGTTGTTGTTCCAGTAAAAGAAACCTCCAAAGAATGCCTACACCAGAAGGTATTTTGACGTTTTCTCAAACCATTTTTATCAAGGTCGAGAGACGCTTGTTGTTGCTCAAGTGAAAGGATGTCCAATAAAATACTGTAATCAGTTCAATAATCAGCAAATAAAGAGGCTAGAAGGCTGTGATAACCAAGAGCAAATAATTTTTCAATCATGTAAAAGTCTGAACATTTTGTTGGTTGGAACCAGAATTCAAGAATTCCGTTGAGGGTCACTTTCAGTCTGAACATTTTGTTGGTTGGAACCAGAATTCAAGAATTCCGTTGAGGGTCACTTTCAGTCTGAACATTTTGTTGGTTGGAACCAGAATTCAAGAATTCCGTTGAAGGTCACTTTCAGTCTGAACATTTTGTTGGTTGGAACCAGAATTCAAGAATTCCGTTGAAGGTCACTTTCAGTCTGAACATTTTGTTGGTTGGAACCAGAATTCAAGAATTCCGTTGAAGGTAAATTCAGTCTGAATTTTTTTTGTCGGTTGGAACGGTCAAACTATCACTAACCCGTTGGCTGATCCTGATCCCTTTGGGCTTTGTTACTTCTGAGTCCCTCTCAAGACGTCGATGATGTACCCCACCCGGGGTGAAAGCAAAGACTAACAAGCTGGTCGGGACCCAACCAGGGGTTGAAAATAAGCCAGGCATCCCTAGAGAAGTGACGTGACTACCTGCGACTGATTTTTAGCTGAAACGGGCTCCTGGTGATCGAATGAAATCTGACGCCGAGTGTAGGAAGAGACGGACTACCTGAACTCTGCGACTGATTTTTAGCTGAAACGGGCTCCTGGTGATCGAATGAAATCTGACGCCGAGTGGAGGAAGCTACAGGCTTGAGTCAGGAAACAAAAAGAAACTAACTTTGCTTTTCTAATAAGTGAGTGTATCCTTTAAATTAAAAAGTTAAAACTGAGTGATACTTAAAACTAGAAAATAACTATGGTTTTCTATAAAAAGTAGGTAATTTCTTTAAATTAAGAAATTGAAATTGTGTGGTTCTTTGCTTGCTTTGTTTCAGTATTTTTCAGCATGGCGGAACAAGACACCTTAGCACATCTTCTTTAAATTAAGAAATTGAAATTGTGTGGTTCTTTGCTTGCTTTGTTTCAGTATTTTTTCAGCATGGCAGAACAGGACACCTGAGCACAGGTTTAGCTCTGTTTAGGAATATTTTAGCAGAGCAGATTCATCACGACACAAGTGAGAATTATTTCGGCTGAGATAGCGTAAAGAGTAAAAATGTACTTGAGCAGAGACTTAGGACACGTGACTGCATGGTTAGGAGAATTAAAGGTGGCAGTCAGCGAGGTAGAATGTTTTGTACACTGGTTACAGAGCAATGTAAGAGGTAATGAGATAAAAAGGAACAACAAGAATAGCCGAGAACAGCCACTAGTTGATGAAAATAGAGGGCAGTATGGAAGCATTTATGTTAGTCCAAGGATGACTAGGGTTAGGAGCTGGTACAATGATCAGAGATACAGAAATGGGCATGAGAGAGATTGTTCTAGGATTTGGCCATCCTATACTGTAAGCGCTAGAAAAAAACGTGACGAATGGTTTGAAAAAAGACAAAGACAATATCTAAACTCAGGTGTAAAAGACAGAGTTGAACCTGTAAATAAAATACAGACTAGTCCTAAAATGGTTGCGAATGTGACTAGTAGACAGGAAAAGAAGACGACGGTAGTAGTAAAGAAAAGAAATAGAGAGACACAGACGCAAGCAGGTAATACAATAGAAAGTAGTACGCAGACTCAGGTACAACCAGTCAGCAAGATAACAAAGGGAACTCAAACTGATGTAATAGAGAATCAGTCAAAACCAACTCAATTGACTAAGAGAGACAAGGTTGAAGTTAGGAAAGATGGACAGACAAGGACCAAGGACGAAAGGAAGTCAATGAAGAAAAGTGTTAGTATGGTTGTAAATAGAGGTAGTGCCATGTCAAAGTCTTCAGCTATAGACAAGAAACTAGTTCCCAAATGGTGTAGGAATATTAGCTGTCAGAGTTCAAGTTACGGAGAAGATATTCCTACAGCCGAATATGATAGTGATGCTGAGACAGATGTTATTGCCGATGATTCGGAGAATGAGAGTGTTGCACTACGAGCAGATCCTGAATTGAAGAGTGTTGTTCCCTCATACGGAATAGTGACTGGTGGACAGACGGATAGAGTTTTAGTTAGTGACTATGTAGGGAAGGCTAAGGGACGAAGACCGAGAAAGAGAAAGAAAGCCAGACGTTTTAAAGGTGACTATGGGAATAGGGCCGACGTGTTTGCAGTAAACTATAACGAATCTGATGATGGAACTATTATTAGCGTGTCATCTGAAGATGAGATGGGAAGGTATAAACGTTACGTAAGGTACACAGGAAACAGTGAGCAGACTGACGAAAATATAGGAAATAGAAGGAACTCATTTAAGAAGAAGAATAGTGGTAGACAGTTAGCGGGAGTTTATTCAACGACAGAAAGTGACTTAAGTAAAATAGAAGACCTTAGGACCTTAAGACCTGAATACTTTAACAGGTTGACAACAGATAGTGATGATGACATTATAACTGAAAGACGGGTGAATGTATTGAAAGACAGTGAAGTGTTTAATTTGGACACACTATATAACGGTTAAAATTCTTGGATGAAGAAAGAAAATGAAATAGTTTTGGCTTATGAGAAGAACTCCGGTTTGAGAGTATAGGTATATGAGATGTCTAAAATAGACAGATGAAATTTTTGGGGTAGCATGGTACAAGGTAGGTGATAGTGGTGTTGAGGATAAGGAAGTACGGCAAATGATATTCCACGTGGATTACGTAATACAGGATATCGTCTGTTTGGTAGCGAGGTAGAGAGAGTATATTAAGTAAAATAGGGTAGATTCAGGACAGAATTAATAGAGGGTGAGAGATAAATTAAGTATGAATGTTCGTATTAGAAGTGGGTTGACTCAGAGCTATGACGTGTTGTCCGAGATAGTTTTGCTTGTTGGTTGGAGAAGAAAGAATAGTATTGTTGATAGGTGAACCGAGAGTGTCTGGTGAGGTGATATAGACTGAAGAGGCACTGAGTATCCTGTGTGTAAAATAGCCAGTTGAACGTGAGTATAAAAGTAATAGAGTGTAGAAGTGAATGCTTGAAAAATACGAGTTACGTCGTGCTTGCGGAGAAAGAAGAAAGTTGTTGTGTGGAGAAGTATAGAATGATAGTTATGAAGTTAGGGGTGGTTCACCAGAATGAGGTTTGTTTTGAAGAGATAGTAGATAGTACTGTGAAAGTAATTTCAGTTGCGAGAGGTAGTGTATAGGGTCTGACCTTCGTATAGGAGTGAGTGATTGAGTAAAGTAGAGATATAAGAAAGCAGTGAATTGAGAAAGTCCTCTGGAATAATTCGTTTGGTTGTGCGTTGTTCGTACGTGAGTATAACTGTACTCAGACAGGTGTTCGTCGTGATGAAGGAAGTAGGAAAGAGGTGTGATGACGTCGACTAAGTGAAGTACATAGATAAAAGGTAAGAGTGGCGTTGATATGTCTTGTGTCAACGTGTGTAGAGGAGATCAATACGTGTAAATTGTGCTGAATGATCGCTGGAATGTTGAAGTGGCGTCTGAGGTGTTTTTTTTAAATAAAAATAGTAGGGACACGTTAGGTTGTCGTGTTGTGTGTCGTTGTCTGTAAATATGAGAAGAGTGCTTGATAAGTCCAGAGAATTGAATAGCCTTGTTACACCTGTTGTCAATATCAATTGTTGCGTTTTAGATTAGCTAAAGGGTTGTTGGTTGTTCTTCTTTAGTTATAGTCGTCGCCTCTGTTTTTTGTTTGTGCTAAAGGGAGATATCTTTTGTTTAGAATGTGTGATCTTGGAAAGAAATTATGAAAGTCGTATAACAGGTTGACGGTAAGAGAGTTAATATTCTGACTGACGTTTCATAAAACATCTTTAGTATTCTTGACAGGAACATGTCGAAGCAGGAGTGCCTAATACGGAGAAATGAGAAAAATGAGGTCCGTTGTATATACTGACGTGAGTTGCTGTTCTGAAAGAATCCCGATAAATAGGAGTGAAAGATACGAAGGTAAACAAGAGGAGGTAAATGAATGTTAGAAAAGGTGTTCCGATAAGAGTGATTGGTTTGATTATAGTCACGATATGAAAAGGGTAGGAGAGATTTGAGGTAATGATGGTGAGATACAGAAAGTACTGATGCAGGAAAATGAAATTAGAAGTAGAATTAGTTGTTTTGGTGAGAGGTCTATAATAAATAGACCAAATTTGTGTTGGACGTAGGAGGATGGAGATACCGTAGATAACGGTAAGATTGATTAGGAAGTTGTAGTGATGCTTGGTAAAAATCCGAGCCACAGGTTAATTGATAAGTAGATGGTGGCTGGTACATTGAGATGATATTGGAATAACTGTGCTTGCTTATGAGGATATTTTGGATGTTATGATGTATTAGGAGTTAGGATGGAAAAAGATAGAAAATTGTGAGGGGAGATAATCAATGTTTGACTTCCAGAAAAAGGAACGGTCACTTGTTGAGTAATGGTTTTGGTTGAGGGGAACAAGTATGGTTCCGCATTAAGATAATCTGTAGATAACAGAGGGATATTTGTATATATGTATATACGTATTTTGGCATTAATGCTTGGTATGGAGTTGTTTTGTTATACATGACTTGGCTAAATAGATAGGTGTTACATTGGTTAGAAAAGGAGGCTAATGTTGCTGGTTACTTTAAGTGGTTAATTCTAAGTGAATTATATATTTTTTTTTGAAAACCTTCTCTTTAGCAAGAAGACAGTTGTGTTTATTGAAGTTGAGCTTTCAATGCCTCATATGTAAAATTTTTTTGCTTGATTTGGTCCTGTTATTATTTTAGAATAGGATTATTGTGTTCGTAGACCTTTATGTGTAAACTACTGGTCCGTAAAAGAGACCAGTAGTAGTAGGTAAAAATAGATTAGGATGTATGTTGTATTATTTTAATCATCGTCACCATCATCATCACTATCATCATCATACTTTTAGTTGAATTGCGGGGAAACATAAATGATTGTTACAAAAAATTTGGGGGGGATTTGATGTCCTGTTGTGATTTTATTTCACTGTTTTGTGTGTTAAATAGTAGTTAATTAAGTTATGTTTAATTTACAAGGTTTTCGTCTAGAATAAAGACAATACAGGGGGCTTTAATTATGACCCTTCGTTCAGAAAAGAGTTAATAAAACTACGGAGAACTAATAGAGAGACACATTCTCTTTGTGAAGAAGAAGTTCATAGATATTTTGATGCTGTGATTATCAGCGTAGAAAGGTTAAAATGGCTATGAACTGTAGACGGGGTTACTACACAAGTAAAATAGTTATGGGAAACTTTAGAGATACACTAAAGTAAGCATTCATTAGAAATATATGGGATTAGAAGCCACATGGGAGGAGAAAAGATTAATGAATATAGCAGTAGAGAAAAAAAAAAAGAGGGGAAAGTTTTGAACATGGTTTCCGGGGGGGGGGGGGGGGTCAGAAGAGCCATGATATACACGAGATTGCTGGGTTATAGAAGAATAAGAAAATTACCCCAGATGAAGAGTAAACATGAATTGGATCCATGTTTGACTAGACACTGTGGATAACTGTATAATAGAAAAGGGTAAAGTGTGTAAATGAGAAATGAACATAAGGGGAGACATAGTGACATGGGGTGTTTGTGGGTCCGTAATAAAGGGACTGAGATTAAAGTTGATTACAAGCAGTCACAGACATGAGTGGTTATTTTTGCTGCTGTAGATTACGGCATGAATTATGAATTGAGAGGTGGAAGATTTTAGAGAGACATTGGGTTACATGGCCTAGGCAGGATGTAAATGTTTATAAGTGGGTCAGATTACAATGTTGTGTTTGATGGTTAATATTTAAGGGGAGATTTCAAGATTACTAGGTTGCTGTTGATAACGGCATAAGTGGAGCATTTTAGTAAATATGCCCATAAGAAATGGACATTAAGAGAGAACCTGAGATATTGGAGAAGATTAGTTATACGAGATGATGAGGTTAGGTGAGGTGTTATGTATAATGTTGGAGGAGGTCTTAAGGGATAATAGACTTTTTTTAATTGTGTCTTCGGGATGTGTTTTGTGGTTTACATTACAATGTGAGGTTGAGGTAAGGTAGTAGTCTGTTATATAGACACTTAGAAGTGAAGAATATTTTTGGATGATGGTTGGTATTTGATGCTGTAGATAGCAGCGTAAACTGTTACCATAATGAGTGGTACTGTGGGAGATATAATTGGTATAGAATTTATTGCATAAAATCTCAAAGAACATAGGGGTGTAAAGGGGTGTGTGATTTAGGTGAATGTTGTTTTTTTTGAAAGAGTTCTATTTCTTCTTTTAAATTCCGGTGGCCACCGATTCTTTGTCTTCCTATCGTGTGAAAGTAATTTCAGCTTAGTTGAAAGTGGGGGATTTGTAGAGTTGGTGATAAAATAAGGAGTTGGTGTCAGAGTTGCGTTTGAAATTTTAAGCAGATTGCTTATGAGGAAGGAGTATTTAAGAAGACGTGTTATGATGTTATTGTATAAAGTTGAATTTGAAATGTTATTAAAGATATGTAAATATGTTTGATTGAAGGGCCAGGAACGAAGAAGAAGTGGGTTGACTATATAACAGGGGAAAGAGTTAAAGAAATAGAATGTTTAATTAAATTGGAGTTGGTTTGGGGAAGATTTGAGGAACTGTGAGAAGTAAGGAAAAAGAGGGAATAGAGTAAGGGGATTAGGAGTAAAGATTTTTCCTTTATAAGGAAAATTCTTTATTCAACATGGGGAGGTGTAACAGTAAGGGAGGAGTACTTGGGGTATTATTAGAATCTAGTGGGAAACAGATACAGCACGATTGAGCATCGAGAGTGAAAGGGTGAGAGATGCTCAATCGTGACGTATTGTTATTGGGAAGGGCAGTTAGGACCCGGCCTTGGTAGTGAGTACATCGAAGCTTTGTCATATTACGCCAATAAACGTTTTATCAACAAGAAAACAACATGCCTTCGTCTTCTTACGTACTGTTATAGTATAAGTCAATCCTAGGCTTCGGAATGTGTAATATATTTAAACGTTTACTGTGTCTAGCATTATATTTAAACAATGGCCAAAGGTAATTTGGGGCATTCCAATGCAGGATTTTGTGAATTAGTTTAGCTTTATTGAAAAGCAGGCGTTTGCGGAGTGGTAGTATCTGAAGGCATTTATACAGGCTAGGATTGTCAGATAAATGTTTCCTATAAATTAGACTCATGGCCCGTTTCTGGAGTGAGTAAAGTCGCTTGGTGTTTGAATTAGAATAACCGTCCCAGATTGTAGAGCAGTAGTCAAAGTGTGTCTGTATATGAGAAGTATAGAATAGTTTCCTTGTGTCCTCATCAAGGAAGTTTTTAATCTTGGCGAGTTGGTAGACTTTTTTCGCTGTTTGTTTAATGAGCGCTTGAACGTGGGAATTAAAGGTTAGGTTTCTATCAATGATAGGCCTAATGTTTTGTGCTCAATTACACTTTCTACTGGCATGTTATCGATGTGAAGTTGAAGTGATGTTTGTGAGCTTAGAGTTTGAAGTCTTTGTCTGGTTGTTAATAACATTGATTTTGTTTTAGTGATGTTAATTTGCATACGGTTTGAATAGCTCCACCTAACTACATTATTTAATTCTTTTTGTAAAGACGACTCCAGTAAAATACAGTTTTCAGCGTTTGTGTATACTGTACAGTCGTCTGCAAATAGATCGCAGGACGAAGAAAGATGCAAAGGTAGATCGTTAATATATATGGCAAATAATAGAGGGCCAAGAATAGAGCCTTGCGGTATTCCAATATACTCCAATTCTGTTTGTTAGAAAAGATGATATTAGAGTGACTACATTAGGGCCAGTTTTCATTGTCTCAAGTATTTTAATTAAAATAACATGGTCTATCATATCAAATGCTTTCTTGAAATCAATAAACACAGTTCCACATAGACTGTTGTTGTTTATATTCTGGTGCCAATTTTCTATCATGTTTGTTAGTGCCGTATGGCAAGAATATTTTGGTCGAAATCCTGATTGGCTGTCAGCAATAAGCTTGTTGCGGACTAAATACTGTAATGTTACTTTATGGATGTATTTTTCTAGTGGCTTAGATAGTGTTGATAGTAAGGAAATGGGTCTGTAATTGTTCGGGAGACCATTGTCCAATGAACCAGATTAAAGAAGAGGGTACACTTTAGCGATTTTGAGAGCTGATGGAAAGTAGCCTTTGGCGAGACACTGATTATATACATAGGTTAGTGATATACAGATCACTGGCGCAGCACAACAGAGAATCCGGTTGCTGATTCCATCTAACCCAGATGAGGTTGTGTTTTTTTAGGTTACTGAGGTAAGTGAATACTTCAGTGATTGTCATTAGCGGTATGTCGGAAAGAATATCGCTGGAGCATCTATTCTCGCAAAACGATGACATTAAAGATAAGTTGCAAGGAGAAGAATTAGGTATTGAAGCCTTCAACTGGTCTATTTCAGTTTGAAAAAAATTACTGAATTGGTCGCATGTAATATGATTTGATGGTAAAGAATTTCGGAAGTTATACTTGTTTGTCAAGATTTAATTGCCTTCCATATATCCTTACTATTTGTTTTATCCATTACTAAGTTCTTAAAGTAATTTTTCTTTTCGCGTCGAATGGTATATTGAACTTTGTTTCTAAGAGTACGGTATGCGCTGAGATCCCGCTTTTTATGTGCTTTATCTCTCTCTCATAATTTCAAGTATTTCCTGGGTGATCCAAGGTGGCTTGACGTGGTGTTTTACTCAAACTTCCTTGATTGGCACATGTCTATCAAAAACATCAATAAAGGTTTTCATCCAGAATTCCAGAACATCATCCGGGTCAGGAAGCTGATAAACATTGTCTAGAGGTGAACTGAGCAAGTCCTGTAAAAATGCGTTTTGGTTGATATTTTTGTAACTTCTATATTTTACACTTATGTGTTTATGTTTAGGAGTTTTAATTCCTTTTTTAGACCACGTGCAGCATATTGGGTAGTGATCGCTCATTGCACAATTGGGTACGGTGCATTCTATGATGTTGTCTGAGCAAGTTACATAAATGTGATCTATGACTGTTGAAGATGACTTTGTTACTCTAGTAGCTTGTTGTACTATTTGTTGGAAATTGTATGATGCAATTATATTTCCCCATATTATGTTGGATTTGTTGGTGTCAATGTTAAAGTCTCCGAGTAGTATAATTTCCTTCCCGGAAGTGAAAACCACATCCATCATGGTAGTGAAGTTTTCGTACCAGGCGTGTCCAGCACTGGGATTTCGATAGAGGTAGCCAATTATCAGGGGTGTGCGGTTTTGAAGTTTTAGCTCTAACCAAATACATTCTATTTCGCAAGTTTCAAAGTGTAGCCTACGGTGAGCATTTAGTAAATTAGAAACATAGGCTACTATGCCTGTCTCTTGTTTCCTACAGGGATCCCTTCTAAAAACTGTGTACCCTTTAATAGAGATGTCCTCATCTGAAATGTTATCATTAAGCCTACTTTCACTAAGGCCGAATAAATGAAAA
Source organism: Cepaea nemoralis (assembly GCA_014155875.1). Lineage (NCBI taxonomy): Eukaryota > Metazoa > Mollusca > Gastropoda > Stylommatophora > Helicidae > Cepaea > Cepaea nemoralis. Next base: position 263,818 of record JACEFZ010021078.1, read on the forward strand.
TTTTGATTGATTGATTGATTGATCTAGGAACCGACATCACAGCATTCGGGACATTCCCATAAGCGCTCCGTCTCCATCCTCAGCAGCCAGCGAAGAGTTCCAACACTAATAGTTCCAGTAGCAATCTGATTATATGTCCGTCTCGCCTTTCCTCCGAGCGCCGAGCGTCGGCCAGAACCCCTCGTCACACCTCGTTGTCTCATTCTTACCAGACCATGGTGCTCCATCTGCTCCTCCGAGGTGTACACGTGCTCCCACAAGGCCGCAACCACGTCTGCCTTGTCCTGCATCAATACTCCACCAAATTTTGCCGAGCCAGCCAATCTGTCCGCCTGTTCATTCCCCAGCACACCGGCATGCCCAGGAGAAAAGATCCAGGTGATGCTTACTACCCGTGACCTCCGAAGCGAAGCAAGCCACTCTGCACGAAGCCTACCTGTTCTCACCCTTCTCAGCATGCTTTCTGAGTCAGTTACAATCAAAATGTGTGTATGTATCGTGTTTTCTATCCAGCGGAAAGCTGCACTGACCGCCTCCACCTCCATTCTTAAGCTAGATGTAGTGTTATCATACGCCAGGCTCTCCTGCACCAAACGCCGACCATTAGTTTTTGCCAAGAACCCCCAGGCACTTCTCCTACCTCTCAACACTGACCCATCCGTGTAGATAATCACATCACCCGGGCGAGAATTTTCATGAATTAGTTGCTGAATTTCCACTTCCGTGGCCCCTGCTGGCCACTCCCTGCACTCCCGGTTCAATGTTATTACAACTCTGCACAAGTCTGACTGCACGGCTGGCACTCTGACCCACTCCTCTCCTCGCCTGATGTTCTCCAAGGGGCACACCTGTCTGATCGTTTTGATTAAGAATAGAATTTTGATTAAGAATAGAAGATAACTCTGGTAGCTTGTTAAATAAGCTACAAATGTTTAAGTGTCCAAGGCGTATTCCTGACTTATTGAGCCAGTGTTGCCACTTCTCAGACATTTCATCCATGAGGAAAGTGTAAATTAGTCAAAATTAAGCAAACATACAAGATCATAAAAATTCACAAATACATTAGCTTACAAAATATAAGTAATACAAATCGATATGTAAATGACAATATTATAACGATATAACTAATTAGACCAACAAATATAATGCAAACACAGAATAAAACGAATTAAAGAACATAAAAGCAAATAATTAACCTGAAGAAAACTACTTCACAAGCTAAATAACCAGCTGTTATCCAAAACAATGAATAAATGACTATCCAAGTCAATGTTTCTGTTTAAAGTGGAGTATCCCACAAGAGGAATAAAACGTTAAACAGTACCGTAAGGAAGAGCAGTGAAGACCCCCTCACTCGCAGTAACCACAATTAAAAGTATTATAAAAGCTATACAGCTAAGTACTATCAGTTAATATAAAGTCAAAACAAGTCAATGTTTGTAGTTACTTATAACCTAATACGTTACTAGATCAAGTAATATCCAAATATGCAGATAAACGTTCTAGGAGAGGCCCTTTCTTGTACCGAGATCCGGTGTAGCTTTGTGCTAAGTTGCTAGTAAATACCAGGTTGTGTTGGTTGTTGGTATAGCGACATTATAAGTGCTTGACGAAGTGTAGCTGGGCTATACCGTGTGAGGTGCAACCATTCTGGGTTACAATGAAATGGGTACTGATGATATCTCATGGGTATGTAATGACTACCAACTAGAGCCTCTGGTTGGTGGCTAGCAGGAGGTTGTGGTGGCACGTCGTTGTTGCTGAGAGTTGGTTCCTTTCTGGGGAGAATAGGAAACACATCTTCGTAATTATTACCCTCCTGTGTGAAATACGACGTATTTAACGGACCTGGTGTGGTGGTAGTGTCCTGTCTGGCTTGGACTTCAGGTGCAGTGGTTATGAGTGGTCTGCACATTTCTGGCCTATTGGTACTTGATGTGACGGGAGTATGTCGTCTGGCTTGAGTTTCAGGAGTAGCTAAAAGTGTCCGGCGCGATCCCGTATTGGATGTATGGTGTGTCCGTTCTGGATATTTGATTTTCTAAGCGAGCAAACTGGTGCCCAATGTAGACAAATGTATTTGATCCTTATAAAGACTCTTTTTTGGTGCACCAGCCTGTGAAGTGAATGGTGCTGTGTTGTTGATGAATTGTATTTTGTTTTGAGAACAGAACTTTTGCAAAATGTTGTTATTTATGTCAGCTAGACGGCGCTGGTGTCCATAACTCGGTGATATGACTGAGAAGAAGAAAATGGATGAGTTAGGAAAAGTGTGGCGTAATCCGTTCAAGAGTGCCAGCAGTTGAGACCCTGTGATTTGTTGGTTGTTCATAGTGTCGGTGATACCAATATGTACGCTTGCCCTTCTAACGCTATGATTAACAGCCAACCTGCTAATCTTGTCTGTTAGCCGGTCTACACCAGCCCCAAGCAGTGGGATTATTGAAACAATGTCTTTGTCTGAAGTGGCCATCCTGTCACTGTATAAACCTTTCATTAAGGAATCGCATAGTATAATATGTGTACAGTCAGGTCGTGCTGTCTGTACATGTTGGTTGTCAGCACGTCTCGCCCGTTGTTTCATCCATTTCTGATTATCAGCAGTCTTTATGTCTCCATGTGGTTCTCCCGATGTATCTTGTAGGCATGTCTTGCCCGTTGGCAGCATGTTAAAGCACTGTACGTTTTCTGGTGACTTTTCTTGAAGTACTTCGAACCTATTGCTTATTTTGACGTCAATGTGGTAGACTGCTGTTGTTGTTTATCTTCGTCTGCGCATTGAGGTGTTTGTTGTTGTTTATCTTCCTCTGCGCGTTGAGGTGTTTTCACAGTGGTTATCTGTTCTGGGTGGGATTGAGCTTCCCCAAGATTTCCCAAGGATGAAGCGGTTGCTTGGGAATTACATGCTTCTTCGGTTTGGTCGGTAGAGGACACATTCTGTAAGATTTGAACTGTATTTCTCAGCAGCAAATTTTCATCTCGCAGGAGTGCGACTTCTGTCTTGAGAGCAGCACTGCTTATCTTGTTGTTTGCTTCAATGTTGGTTGAAACAGTGACAATGAGCGCCTTTAGTGATTGTTCTAGTTCCTCAATGCGCTGTTTACAGTCGCACGAATGTGCATTGATAGTTAAGATGCTATTGTTATCTGAGGCAGGTACTTCTTCAACAATGTCAACATTGGGTTCTATGTTGTTTTGGATGCGCTCCATTGGGTATTCAATGGCCAAGAGCACTGGTGGGTTGGCAGGCCTCGTGTTGATGTTGTCATGTGCGCTCATCGTATGAGTTAATTGACGAACATTGTTAGCTGGTGTGCTGTCGACAGCTGTAGTTGTGGGCTGCGTAGATTCGGTGAATGTCTGTATCGAGTTTTCAAGTTCAACAAAATCTACTTTTAGCCAAGAATTAATGTTTTAAATACTGCCCTGTGTCATGAGCTTGTTCTTACTGTGGTACAAGTGTATTGTAATCACTGGCATCGTAATCAGTGCCTCAACGTGGGCCCCGCGCTTATCGTGCCTGTGTTCAATTTGTTCAAGCCTGTAGTATTTGAGTAGGCAAGTTCGGAATGCCTCATAATGGAGTGTGTTGTGAAGGAAACAGTAACACACTGTCCTGAGTTGGTGTGTTTGACGACTAGGCCGGTGGGATTCGTGCACTTGGATAGCTTGTTCTGCACGGCCCTTTCTTTGTTTAGTGTGTAAGTTTTATTGACAACCGATCGTAAACCTGAGAGAGTCCTTTCACCATTTACTTCCAATACGGAGCACTCTCCTTCCCCTGACATTATTGCATAATATTACGAATAACTAAACTTGAAGAATGCAGTAATCGCATTGTTATCTAGCCACGCCGCGGGTAATTTGAGGTCCCGTGGTTGTTTCTGACACGCCTCGTGCACTTGATTGTTTAAAATTTAATAGTGTTCAACTATCACTCGAAATGAATATTATATATAACACACATTTTTGCGATAATCAACACTTGTATTAGTCTAAAAACTGTTTAACCACATCCACAGAATCACAACGAGCACATTGATATAAAAATCCATGATAGGTGATTCAGCTTGCAGTAATAATAATCCGAGAAGTAAGAGATACGAAAACACGTCTTCACTCTCCGAAGCTTGTTAGGTAATTGAGAAGGGTCGGGGTAGGGGGGGGGGCTGTGAATAAAAACATATAGCATTGTCTGTAACTCAGATATCCTTTTAAATTAGTTGTCTTCTACGATGCCATCTTACAAACCGGTCAGCTTGAACGTTGTCAACTAACACACAAGTCATCTTACACGCCAGTCATCTTACACACTGGTCATCTTATACGTTATCAACTTACACACCGGTCATCATACACGCCAGTCAACTTACACACCGGTCAACTTGTACGCCGTCATCTTACACAACGGTCATCTTCTCTGGTCATCTTGTACGCCAATCATCTTACACGCCGATTATCGTATTCGCTGTCATCTTACACACCGGTCAACTTCTACGCCGTCATCTTACACACCGGTCATCTTTCATTGTGGTCATCTTGTACGTTGTCATCTTTCACGCCGGTCATCTTTCATTGTGGTCATCTTGTACGCTGCCATCTTACACACCGGTCATCTTTCACGCTGGTCATCTTGTACGCTGTCATCTTACACGCCGGTCATCTTTCATTGTGGTCATCTTGTACGCTGTCATCTTTCACGCCGGTCATCTTTCATTGTGGTCATCTTGTACGCTGCCATCTTACACACCGATCATCTTTCACGCTGGTCATCTTGTACGCTGTCATCTTACACGCCGGTCATCTTTCATTGTGGTCATCTACGCTGTCATCTTTCACGCTGGTCATCTTGTACGCTGTTATCTTACACGCCGGTCATCTTTCATTGTGGTCATCTTGTACACTGTCATTTTACACGCCGGTCATACTACACGCTGTAATCTGACACGCAGACTGTTTTGTCTAAACCATTGGGAGTAGGAGTATACACCCAATACAATATTTAGCAGTCAGGATACCAAACTACAGGGAATAATAACATGGACGCAATGGTAGCGCTTGCAAAATTGCAAGTTATTTTACATGGATGGGCGACCGCGTATTATCCGGGTTCATATTGCAGAAGACAATATTTATGACATGGGTATTATTATTGCTAACTTACATCATACGTTATTTTTGTGAATTGGTTTTGTTTTAAAAAATCAGATAACTGGTGTTATGACACAAGGCAGAGGAGACGGCACGGAGTGGGTTAGCCGCTTCATGGTGTCCTACAGCATGGACGCCTATCACTGGAATTATGTCACAGATAGCTATGGCAACCAATGGGTGAGTATTGCAAGTCATTTTGATTGATCTTTGGAAGGTTAACCGCGCTGTCTATCACAAATGTATGATGGCAAGCTCCCCGGATTCAGTTTAATAAAGTTTCACTCCCCACAGCTTTAAGTTCAGCAGAATTATCCGCACCAAGGCTAAAGGAAGTCGACTGGTCGATTAATTTGGATACGTGTTCTTATATAATGTTCATAATATCTGTCTAAACGTGTCATTTGCTTTCTTAACTCTGTTATATATATATATATATATATATATATATATATATATATATATATATATATATATATATATATATATATATATATATATATATATATATATATTGGTACCAACTGCTGCCTAATTATATATATCGGCATAAAGTTGATGTGCAGAATATTCTTCTGGCACGATATGAACTCCACAAAGACTGCTAAAGAGCGCTGCTTTCTCCTGTCCAAACCCAGAAACCAACGGGGTGGGCAAAACCGGTAAAGAACTTGATATCTGCAGAGTGCTATGTCAGGATGTGACCTAGTCATGATGCAACACATTACATACGGACTGGCTGGGTGTAGACGTAGGCTGGCCATATTTCCCACACAAGCTGTAGGTAGGTTATTCTCAACAGACTCCCAGACAGACACACTGTCAGACAGACAGACAGGCAGGCAGGCAGATACAATGAGTAAATCAACGGAACCGAGAAATGGAACTGGTCAACTTCACAATATCACAATAACAAGGGACAGAATACATACGCAGGCAAACAGATAAGCAGACAGGAGGGTGGATAGATAATCAGACATATAGACAGATCGGTAGGTAGACAGACAGATAGGCAACCAAACTGCAAATAGTAGGATTTTCTTTGGCCCCAATTAGAGACCATCGGGCATGATTGAATATGTGCATGTGTCTTCCTTTTTTCTCCAGCTGTTCGAAGGAAACACAGATTCATTTGCAGTGAAGCACAATTATTTAGATCGACCAATCACTGCTCGCTATATTAAGTTCCATACTGTTCAGTGGAACAGACATCCCAGTATGAGAGTAGAAATTATAGGATGTCAATGTAAGTAGACCATTCCATTTTATATTTTGCAATTTATATGTCTCGCTTACATTCTTTCCATTCTTTTATTTGATTGAGTCTACTCATATACCACTCATATACTTGATAGCCAGTTATGGTTGCAAACAAGCCATCGCATTGTGGAGAAATACAAGTGACAAGAATTTATAGGAAAGTATGCATAACAGCACAGAGCACTCGCAAGTAAGGTCACGGAAGATACGTGAGTTTCTCATGGGTTGGAAATAGAAATGATAATTTTCTAATTATGTGATGATTGTTACGAAGACATTTTAAAAATATAAAAAATATAAATTTCATTGGAAGTTTTCAAGGTGGAAATCATATTCGAGCTAGGAAACTTTGCTTCGACGACACACAAAAGGAAGAATTAGACGCCTTTCGTGAGACTGGCATCTAATGATACCCAACCGGTTTAATCAAGTTTCAATATTAACCATGCAAACCTACCCCTACAGAATCATCAGTCCCCAAACTTCAAGTGTTCCTTCAGCTAACCTTTCGAGGAAACGATGTAACGAAACGAATACACGATCGACATAAAACAACAGTAAACTGCTGTTTAATAAATGACCAAATATAAAACTGACTCAATTATTAATCTTTAGCAGTGTGACTGCCAAGCGACAAACATGGGTGCAACGAAAGACAATTAGAAAATCGAGTAGCGGAACAAGAACAGTGTAGGTGGAAAAGAGAGTTAACCATTCTTCATGAATCACTATGCCATCTTCTCATCTTATCAAGTTCCACTGGTACTTTGCGGTGTCGACGTGAAGTATAAACAGCGGGAGAGTGCACGCTTATGGGATTCATGTATCGATATTCCCATGGACACTGCTATTCCATCCGTCCATCGTTTACGTGGTCGGCCTCTTCCTCTGCTTCCATTTGGTCTGTACATCATTGCTTGTTGTGGTACACTGTTAGTTGGTAACCTACTTGAATGACCAAACCACTTTACTTGATGCCTTCTAATAAAATCTAGCTCTGGTATAACCCCCCCCCCCCCCCTCCCTTTCCCCACTTTAGTCGTGATTTCTTCATTTCTGATCTTGTCTCATTTTGATACATTGACTATTTTTCTCAGGAATCTCATTTCTGTTGTTGTGATTTTTCTTTTCTCTTTTTTTGTCATTGTCCATGTTTAGCATTGGTAGCATAGAGTGGTAGGAAGAATGTGTTGTAAAGTGCTTTCTTAGTAACTATTGATACATGTTTGTTCTTTAGTATTGATGCCATTTGTCCAATGAGTTGTTTGCCTTATTACATCTATTTTCGATCTCGTCTTGGAAAATTCTGGAGGCAGATGAAGAGACAGGTGATGCCTGGTACACATGGCACCGTTTATGATGATAACAACCGACATATGACAACTGACAAGGACAAAGGGGAGGCTCTTCTTGTGCGATTTTTAAAACAGACGGATCAGCAAGATAGGGCTATTAGAGATAACGTCAGAGAAGTCTTGTCACGGGTCACTAGGAAGGAGGACTGTGAGATTAAAGTGGAGGAAATTAGACGGGTACTGAAGCGGGCTAAAGACACATCGCCAGGTCCGGATGGGGTGAGGTACTCCCATATGAGGAACATACATGATGGGGACTTGAAGGAGATGGCTCTTTGTTTCAACCTAAGCATCAATACGGCAGAAATACCCCACGATTGGTTGCATAGCTACCTGGTCCCCCTCCTAAAGCCAGGTAAAGATCACTCCAGACTTAATGGATACCGAATCATAACTCTGCAAAACACGTATGGAGAAGGCCTCGAAAAAATAGTAGCACGCAGGCTCCAGCAACATTTGGAAAGTCGGAATTTGCTTCCCCAAGGACTCGGGAGCTACCGGCCGGGAAAGGACACCTGGACCAATGCTGCAACTTTTGCATTCGATGTCTGTGAGGGCTTCCAGGATAAAAAAGGGGACAGTGGCGGTAGCTCTTGACCTGGAGGATGCGTATAACAGGGTTAGGTATGATCGGTTAATACACACACTATTGGACATGGAGGTCTGCCCTTGCCTTGTTAGATGGGTTGCGGCAGTCCTTTATGAGCGTAAGGTTGCATTGAGTATGGGTTCCTGGGCTTCTGACCCCTGTACTATTACACCTGGGTTGCCGCAGGGATCTGCCTTGTTCCCAGTGCTCTTTAATGTCTACATCAGCAAAATCGCAGCTATTGAGACAACAGGTGTGGGTAGAATCTTGAAATTTGCAGATGATGTGCTGGTGTACAGACAGGGCAGAGACAGGGCCAGTTTGGCGAAAGACTTACAGGTGGCGGTAAACAGGGTGGCGGAGTGGTGCAGGAATGCAGGTTCCATTATAAACCCAGACAAGGCATCGGTTGTGTGGTACTGCTTGGATAACCGGATCGTCAAGGCAGACGTCCCAGGTATTATGGTGAATGGATGTCCTCTTAGTCGAGAGAGTAAATTGAAGTACTTGGGTATCACCTTTGACAGGTGTTTGTCTTTTAATAATCATGTGGAGGCTTTGGTGGTGAAGGCTGGTAGGGGACTTAATGCATTGAGGGCTATGGCAGCAATTGGGGTAGATCAGAGGATGCTGCACAGGCTCTTTCAGCAGTTAATAATTTCTGTCATTGAGTATGGTTTGGGGCTGCTGACAGTATCAAAGAGCCAGCTTGAAAGGTTGGAGCGCATACAGAATGCTGCCATGCGGTTAATCCTGGGGTGCACAAAGGACACACCAATTATATGCATGAGGCATATCCTGGCGCTACCAACAATGACGGATAGGCATAGGGTCCTTCAGGCCAAATGGTACCTGAGAGTTGCCGCAGACAGGGATCACCCGCTGCATGCAGCAATGGATATGGTTAAGGGTCATAGACTAAGACGAGGCAGGTCCTGGATGGCACAGGCAGAACTTTCTATAAGTCAGGTGTGTGATCTAGAGACCATCAATCGTGAAAGAGAGTAGGTTGAAGTTCCGGATGACATGACGGACTGGCACAATGTAATAATAACACTGGGTCGTGAGTGCAGAGAATGGGCAGCGGGCCGCACTGAGTTTGAAGTGCAACAGCTGATCCAGAGCAACACACATCAAGGTGACATAGTCATCTACACCGATGGGTCAGTGGTGAGAAACAGACGTAGTGGCTGGGGCTTTATTGCAAAGGCTAATGGGCGAGTCTTGAAAAAGGAGAGTCTAGCATATGAGACTACGACCTCCAGCATGAGAATGGAGGTGGAGGCAGTAACAGCGACATTCCGGTGGCTAGAGGAGACTACTGCAACACACGTTGTATTCATTACGGATTCAAAGAGTATGCTTAGCAGGTGGAGAAAGGAATGTTTCCTGTGGAATGGCTCTCGTCGCTTCAGAGGTCACAGATCGTGAGAATTGTATGGATATTTTGCCCTGGCCATGCGAGGGTACGAGGGAATGCACAGGCTGATAAGCTAGCAGGGAGGGCACCTATTGGTGGTATTTTGCCTATTGATAAGGGGGAGGTGGTCGTGCGCTTGTGGGACCAGGTGGAGAAGGCGGATGAACAGATTGAGAACCCATATGTGGAAAGAATGAGATTGCGGGGGATCGGCAGGAGTTCTGGAAGAATCTCAAAATTGAGAGGGAAGACCAGGAGAACTTTTAATCAGATAGCGGTGGGAACGATTAGTAGTATGACTCTTCGCTGGCTGCTGAACGAGGGGACGGAGCACGTATGGAAATGTCATGAGTGCACTGATGTCGGTTCTTAACTCAACTCAACTCAACTCGTCTTCTGATTTGCAATTTGATGATATTATACATCCTAGGTACTTGAAGATCTTTACTTGTTTCAGGAGATGTTCGTTTTGATGAATATTGGTTGTTGTTTTTTTTTTTATTTTCTTTTTTAGTTATAATCATTACCTATGTTTTACTTGTGCTAATTTTTATGTTGTTCCCTACACGTTTTGTTTAGACTAATCATGAGGTCTTGTAATTCAGCTTCTGATTTTTCTGTTAGTGACTGGTCATCCGCAAAGAGGAATTATCTAATGGTGTAATTTGCAGATGGTTCTTCTGTGCTCTCGTCATGCGGTGTTCTTGCGGTCTCTGTTTGGCTGGTTTCTTTACATATGATGTATATATAGGTTATGAACAAGAGAGGAGACAGGACACAACCTTGTCGTACTCCGGATCTTATGTTGAAAGGTTCTGAGTGTCCTCCAGTTTCTCTCACTATGCATTCATTGTTGCTGTATAAGCTTCTACATAGGTTTGTTAGATGTGTGATCACTCTATATTGTTTAAGGATTTCCCATAGCTTGTTTCTATTTACTCTGTCAAATGCCTTTTCTCGGTCGACAAAGGCTAAGTGGAGTGTTTCATACCTTTGGTAAGAATGGCTGTCACTCCCTTTTCAAGGGACCATCCCCCACTGGTCCAAGCCTGACATTCAGATCATGCATGTGGCTCCTAGTAGCTGTCAGCATGCAACAGCAGCCACCCCCCGGACACCAGCTGTGACAGGCTGGATAAACCAGGCGTGGGAAGCCGATTTGGTGTCAAAGTGATCGGCGAATTAGGGTACGCCTACCCTGCATGTGAAGATAGGATTCGGTAGACTGCGCGGAAGAAATCATTCCTGATTTAACGGGCAAAACGGCGTTTACCTGCAAAGCGTTGTGGAACGTAATGAGCAAGGCAAGGCACGTAGAGCGCCCTGGTCATCCATTGTACCTGTATTCGCCTCCAGTCGTTTTGACTTGTCTTGCCACTGGACTCAGATGAACTCAGGCGAAAGAGTGAGGTCGACGAATTGCGCAACTCTTCCTCACTTTAATCCAATTCATCGCTCAAGTCATTCTTCATTCAGCGTCAGATATCACCTTCAAGCCCTGTGGCGTTGGGCGAGAGACGAAGCGATAGACCTGCACACAGGCGGTTCAGGCCATATGGTCGTCTTCTACTGCCCGGAGCAGCAGTGGGATTCGGCAGCCGCCTGGGCGACTGAGCAGCCCTTTATAGGAACACACTCCATAGCATGATGAGGGGGCTAAAAAAGTGCCCTAAATATTGTATGCTCCATTATTACCTAACCAGCTAGCCGCGGTTGGTGGGTACCCTATACTACGGTCAACATACAAAGATAACAGAGGTAAAGCTAAAAGAGCAAACCATATTCCCTTAACAATCGGAACTTAGAATGTACGCACCCTACTTGATAGAGACGGCGCGTCGGGTCCAGAGTGACGAACAGCACTGATTGGGCGAGAACTGGGCAGGTACAACATCGACATTGTAGCCTTGAGTGAGACACGACGACTTGCAGAAGAAGGCCAAATCTGTGAAGTAGGTGCCGGCTGCACATTTTTCTGGAGGAAAGGAAAAGTGAGGAAAGACGCCAATCCGGTGTGGGATTTGCCATTAAGTCGGCCCTGGTTGGCAAACTAGCTGGATTTCCAAAGGCTATAAACGACAGGCTTATGACCATTAAGTTGCCCCTGCTGTATGGAAGGAAGCATGCAACCATTGTGAGTGTCTACGCACCAACTATGACCAATGAAGATGATGTCAAGAACACGTTCTGTGAGGACCTGCACAATGTATTAACATCTGTTCCCAAAGGAGACAAGCTTATACTCCTTTGGGGATTTAAATGCCAGAGTAGACACGGACACCATCTCTTGGAGTGGCATTATTGGAAAGCACGGAGTCGGAAATTGTAACATCAGTGGACTCCTTCTCCTTAAGACATGTGCCGAACACGATCTCCTGATTACCAACACAATTGTCAGTCTTCCCATGAGAAATAGGACTTCGTGGATGCACCCACGCTCGAAACACTGGCACCTCATTGACTGTCATCGTCAGGAGGAGTGACAGACAAGACGTTCGGGTGATAAAATCCATGTGTGGTGCCAAATGTTGGACAGACCATCGTCTCATTATCTAAAAAAATAAACAAACACATCAAACCACCACGGTGTCCTCAATGGGTAAAAATGCAAAAAAAAAAAAAAAAAACTAAATGTCACCCGCCTAAACAACAACACAAAATGCAGCTGTCGTTTGAAAATATGCTGGAAGACCGCCTCAAGTCCAATGCTGCATCTAACCTGGATGCAAAAACAGACTGGAGAGCCCTAAAGGACATAATTTAAAACACTGCTATGGAAATCCTGGGTCCAGCCCCCCAAAAGCATAAAGACTGGTTTGATGAAAATTCCGAAGACATCAACCTAGCCGAGAAACATCTTCTTCTCAAAGCACATTTGAATGATCCGATGTCAACATAGAAAAAGATGCCTCCAAGAATATTCAGAGAGTAGTGCAGCAGAAACTTGGGCACATGCTGGACTCCTGCAAAGCTGATGAAATTAAAAGGTTTGCTGACAGACATGATATGACAAACTTCTACGATTCACTGAAAGCGGTCCTACATCACCAGCATAGTTCCCCTTCTCAGTGCAGATGGGGGGAACATTGGTCACCGATAAGAAAGAAATCCTTCAACGCTTGGCAGAGCATTTCAGCAACATCTCAAATGCAACTTCCTTCTTCGATGATGAAACCATCAACTGCCTTCCTCAAGTTCCCACTAATGATACACTTGATAACCTGCCAACCATAGTGGGAGTAAACAAAGCCATCCAGCAACACTCCATCGGCAAGGCACCTGGTCCTGAGTCCATCCAAGCAGAGATATACAAGGCAGGTGGGTCGGTCCTAACAGAGCAGCTTCACCAAGTCTTTACAAACATATGGGTGAACGAGACCATGCCACAAGATTTCAAGGACGCGTCAATAGTCCACCTTTACAAACGTAAAGGAAACCGCCAATCCTGTGACAACCACCGAGACATCTCCTTGCTTTCAATTGCAGGGAAGATACTCGCCAGAATTCTTCTCAATCGCCTCACGACCCATCTCGATCAAGGTCTTCTTCCTGAGAGTCAGTGTGGCTTCAGAAAAGAACGAGGAACTGTTGACATGATTTTCGTTGCAAGGCAGATACAAGGGAAATGTCAGGAATAGAACTGCGAAATGTTCTCCACTTTCATTGACCAAACCAAGGCTTTTTATACAGTCAGCAGAGAAGGACTGTGGAAGATTATGGTAAAATATGGCTGTCCACGAAAGTTTGTCCAAATAGTGCGACCATTTCATGATGGTATGCAGGCAAGAGTACAGGAAAATGGTGAACTGTGTGAACTCTTTCCTGTCACCAATGGGGTGAAGCAAAGATGTGTCCTGGCACCAACACTGTTCAGCCTCATGTTTTCAGCTATGTTGACGAATGCCTTCGAGAACAACGACATTGGAAAAGACATCGACTACCGCATGTATGGAAAGTTATTCAATCTCAGAAGGCTGAAAGCTAAAACCAAAATTAACAGCGACACCGTCAAGGAGCTCCTGTTTGCTGATGATTGCGCTCTATACGCCAACTCAGAGGCGGACATGCAACATAATGTTTCAGCTTTCTCACATGCTTATGTCAACTTTGGGCTCAATAATAACTTGGAGAAGACTGTAGTTATATACCAGCCAGCTTCGGGGAATAATCACACTGTGCCGAATATCAAAGTTAATGGTCATAGTCTAAGTGCTGTGGACAAATTCACCTATCTTGGTAGTACTGTGTCACAAGTTGCCACAATTGATGACGAAGTGAATGCAAGAATCTCCAAAGCCAGCGCGGCCTTTGGCAGACTGTACAAGAATTTATGGGACAGAACTGGAATAAGCCTGCAAACAAAGCCGAAAGTCGACAAAGCAGTTGTATTATCCACACTGCTATATGCTTGTGAAACTTGGACTGTTTATCAGCGACACGCTAGGAAATTAAACCACTTCCAAACAGTCTGCCTTAGGAAGCTACTGAAGATTAAATGGCAAGACAAGATCCCAGACACTGAAGTCCTAGAAAGCGCGTCCATGCCCAGTATCCACACTCTACTAATGAAGAATCAGGTTCGCTGGGCTGGTCACTTAACTCGTATGCCAGATCACAAGCTCCCTAAACGAATTTTGTACGGCATGTTGCGTTGTGGTAAACGCTCCCAAGGCGGCCAGAGGAAACGCTTTAAAGACACTCTGAAAATCTCACTGAATACTTTTGGAATTTATCATGACACCTGGGACACTGCAGTCAGAGACCGAAATTCGTGGCGTGCATCATTACGCAAGTGTTACCAGGACTGCAATAGCTGTGAAGAAAAGGCAGGACAGAAAAACCACTGCAGGAAATCCTCCAGAAACGTCAAGCATTCTTTGTCCACATTGTCAAAGAACATTTCGAGCCAAAATAGGCCTTATCAGCCATCTTAGAACTCACAGCTCCATACTTTCAACCCCACGGGATGAAATGAATGGTCATCATCATTATTGATGGACAAACAACACAACAGAGTGTTTCATTAAATTCGATTGATTTTCCTATGAGTTGTCTAAGAGCAAAAAATAGCATCTGTTCATCCTTTTTTTTTCTTTCCGAAATCCAAGTTGTGTTTCGCTTAGCTGAGGTTCTATAGTAGTTCGTAACCTTTTCTCAAGAATTTTGCAAAATATTTTCCCAGTATGACTCAAAAGGTAAATGCCTCTGTATTGTGTGCAGTCTCTTTTGCTGCCTTTGTTTTTCCATACAGGGATACTTATGGCGTTTCCCCAGTCTCGTGGTGTCTGTTGTTCTACCCAAACATGGTTGAATAGTCTATGTAGCCATGCTATTCCTACTTCTTTTGCTGCTTTAATTACTTCATTTCGTATTTCATCTTATCCCGGTGATTTGTTCAATGGGGCTAATCTGACCGCTTCTATAATTTCTTCTTTAAGTATGTTTGGTCCTAGTTCTTCGGTGGCATCTGTGTCGGTTTCTTGAATTCCAGTGACATCTGATGGAATGTTGCGAAGTTGTTCGAAGTACTTCTTCTTCCATCTTATTAGAATTTGTTTTTATTCACTTATCAGTTCTCCATTTTCGCTGTTAATTATTTTAGTTGGGTCAAAAAGTTCTCTGGTTCTCATTCTCATTGCACTTATTTTTTTGTAGAAGTTTCTAGTTGCCTCCTTATAGTTTTTATGTACAGTTTCTCCATACTCCTCCCAGTCTTTTTTGTGGTCTCTGTTTATACTAAAGTTGAGCATTGCCCTTGCACCTAATATGTTTCTCTTTCTGTTATTTCTTGCTATTATAAAATCAATTTGGGTGTTGGTATATAGATAGTTTCATTTTTTTTTTTTTTTTGCATATCCTTTACAGGACATCGCTGTCAACACCAGCTGTTGATTTCTTGGCAAGATTACGCTCAGTAGTTTGCCATTGCTTTCTGAGCGGCCGGCTCACATACCCCGTAAGTTACCGATGCGATTCGAACCACTGCTGGTTCTCACCGTCATCACGTTACCTTACGAGAGTATACGAGATTACGGAGAAAAGTCATAACCTCTAAGCCACGAAGCCGACTCGTTTCATTTATACCATGTGTATATTTATGAGCCTTTGTGTTTATAGAATGTGTTTGTTATATAGAGGTCTTGTTGGCTGCATAACTCTGTCAGTCTACTTCCGTTATCATTTCTTTCATTATGCCATCGACATAACAAGTTGAATTCGGTCATCACAGAACGTTTGCTTAATAGCAATCATAGAGTTAATCAAGAAAAGACATTTTGTGTACTGTATTCCATGAAAAAAACAATCAAATATAGCGAAGCATAATCGATTAGGTGATTCTAGCCGTTGCTATGCAAACAGAAGGGCTTTCTGTTAAATCTTAGATTTCTGTGGGGATAACGTACTCCACATTCGAACAATATTAGCAACTATGTATTTAGTATTTCAACCAAAGTATTATTTGTTTATTCACGTCAAATGATACTTAATTTTGCAGTATGCACCTGATAAAATGAAACGAATATATGCCAGAGGGAAAAATATGCAATATTTTGTTCATGGCATCTGTGTTTAAATATGAAATTGTTCAAAAATGTGGAATTATAAAATAACTTAGTTTGATGTATTTATAACTATATCAAAAAGACCAGGAGCAATTGAATGCGAAGATTAACCTAATACACTATGTCACTAAGTTTCTAATCAGAATTATAATGAGAAGAACAAGAAAGAAAATAAGAAATGGAAATTGGTGAAGAGCAGTATAGATTTGTGGAAGGCAAGGGTACAAACAATGCAATATATATATTACGGACACTGTTAGAAAGATCAATAGAGACACAGAAGGGCATTTGATAAAGTAAAACATGATGAAATAATTGAAATGTTAGAACATTTATGGGAAAGATCTCAGAATAATTTTCTTTAAAAAAAAAGTAGTTACTGGAACCAAGTACCAGCTATTAAAATAGGAAATAAAGAAGGAAATTATGAACAAATAAGGCTTGGAGCGAGACTGTGATGTGTTTTGTCACCGGATCTCTTCTCTCTCTATAGCGAAGTAATAATGAGAGAGATCAAAGAGACGCCAGGAATAATATTCAGAGGTTAAAATGTAAACGTAATGTGCCATGCCGATAAGCGTTGGCGTCATTTTTCGCCATTTCACGCGATCACCAGAGTCGTGGATCATCTCAGTGTTCTTGTCTCGACCATACCACGTGGGCAAGCCCTCTAAGTATTTACTTTTCTGCCTTCCACTTTTTCTCTTCCTCTCAATCTTGCTAGTTGTCACCAAGTTATCCAATTTATTTTTTCACATAACGTGTCCAAGTAACTTTGACTGTCTACAACTAATTTCTCAAATCACTTTACGGTTTTCATTTGTTTCTTGTAAGACTTGGATTTGGTCAATGGTTTTTCTGTCTGCCCATGGTATTCTTTGCATTTTCATCAGAAACCATATTTCCACAGTCTTCAAATGTTTTAAGGCTTGTCTCCTTATTGTCCACGCTTTACATCCATACAAAAGTATACTCTTTATGTAGCACTTCAACACTCTTTTTTCTTGTTGCAAATGACATCTTTTTATTGATCAGTATATTTTCCATCTTGCACAAGGCTACTTTCGCCATGTTGATTCTTGTTGTAATCTCTTAAAGGCATCTCCCATCAGATGTTATGACTGTTCCGAGATAATTGTACCGATTCACTTGTTTAAGGCTATTTCTATTTACTTGTATATTATATTGTTCTATTTCATTCTTCATGGTGATGACCATTATCTGTGTCTTCTTACACTTTAATTCTACCCCTAGTTGTTCACTGTATGCAACAACCGCATCTACTCACATGTTGCAGATCCTGCTCATTGTCTGCAATCAATACTGTATCATCCGCATATCTAATGTTTTTGTTACATTCCCAAATGGTGATGCCTTTCAAATCTTTTTGACATTTCTGAAAATATTTTCACTGTAACAGGGAAAAGAGATCTGGAGACATTACACATCCCTGTCATGTACATCTCTTAACGGACTGATATTGACATATTTCAATATCAATCTTTACGGCAGCTTGTTGTTTCCAATATATGTTTTTACAAGTCTAAGGTCTTTCCTATCAATGTGTAGATCTGCAAGCATCTTCATCACGTTGACATGTCTTACTTTATCGAAAGCCTTTGTTTAGTCAATAAAGCAAAGATGTAGTTAGTTAGTTAGTTAGTTAGTTAGTTAGTTAGTTAGGTAGTTAGTTAGTTAGTTAGTTAGTTAGTTAGCAAGTTAGCTAGCTAGTTAGTTAGTTAGTTAGTTACTTAGTTAGTTAGTTAGCTAATTAATTAGTTAGTTAGTTAGTTAGTTAGTTAGTTAGTTAGTTAGTTAGTTAGTTATTCAGTCAGTCGAGGTTCCAACTTCACGGCAACGGGTCGTCCCCATTATGCTCCGTTCCTGTGCCAGTGAATATCACACAAAATGCTCCCCACTGCCCCATGTGAAAAGTGGAATAGACAGGAGTCTCATCAATCCAACAGCCAGCACAGGTACACTGTGCATAATGCCGCTGCCAAATTGCCAACACAAAATTAATCCACGAAAACCACAGTTCATCGTCGATGGACTCGGCAGTCACCAGAAAAACCTCATTGACCCGGGTTTTCTCACATGGCTCGGTCTTTTACCGCAGGGCGACCCGCCAAAAGTGTCGCATAAAGCACGAACTCCGCAGCTTCAGCGCCGTCTCCTGGGAGTCCCCTGAAAAATGCATTCGTAAACCGAAAAGACAAATCAGTCTGTTCAGCAACAACCGGTAGCCATTGTTCCGAACATGCAGGTCACTATACAGGACAGATGTAAAAGCATTTCCCCGCGAATTTCACAGCTCACAGTGTCGCGAATGCACTCACTCAGTAGCAGGGCGACGGAACCATGTGCTACGTCCAACATGAGAAAAATGCGGTTGCAAACCGTAGCTGCAAGCATAAACACGCCACAGGCATTAACTGTTCAACGCCTGACCGCTATGTTCGCAAAGATGTAGGTCTTTATTTATGTCAACAACCAATGTTTCAGGCATCATCGGATTACTTCTCCCACACCACACAAGAAACTTGCAAGTCGTGTTAGAGGAAATGAATGATACATTTTATTGCCGTTGGCTCTTTACAATTACAAAACAGTCGCTATCAAATCACACACAAAGCCACAGAATTGCCTATCACTAGTTTCCTAACCCTATTGCTAATCTCTATCTATTTGGCTACACAAAACTCCTATCAACACTAAACGATCTGCTCGCTACGAAGTCAGTCCCCAGTCTGACTTTCCTACTCGCGTGGCTACACAGCACGCGGAAGGACCTTGATGCGTCCTTCGGCTTTTTGCGTGCCGTTACATTCAGCACGCTTATATTAGCTGTCTCCTATTGAGTGGCAATCGTGGCTATCACGTAGGCGTGATTCTGTCGTGACCAGAGTGCTAACTAACTGGTCGACGCCTCTGTGTCTCATGAGAGAACTAGTTAATAGTCCCCCATGCTATCACCTACCCTGCCCTTATATCGGGCACTGTATTACCTCTAATCTACTTGAGGTTGACCACTCTTCCCGGTGGTCTTCTATCTTGAGGCAGACCTCCGGCCTCTACGTTTCAGTCTTTGACACACACCCTCCCCTCCTGTGTTGCGTCATCAACTTTGACTCATTGGTTGTGACGCAAGAGGTTTCTAAAATATTAGTGTATCTAATTTTTGTCAAAGACTGTAGATAACCTGGCTTTGGGTAACTCAATAGACTCCTACTGACTATTGTCACAATGTAGTATGACTCCACTTGGCTACTGGCAATCGCCACAAATTGTCTGGTTGGCGTGAGCCCTCTTCTCAATCGCAATATTATATTTATTAGAGGTATGTCTGAACCGGACCGTTGTCTTATAAGACCTGCCCTCAAATAGTAAATTAACTTACTACCCATACAAAGTTGACATTCTTAGGGTCAACACATGAATTGCTTCATGTCCCCCATATAATATTAAACAACCATTACACAAGCTGTGTGCGACAGGCTTTACCTATTTCGCTTCCGCGTGTAAAGTTATCTTTCACTGTTAAGTTAGTCTTTCGTTGTCTATTATGTCCCCTGACCCGGAGTTATCTCCCTTTGATCTACAAAAAATGTATGCAATTTATATGTTTGTTTTCCTGGATGTTTGCGTGTTTGGATCTAACTAATGGTATAATCTAACTTCTAACATGTGTATCTAACTATCATGTGTATGTATGTTAGTTTTCAAGTGCCATAATTCGGTTAAATGTGGCCACAAACAAGTGTATAACACTAATTCGTGACTACGTTTCCGTCTTATGAGACTTAAAATACTTTCTCTAAGGTCTACACTAAACTACACACAACACATTCAAGATAGCACATTTTCAACAACGAAAGCAAACATTTGACGCAAACACAAAATAAAAAGTCGCGTTGAGCGGCAGAAAAAAATCCGCTGACTGACCTCACTCTCTCTTGTATAATTTACATTCGCTCTCACTTTCACACTTCTGTCACACATCTTTTACCCTCCCAATTATTTAAAAACCTTGGAGTGACACTGTACAAGTTTGACTCAGTTTGAAAAAGTTGAGCTCAATGACTGTGCGTAAATTGCTGCACGAGTCGTGTATTTACAGCATATTTACATGTAAGAGAAAGGGTTGATGGTTTGTACCCTGGTATTATTAACCACTATATTCTACTGCAATAATACTCTAAATACTGACATCCTAATACTAGTTCTATAAATATGTATTTCATGTGTTACCTATTTTAATCTATGTTGCCACATTAATCCTTATATTTATCTAATTTAAGGGACGTAATCTAATTATTTAAAATGAAATTGATGTGAGATGAGTTATGTACCTTTCTGAATGGGTAATGTGAAATGTAATAAACTATGTACCTTTCTAACATGGGTAATGTGAAATATAACAAAATTCTAACTAATGTTTTTAAATGAAAAAAATATATGATTGATATTCTTACTCTAAATGGTGTAAATGATGTGTGTTTACTTGTATAATCCTTTTATCCTATTACGGTGTAAACTAATCATAATACTAAATGATAACGTTTGTTAAATGGACTGGTTCATTAAGATGGAATGAACTCAAGTGAAATGAACCTAAGTGAAATGTAACAAACTAAATGGTAATATTACTATCTAAATTTAATCCTAGTTTATATTTAGCTATTATTACGTTTAAATTACTATCCTAATCTACTTTTAAGCTAAGTAAGTGGGTGAATTAATGATCTATCTAAACTAACTGAAAACTATTATATTTCCTAAATCTTACATATATGTTAGAGTGATCTAATCTACTATAATTTATCACTATATTAAAATATTATATTACATATCACAATCAGTATATGCCAGGGTCTGTGTCTGGGTCTATCTGAATGAGCTACTATCAATACTTGTGTAGCAACACTTCTCGTGTCCAACAGGGGATGATTCTTTCTTCTCTTCTTCTCCAGTCAGAACCCTGGTCATCTCGCAGCACATGAGTATATCTTGGTTACTCGATCATACGTCATAAACCTCACCCACTCGAACTGCAGTTAACTCGAACAAGAGTGAACACAAAGACTGTTATAAGTTTCCTACGTATAATATACACAATCACATAATCGAAGATATCATCACTTATTCGACAGTCACATCACATTACACTACATCACAGATAAAATGCGTGGCTCAATATAGAGCCATAACGCTGTCTACTTTTCACCATGTCCACACAGGACGATGGATCAACGCCGACTGCCTTGGCCCGAGCTCACTTCCTGTCACCTGGGAAGTGAGTTCCAACGTTTTTCACGTTGTGTGGAAAGCCCCTGCTTTCCACGTTCCCGTGTTCAATTCTGAACACAGTCGCAACCTGTACTCTGTGACCCAGGCTATAACTGAACCATGCCATGACGTCGTCAGGCTCATGGCATTCCCCCCTTCCACGGGCAAAAATTGAGAATCAATTTTTGAAATATCCAATTTTTAGTTATGTAAGCAATATTAATGTAGTTCTAATTCTAATTTAACTATCTGTCGTCTTTCCATAAACCTTGTTAAGTTCTTGTCACTCTGAAATATACAACTAGTTAATTATTCTCATCAACATATAACGTACATCCAAATGCATACCTCTATTTTGTCCTACAACCTTTTATCAAATTCCTATATTACAATATCAATGTAACTGTTCTTTGTAACATTGAATCAGAATTTCTACATCTAAATTCTAATCTGTCTATATATGAACCCTCAGTTTGTAATATGACTCCGAGACTTAATATTTCCATTCTATTAATGCTATGATGGTATCATAATCAATTCCGCGTTTTATTGGCAGGTAGCGTCTATAGTGGTCATACAAGACTAACCATCACTCAGCTTCATCTGCTCATCCTCACCACTCATTTGCTAAGCCACTCGTCCCAGGTCTAGAAGATCAGCTGTTATCGCGTTACATACAAGGCCACCTGTACAACGCAAGCCAGCGTTCCCATGGTAGACAGACTGATACCCGACTGCAAGGATTATCCAAGGAAGATACTAAGTTCCAAGTACCGCCAGCACATCTTTGCTGTTTTCGCGTTACCATACTTGACCACCCGCATCCCCAGTCAGTCAACCACTGCAGCCACAGCCTTCCACCACCGCCCATGCCTATACAAAGTTCCAAGTACCGCCAGCCTAAACATCCTCTTTGACTCTGTCGTTGTAGACCCAGCGTATAGCAATGAACATAGCTGCAGCTAATAAGCCTGAGAGCATCTTATATTACTGGCCGTTTCGTTCCATTTGACCAACTCATTACGCTTCAACTGCCACAGCTTCTATTGTGTCTTCATCCTCTATATCGTACTCTCATCAATTTCATTAATGATTCCAATACTAAGTATCCTATAAATCTAAACAATTTCTTCTTATATTAATCAAAATCAATCAACAAATATCAATAAATGCAACATAATAATAAATATGAACACAAATATATGTCTCCATCAATCAATTAATAACACAATTAAATAATATCTATACTCAACCAATAAGTAATTATATTCTCATTACTAAAATTATATAGCATTTACATAAATAGTTCACAATATTCATTAATACGTATAAATAATAAATATGTAATAGTAATAATAATTATCTAACACCCAACATCAATCATATAATTATATAACATATAATATAATGCTATATTTGCAATAATAACAATCATTGCTTATAATTTAAGTTCTCTATTCCATAAAATAATTACTAATCAATCTCTATATAATTACATAATCATACTCATATTGCAATATAGCTTCCTTTCCAAAAACATCTCTTCAATTTCAATTCTAACTCAACCTGTATGGCTATGTGGCACCATGACCACGTGTTAGTACTACATGCAATCAATCATCAAGTTATTTACATAGGTTAGTTCTGTACAGTCAGTTAATTCATAGTGCCTCCATACATGAGTGAGTCTCCATCTGCCACTAAACCACACATATTAACAACCTGCAATGCGAGACCGCCATCACACAGCGAGCACACACTCAGCTCACACGGTGTTAGCAACCCCACATTAAATGATGCCAATACCCATATGGTTTTACCTACCCACTACTGTTGTCAATCACAAAATCTTTCAAAATTAAAATATAAACCTAACAAATATCGAAATGATCTGTGCCGCCGGTCCCCGTCACGGATTATCATTTAACACATTCATTCCATTCACATCAACCACCATAACCCGTATCAGAGATCAGCCGCCCACATGACGTAACTTATCATACTATCAATATTGACAAAGTCATCTCCGGTTTCCATCCCAACTGATGTTTTCTCCCAGCGATCTCTGCCAATGCCGTGCTAGAGTCGACAAGTCTGATGTTACCAAAGAGAACACTGCACTGCCAAACACCGCTCGGATATCCACCCATTTGACATGAATTCCCATTCACTAAAGATAGTATTAACCAAAATCCACTAATGAAAATTAAACCAACTACGATGCACCAAACTTCCGCTAACTCGACATCTGAAACCGACGCTCTCTCAACAGTTGTCAACCCAGTGCTGCACCAGTGGTACCCGATGTTAAAATTAAATACAACACCACTCCAAGTCTGCCGAGACCCCAGCAGTCCAAAAAGAAGTCCCTTTGTTAGTTTGGTGTCAGTTGTTAAATCCATACTTAATATGTCTTTTAGCTCCGTAAATAAATCAATAATTTTCCACATTAACCAATAATTCTGTAAACCAACATCAATCATTGCCATATATAACAACAATCAATTACTTGGAATTGTTAATGTTCTGAACACAAAATGAATCCATGCAACCAACAAGTGCATAGCCTTAATATCTATGAACGCTATATGATATCACCTTTAAGTGCTGAATCCTATTGTACCGAATTCTGTAGCCGAGCATGCTGCGTAAACTTCATACGACTTATCACATGATTCCTCGTCCACTAACAGCCATTCGATAACCAAGTTATAGTCTCCAACAGTCAAAACCAACATCTTAACCTCCACTTTTACTTCTGGATGCAATGTTGACTGCTGTCTTACAGCTATGTCCAAATCATATTAACACCATGAAGATGATGTCTCTCTTGTTAACTACATTAGTGTCTTTGCTATCGTCATTACCTCTCTTGCTTTAACTTTTAAGCACCACCTCTTATATTAGTTAGTAACTCAATATGACAATCTTCCCACTAGTTTGATCATATTCTCTGCAAATTTATCAACAAACTGTCTTCATGTTGACTTATTGCTTTCCTTCTTATTATGCAGAGATTCGTATACGGTGCTACTAATCCTTACCTCATAAATTGTACCCTACTCTTGGTATCATATGGTATGACAGATTCATAAAATCACAGACCTTCGGTCAGCCCACACTGTACCTCTTTACTTGATATCTTGTCTCTCTATACCCTTGACTGTATCTGAAAGTATACTTGCTTAGAACAGAAAACTAGCAATATTACACTATAGCATGTAAGAATGATGATGTTAACTCAAATCAATTAATCTATACATGCCACCAACTCAACTTGAAACAAGAAAGAAAAAGAAAAAAAATAACTAGCAATATTACACTCCCCAATAGCATGCCAGACATGATGATGTTAATCTAAATAATTTCTGCATGCCGCAAACTCAACTTCAAACAAATTTATACAGTGGAAAATATGAACTAAATCCTTAGAAATTATGTTCCACCATAGCCCAAAACAATGTCGCGTATCATAACCCAGAGACGCGACACCGGTCAGGTGTTGATGTAACACAACCTCACAAGCTGTTATCATTTGTAAGCTATTTTTATTTCTAGATCACTCTTTTCCGCAACAACGCTGTTGTGTATCATTAACCCATACACACAACAACAGTTAGTTGAACCTACAATCACATATGCCCAACACCCTGTATAGCAAGTCCCCCGCCACATAACAATTACCCATGCCATCTGCCGGAAGGCTGCCCCACACGATGCCAAACACATTCTTGAGAAATGCTCTTGTCGGCACAGAAAGATTACCCACGAACCATGCCGGCAATGCACGTCTCCAGTTGTAAACAAACTCACTCATGCGAAATTCACTTCGCCAGGTGTTTATTCCCTATCTGTTAATTTTCCACTGGACAAACAATTGCCCATTCTATTTTAAATAACAATAAAATACCTGCAGAATAATAATAATAATAATATCATCCTCAAACCTGCATGCAAGAAATGATGATGATCTAAATTAACCAAACTTCTGCATGCAATAAATCATTAAGAACCAAACAAAATAATTACTAAAATTATAACAAAATTCAGAAATCATGCATAACAGTAACCTATAACCAAAATTAATTATAACAACATAACCGTAAAATATTCTACCGTATAGTTCACTAATTATTACTATAATCTTATCATATAATTTCCCTTAATATATTGGTTTCAACACATAAGTACTAGTACTAGTTCTATTATACTAACTGTGAACTAGTAAGTTGTTTAATAATTATAATTATAGTTATTTCCTAACGTAGGCTACACTCCAATTATTACATAATGCTACTACTTTACTACCAAGTAATTTTATATGCATTCGTTGGGTTACTGTCACATAAAACAAATTCACAATTACATATCTAACACAAACTAAACAATAACAACATATCACAAATATAACTACACATGCTTAATGATAATATAGACTAATGTTAACTACTAATTGCACAACGCTAATGGCTTCTATATTGCCTGTTCTTAGCTTAACTGTCCTGCTGTTTGTTTACAATTCTCCTAACTTACACTGTCTAATCACACAGTTACAATATTTAACCTAATTTCAGTTGATCCAATAGCGCCTAGAGTTAATGTTTTTACGGCAGCTATGAACTACACACACACACCAGGCCCCACGAATATAACACGGCGTTCTGTCAAATACCGGCGCTTTACAAGTTCACTCAGTTCTGGTGTTTATTATAAAATGTTCACGTTTTATAGTAGTTTATTTCAGCCCGGCTGATCACATCCTGACGTCTCAACTTGTTAACGTGTGTCGGTTCTTGAATTTACACACTGTAGCCAGCTACGACTGTCGCTTCTCTGTTGACCATCTGTTCATCAACACAGTAGACCTGTCGACCGTCTGACCTCGCTTGTTGACACAGCAAGCCTGTCACAACTCTGTAGGCCTGATTCGTATTTTCTCTTGCTGTGACCTGGTTTTAACAGTTCGTACGGGGAATTCCCGTCACATATGTCTATTGCCTCATTAGCATAATCAATACTTGCTGTTGATTTGTCTTTATTCACACTTATAATAATTTCACAGTTCAACTTGTGCACACTCATTGTTACTAGTGACACATTTATAGGAAATAAATTTCTCTTGGTCTTTAAAGTCTTGCACCAATATTAAGTCAATCTCTTCAATCACACAGTACTAACTGTTTATATATTTCACATAGTCACATTTTCAATCCTTGATAAGACATTTAATTATTACACTTGTTGACTACATCTTTTTGCCGAATCTGTTCAATTGTTCACATGCCTTTTGTAATGCGTACAGTTCAACGCCTGTTTTGTCATTTTAAATTCATTATGATAGCAGGAGTTGGTGATTATGTTTCTCGTTTCATCATGTGTGATAACTTTTCCGTTAGCCAATTCTCTACTTGTAGAATGATACTTTGTGGCTTAAACTTTACGTTGGCACGTGTTACGTATGTCAAATCATCATCTGTGGCCTCAGGTTTCATATGGACGATAAACCCCCAAGTGCCAGGGTCTGTGTCTGGGTCTATCTGAATGAGCTACTATCAATACTTGTGTAGCAACACTTCTCGTGTCCAACAGGGGATGATTCTTTCTTCTCTTCTTCTCCAGTCAGAACCCTGGTCATCTCGCAGCACATGAGTATATCTTGGTTACTCGATCATACGTCATAAACCTCACCCACTCGAACTGCAGTTAACTCGAACAAGAGTGAACACAAAGACTGTTATAAGTTTCCTACGTATAATATACACAATCACATAATCGAAGATATCATCACTTATTCGACAGTCACATCACATTACACTACATCACAGATAAAATGCGTGGCTCAATATAGAGCCATAACGCTGTCTACTTTTCACCATGTCCACACAGGACGATGGATCAACGCCGACTGCCTTGGCCCGAGCTCACTTCCTGTCACCTGGGAAATGAGTTCCAACGTTTTTCACGTTGTGTGGAAAGCCCCTGCTTTCCACGTTCCCGTGTTCAATTCTGAACACAGTCGCAACCTGTACTCTGTGACCCAGGCTATAACTGAACCATGCCATGACGTCGTCAGGCTCATGGCAGTATATATATACATGGTATTCAATTACCTCAGGTCAGTTGTTGTCTTAATGTTTAGAAATTGCTTTCATAGGCATACTCTATATACACAATTGGCCTGGGTATATGAAATACATTACACAGTCATACTTGTGTCCTATGGGTATTGCATCTGTAGAGTTCGCTTGTGTCGTAGACCAGTATTTTCGTGTCTGTATTTATGTACTGTTCTGACACTGTTCTTCTATGCTTATACAGATGGTTCACCGGCACACATATGAAGCTTAGTATATAACGAGCTGTCTCAGTTCACACGGTGATATACTTGTTTTCGAAGCACAGTTTTTATGTTGAGGTCTACGGACACATGGTAGTTCACTGTTCTTAGTACATGGTTCAGAACATAATGTCTATGTATTCGTAAAATATCTCACATAGAATGTTCTAATGTACTAATTTAACATCTATTACTCTACACTCTTATGTGGAATCTCCGGTATTTCTACCTGAGATGGTCGAATAAGGGTATCAGCCAGAATGTTGTCCTTACCCTTAATATGCTCTATACTAAAAGTATAGTTTTGTAGTATTAGCGACCACCTGTATATACGGTCATTCCGATGCACACCACTTTGTATGACCGTGATTGGGGAGTTGTCAGTCTGGACAACGAAGTGAACACCCGCTAGAAATCGATGGAGCTTTCTCACCGCATAGATGACGCTTAGGGCTTCCAACTCTGATATGGAATATCTGGACTCAGCAGGTGTGATCTTACGGCTCACGTAGCAAATCGGATGGAAGATGCCATCATAAAATTGGCCTAGTACTGCAGCGATGGAGATTCTGCTGGCATCTGTCCTAAGATAATAAACGAGCCTAGGATTAGGCAAGCGAAGGATTGGTACATTACTAAACAAGATTTTCAATTTTGACACTGCAGAAATTAATAATGCATCTTTGACATCTAATTTTACAGATGCTTTTAAAACATTGGAAAATACACTTGTAATTTCCGCTAAGTTTTGGTATGAATTTGCTATAGTAATTTACTAATCCCAAAAGGCTTCTGACCTGCTTCTTTGTGGTAGGCATGGTCAGGTTCATAATTTTGGTAATAATTCTATTGTCAGTCTTAAGTTGACCTTGTGAAATGACATGACCCAAAAAATCAATTTCTTTTAGACCCAATTCGACTTTGCTCGGTTTGACAGTGAGACCGAAGAGTCGCAACCTATCGAAGACATGTCTTAGTTTCAGTAAGTGTGTTGTCCAGTCATCAGTATGGACACATATATCATCTATATACGTCACTGTATTCGTCACTCCATGCAGTAGATCTCTAGTTAAGCGTACGAAAGTGGCAGGAGCGTTTCGAAGTCCGAAAGGAAGAAAACGCCACTCGTACAGTCCTAAATGTGTTGAAAAAGCAGTAAGATGAATGGATTGAGTCTGCATAGGGACCTGCCAATATCCCTTAGTCAGATCTAATTTAGAAAAGATTTTGGAGGTGGACATGTCAAGAATAAGATCTTCGCAGGAAGGAATTGGTTCTGCGTCGATCTTAGTGACGTTGTTGAGTTTTCTATAGTCCACACACAAACGAATTGTGGAGTCTTTTTTCTTAACAAGGACTATTGGAAAGGAGTACTCAGATGTAGATTTCTGAATGATCCCACTAGCTTCTAAATTAAGAATTTCCTTATTCAGATTTTCTCTATAGCTAAGTGGGATAGAGTACGGCCTGCATTTGATAGGCTTAGAGTCCGAAAGAAGAATGGAGTGCTCGATTCTGTCCGTCCTACCTGGAATGTCAGAAAATATGTCTTTATACTCCGTCACTAATTCTATTAATTGTCGTCGTTGACCGTCTGTTAGTCCCTGTTCTATCCGTATGCTATCCAATGTTGCAGTCTTGTCTACAATGGGAACAGGTAGTTCCATTCCGTCGTCGTCTACCTGATTCAGTACGGAGTGGTGCTTAGTGCGTATTCTGTATTCTCATTAAGTGTATGCATCTCGTCGGATTTGCCAGTCTCGCTAACTAGTGTAGTTGCGTTGTGTCTGTCTGTCGTCTCATCACTAGGTGTGGGTGCATTGTGTTCGTCTGTCTCTACTTCTGTCTCTTGTCGTGAAAAGTAAGGTTTCAACATGTTGACATGGAATATCTTTAAGTGTCCGTTTATTGATATTTCATAGTCAACATCTGAAATTTTTCGTACCACCTTGAATGGCCCTTGCCATGAGGTCAATAATAAATTTCGTTTGTCTGGAAGTAACAAAAGTATGTCTTGATCTGGTTCAAGATCAATTGTTCTCGCACCTTTGTTTGCATATTGGCGGTAGATTTGGCCCTTCCTCTCCAAAGCTGCCTTAGCTATGATACACGATTTCATGATTTTATCTCGTGTTTCTGTCACCATTTCATAAGGTGTTTTTGGGGTTGGAATTTCAATGGAATTAGTTATTACCTGATGGTAAATGGTTAGGGGTCCACGTGGGTTAGCCTCGTATACTAATTCAAACGGTGAGAACCCCGTGCTTGAATGGGGAATCTCCCGATAGGCGAACAGCACTGTTGGTAACAGTGTATCCCAATCAGCTGGGTTTTCTGCTGTTACCTTAGCCAGCATATGCTTAAGATCTCCGTTGATTTTTTCTACTATTCCATTGCTGGCTGGATGGTACGCTGTTGTAAAATGCTTTTTAATCCCTAACATTTTTGTAAGGGCTTGCGTTGCAGCCGATATGAATTGAGTTCCACGATCGGATAAGATGGTACGTGGAAATCCGAATCGTGAGAACAGGTGTAGAAATACATTGGCAACGTCTTTGGAGGTGATGTATTTCAAAGCTACTGCCTCAACCCACCTTGAACATAGGTCGACCATCGTTAATATGAAGCGATTTCCTTTGCTGGACACCTGATTCAGGGGTCCAACAATATCTACCGCCACACTTTCAAATGGCCTAGACGCCAGTGTAGAAGGTTGTACTTCAGCTGTAGGATGTTTACCCTTTCGTACTAGTTGTTGACAGACATTACAAGAACGACAAAATAATTCTATATCATTGCAAAAACCTGGCCAATAAAAATGAGCCTGAATTCTGGCCCTGGTTTTGTCGTATGCAAGGTGACCAGCAAACGGTGACTCATGTGCAATCTTTAGCACAGTTAGGCGGTGTTGTACAGGTAACACCGTTTGCTGAATCTCATGGTTACCAGTTGTATAATACCTAGTAGGAATGCCATTATTAAGTCTAAAGAACCATGATGCGTTTTTGGTCACTTTGGCTCTTTCTTTCAATAATTTTAAATATGGAGACACACTAGGAACAGCTTTCTGCTGTTCTATAAATTTTTGTCTGGTGGTATCATCTGTGCTAGTTGGGGAAAGCAACAGTAGTCTCTCATTTTGTAGTGTGTCTTGGTGTTTTATAGTGTCTGCTCTGGTTGTTGCATTAGCTACATTTAATTTTTCCCATGCAGCTATTTCATCGCTAGTACATTGTTTCAATTGGGGTAAGCAACCCAAATTTAAATCAGTACAAGGGTTGTCAAGTATTGCACAAGTAAAGGTACCAGAAAGGAAAGGAGTGTTAATACGGGCTTTGGCCAAAGGGTAAATTTCAATGTTACCCGAAAAGGTTCGGCATTTGACTGAGTCACCTGTATAATCATTTGGATTCACCAGTTCCTTTCTAAGACCAATAAGGGTGCTGCCGCTGTCCAGCAAACATTGGCATGGTCTGTCGTTGACCATTGCATTGTGGAACACCAAATTGCCTCTGGAGGCTAATGCTGCATTTACACTCTCAGTTGAGAATGGTACTGTATGTCCACATTCTAATTTTCCGTCAGCATGAAATTGGTGACATCGTTCACAACTGTCAAAGCTCAATATATCGCTTACACAACACACATCTTCAGACTGGTTAGCAGGTAATTCATTTTCAACTTCACACTCAGAGTCACTACCACTATCAGAGGATGTATCAATCAAAATAGCATTGTTGGCTTTCATACGTTGGCGGCCCAGGCACTTATTTGAATAATGGCCGTAGCTGGAACAAAAGAAGCATTTGATTGCACGCCTGTATGCAGATCTTTTGTTTTGTTGCTTCTTAATAACATTTTCAAGATGTGCCGGATAGTTTGGTGATTTATCACACATAGAATAAGTGTCATGCAAAAGTTGACAGTAGATACATTTTGACACTTTCCTATCCTTCTTGTCGACTCTATTAAATGGTTTTCTATTACTTTGATAGTTTTTAGGTTGGTCCTTTACAAAAGAAACTACTTCAGAGTCATTTGAAGTCTTAAAAATATCTCTATTTGAAGAAAAATATGCAGAGCCTTGCTTTTCGAATTGTTCTATGTTCTCAATGTCTGACTGCTGCAGGAATTTAGCAAACGGAGATGGTATAGTGGATAAGACTGTATCCATGGCTATTAAATTTTTAAGTCTTTTAAAGTCTTTTCCTATGTTAGCTGCTTTAAGCCACCTATCTAGTACACTTTGCACATTTGAGACGTAATCAATGAAAGTCTCACTAGGTTTTGGTTTTAAATTTGAGAACTGAACCTGATACCCAGGGGCATCAAGTAAAAAGTGTTGCATTATCCTATCATGGATGTACTGATAGTTAGATCTAAGATCAGTTGGTATAGATTCTATTACTTTAAGGGGCTCACCACTCAGGTTCTTCATATAAATCATAGCCCACATCTCTATTGGAACTTGGTGGTATTTAAACTGATACTCGACATTTTCTGTCCAGGCTGATATGGAATCTTCTTTACAATATGGTTTGATAATATTTTTGTATTTATTGAACTTATTTTCTTCGTGTTGACTTTTTAGCTTAGTAGCAGAGATCTCTGCGTGTGAGTCTACATCCATACCTTTCATCTTTAACTGTGTCTCTGATTCTACTTGTATTTGTTTTTCCTTAACTCTTGCCATTTCATCTATCTCTTTTTGCTTTAGATCTAATTCTTTTTGTTTTAATTCTTTCTCCTGATCTAATTGCTTTTGCTTAATCTCCTTATCATGTTCTAACTGCTTCTGTTTTAATTCTAATTGATGTTGTCTTTCCTGTGCGCGTTCATCTCTTTCAGCATCTTTAGCTTCTCTAAGTTTTTGATCAGCATATTGTTCTAGCTCCTTTCCTGTGTATTGTAATTCTTTGCCAGCTTTTATGAAGTCAGCTAACGTAGCCATGTTATTGGGAGCTTAGATAGCTTTGAAAGGCACTCAAATAACTACTTACTTATTGATCGTAGATACGGCTTATTTATTTTAATCTCTGAGCACTATCAATTGTACTTTTAGTTTATAACCTGGAAAATTTTATCCTGAAAAACAGAGCACAAAAATATGCTAATGCATCACACGCTGAAAAAGAGATGCATTATTAATCACATTGCATGCCAAATATATTGAGTATACTCAACTTAATGTTCCCGAGAATCAGGAACACCAATCCGGTAACACAGGTCACCTCGTTTGGCACTTCGGCATACACACGAGTTTTCTAATCATCTGTTGTTCACCCTGGTTCACAGAGCAGCAACAATTAACAAGTAGTAAACGACATATAATATTCTAGACAATTTAGTACAATCACAATGACATGCCCACGGACAAACAGAATATAGTTTAATTAATATTAAATTGTCAATGTCCTGTCTTCGTTCTACCGTTTTATGCCTTTCGTTACTAACCTAGTTTAATCTATGGAAGTGTTGTGCAGACCAAGTCTAATTTGCATGGCCAAAAGTAGTGCCATCGTGACGGTAAACAAATAGAAAAAGTACGAAAAAAATTCAATAACTGCTTTCAAATAAATAAAAATATAATAATAATGTTTAAATAACTACATATATTCATTTACTAATTTAAATAAACAAATAATAGTTAATATACAGCACAGATTCAGGCGGGCAGCAGCTTGACGATTTGTAAACAATCAGATGCTGAATGCGAATGGCGTAGAACAACTGCTTGTCAATCGTAATACGTCAGAGGCGCAGCGCTATTTTTAGCTTGCAAACATCGATAATGTTGCTGGCCTGTGTATCGCTCCGCCATGAATCTTATTTGATAGTTATCCATAAACAAATCAATAATTACATATAAATAAATGAAAGAAAATAACAATATGAATACTTACAACTTTGAAGAACACATGACTAAGTACATAATATTTTAATAAACACAAATAAGCATTATTTTGTCACGATAGGCACAGTTTAGCTCGCAACTCGTTCTAGTCTGCACACGTCATTAGTCACTGACACAAATTAAACCTGTAATTCACTATTCGTAACCTTAGTCTAGAGCCGTGGGTAAGTGTAATAGCTTGAACATTTGTCCAAGCCACACTTCTGACACCACATTAATCCTCGCCTGTCAACAACCAATGTTTCAGGCATCATCGGATTACTTCTCCCACACCACACAAGAAACTTGCAAGTCGTGTGAGAGGAAATGAATGATACATTTTATTGCCGTTGGCTCTTTACAATTACAAAACAGTCGCTATCAAATCACACACAAAGCCACATAATTGCCTATCACTAGTTTCCTAACCCTATTGCTAATCTCTATCTATTTGGCTACACAAAACTCCTATCAACACTAAACGATCTGCTCGCTACGAAGTCAGTCCCCAGTCTGACTTTCCTACTCGCGTGGCTACACAGCACGCGGAAGGACCTTGATGCGTCCTTCGGCTTTTTGCGTGCCGTTACATTCAGCACGCTTATATTAGCTGTCTCCTATTGAGTGGCAATCGTGGCTATCACGTAGGCGTGATTCTGTCGTGACCAGAGTGCTAACTATCTGGTCGACGCCTCCGTGTCTCATGAGAGAACTAGTTAATAGTCCCCCATTCTATCACCTACCCTGCCCTTATATCGGGCACTGTATTACCTCTAATCTACTTGAGGTTGACCACTCTTCCCGGTGGTCTTCTATCTTGAGGCAGACCTCCGGCCTCTACGTTTCAGTCTTTGACAATTTACTTCTATAGAACGTTCAATTATTGTTGTCAACATATACACAACATTTGCTGTACCTCATTTGCTGTGCCTTCTATGAACCCACATTGTCCTTCTCCTATTCATATTGTATTTTCTTCCTAACTCTTTGCATGATGATTCTTAGCAAAATCTTCGCGATGCGGCTCATTATATGACTTGTTCGATGTTGATCGCATTCCAAGGCACAATTTACCCACCATATTAACCGGAATTGCTGCTCCAATAATTCAGCATAACAATCGATAAGTCAGAAGCCAGAATGTTGATCACATTCCTCGTGTTGCAGGGAAGTATCTGCAGAAATACAGGAAGGCGGGACCAGTGTTTCACGGCTCTTGCCCTTCGTATAAGAAATGCAAGTAAATGGTTCTTTTTGCTTGCCTAAAAGCGCATAGGCCATTTTGCGGTAGCTCCATATTTTTATTGGCCAGTCCAGTCGGTACTTAAAGTTGAAGGGTTTTAATATGCATTTACTTGTATGGTCAATATAACGCCAGCCGCCTTTTCTTCCAAAGGCATTACCTGGCATCCTGTGTTGGCTGAATCGACCTGGTAGCGCAGGTTAAATTTAATATTTCGACGCGAATTCAAAGTCACGACTACACCTGCTTACTGATTTACCGCGGTTCTAGCCCTTCGTATGATTCGGTAAAAAAAAAAATGGTGTCGACCTACGAAATCATCCTCAGCGTGCGGCCGCTGAAACGTAACAACATTGAATAAAACCATAGACAAGGGACGAAGAATTATAATTGCAGAGACAGCCAGTACAACAAATCTGAGTTTAAGAAATGAAAAAATCAGGACTAAAGTGAGATTTTATTAGAAGGCAGCAAGCAAAATGGTTTGACCATGCAAGTAGGTTACCAACTAACAGAATACCACAACAAGCAATGGTGTACAGACCAGATGGAAACAGAGGAAGAGGCCGACCACGTAAACGATGGACGATGGGAATAACAGAGTCCATGGGAATATCGATACATGAATCCCATAAGCGGGCACTCTCCCGCTGTTTATACTTCACCTCGACACCGCAAGGTACAAGAGGAACATGATGAGATGAGTTGAGATGAGATACGTTTTCTTGTCTTTAGCTTCTTTCAAATAGTTCTTTGCTCATTTTGGCTACCCGCCTAATTTTCAGCATTCTTCTGCAAAAGCACAACTTTGAGGCCTCAAGATGGTTTCCTTGATTACTAATTGTCTAGGATTCGTATCTATATTGTAAACTGGGTTCTGTGTAACATTCTCCTCCTCTGCACTTCGCCACAATCCTCCTCATCACTCCTCCTCCGCACTCCGCCACAATCCTCCTCCGCACTCCGCCACAATCCTCCTTCTCTTCCTCCGCCTCCTCCTCAGTCCTTCTCCTCGCCACAAGCCTCCTCCTCTCCCTCCGCCTCCTTCTCACTCCTCCTCCGCCAAAATCCTCATCCTCTTTCTCCTCCTCTTCCTCCTACCCACAGGGACCCATTAGAACGCACAACAAGGCACCCCCAATAGGCCGCAGAGACCCCCAATAGGCCACAGTGACCCCTAAGAACCCGTAACAAGGTACCCACATCATCAGTAATCCTCACCCGTTTCCGCCACAATCCTCACTCCTCCTCCTCCTCAGCCACAATCCTCCTCCTCAGCCACAATCCACAATCCTCAGTCACAATCCTGAAATATTCATAAGAAACGACCTACTACACTATTCCCTAGTCTATCGATGTATCGTCCTTCTGTCTAAATGGGAGGTCACAATTTACAATATACGAGATTATCATTTTACACTGAATCAGTTAAGTTCTTTAGAGCAATGCTTCTTGTTGTTAATAAAGGGACTCACGTACTTATAGTTTTTGACAAGCCTCGAATACCTGGACTATATTTTCGGATAAAGATTAAACAACAGGATGTAAATTGTGTTCGATGTGCATAATTAAGATCGTTTGGTATTTGGAATCCCGTAAAAAGTATACCATTCTTTGGCATTGCCCAAGAACATTCCATGTGTGACAAAACTTACCAACAATTGAATATGTCTCAAGCATGTCAATCTCCTGTACACGTGGAAAGCAAGTGAAACCAACCATAGTAAATGTCCACGAGCACATTTTGGACTACATTATCCATGGAATCACATGTTTGAACTATTTTGTAACAGTCTGTGTATTGAACAGCCTCAGTAAATTAGTTAACATAAGAGGAACTAGGCTGCAAATGAATATTAACAATAGAAGAATATATATTTATGTGGTAATTGTGGTTGTCTGCTCAAATCGATTCTATCGCTCCTTTAGTATGCAAAGAACCGCTTGGTCTTCCTCCTTATGGAAGAATGACAGCATCATCCTACCGAAAGTTTCAGCATGGAAGCTCATGTCTGCCAGAAGATGGTCATATTCTCAGCAGTAAGGCCTGGTGTTCCAAGAAACAAAACGGTATGTACGAACGAACGAACGAACGAATGAACTTTATTTTCAAATGGTTAAGAATTGGGCTCACAGGCCCGTCTGACATGCTGGTGGTGGAGGAGGAGATGTCTGACATGCTGTGGCCAATTGGGGGTCTCTGTGGCCTTCTTTGCTCTCATACATTATTTCATTCATACATCACTTATGAGGTTAATCTTAGACAACAACGACAACAGAAACAATATATGCATTACAAACGCTTGGAAAATTTGCAATAATGAATGACTCACTAAAACTAATTGTTGACATGGCAATTATAATTAACTAAGGGGTATTTATTGTACCATGGTCAGGAGAATGTTTATTACACCAGCTGTCCTTTGATATTATTGCCGTTATTATTATTATTATTATTATTATTATTATTATTATTTTAAGGGGGAATATAGTCTGTACTGAGATAGTATTCAAATAGGTTGCGATTGTATGTATAGAGATTGGTGGTGTCTTTGATTTGTTGTGGAAGATTGTTCTACAGCTGAGTTTCGGAGTACGCTAAGCTTGTTTTGTTCATATATATCTTAGGCTTAGAGTCATTTAATAATTTTAGTCGTTTGCTATGTTTTGCGCTATATTTAAACAATGGCCAAATGTAGCTTGGAGCACTTTGATAACGAATATTGTAAATTAGTTTGGCCTTATTAAAAAAATAAGCTTTTTCATAGTGGTAGTAGCTGAAGACGTTTCTATAGGCTAAACTTGTATGTAACCTTTTTTTTTACTTATACATTAAAATAAAGCTACAGTCATTTTCGCGAGTAAATAAAGTTGCTTTATGATTGAATGGGCATATTACTAATGTGTTTATGTGCATGTGGGTGAATATGAAGTCCATTTCTCAATATGTCTTATTCCGCCCAAATTCTTTCAGTGATCATCATCGCTCAACATTCAAGAAACCACTGTTACATTCATACACTGTGCAAACAAAGTACCTATCTCAGCGAAAGTTATCTCTGTCTGTCTGTCTGTCTGTCTGTCTGTCTGTCTGTCTGTCTGTCTGTCTGTCTGTCTGTCTGTCTGTCTGTCTGTCTGTCTGTATGTATGTCTCTCTCTCTCTCTCTCTCTCTCTCTCTCTCTCTCTCTCTCTCTCTCTCTCTCTCTCTCTCTCTCTCTCTGAGGAATATCAGCAGCAGAGTTGATCCAGAACCAAAGACCGAAATATGTAGAGAGACATGAATGCCTACACCAGCTGGCATGGCACTAGATACGGATGATTGTGATGATTAAAGAACATATATTAGCAGCAAACATGAGCTGTAAGAATTAACAACCATTTAGGAACGTTTTCGTGCACAAGGAAGCTGGCAAGGAAAGTATTGTATCGCCTCCTAGAGTGTTTTTGTTTTACCGTCAGTATATAATATCTATAGGTTCGTGTAATGATCTTCCTACCCACTCTAAGTTGCATGTGATACTGGCCACTTCATCAACGATGAACAGAAATACAAAACAGTTACATTAGGCAATGTGTGTTTGTGTTTGTAGATTATTACAAGAGTCGACATCATTAAATGTAATCGTCACATTGTTTGGGTGTTGGCCAGTTGCGTTCCCTCTGGTACAGGCAACCGGCGGTATGTGGTCGGCAGTCATTTTGACTGTGCCAAAGGGACACTGATCCGTATTACCCAAGCGTGTTGAGGAGGTGATACCTTAGTCTGCTCTGGCATTTTCCAGTGATCACATGTTTTGTTTGTACTTTCTGTGGAGAGCACGGCATGTTCTCCCTGGCCAAATAGTCAAACCGCGTGCCTCGAGCTCCGCAGTTCGTCTGTTCGTTTCCGGACTCCGTCATTTGGTTCACGAGCACATTTTTCTTGGAGACTCCTGGGGCTCGTCGGGTCCACACACAAAGAGGCACACACACACACAGAGGCACACACACATGCACAGATACACATGCACACATACACACACACGTGCGCGCGCACACACATACACACACATATACAGACACACACATATACAAACACACATACATACACACACATATGGCGAGTAATTTTTACTAGTAATATACGAGAAGACAGAGATACTATAAACGTCTGTAGAATTATTTGCTATCTTCTGTTTAACAGACACGCAGTGGCTTCAGGTTGATGTTGGACCACCCACACTCATAACCGGTTTAATAACCAAGGGCAGAGGTGATACTATGAGGAAGCACTGGGTTCAAAGGTTCCGGATAGCGTACAGCAATGACACCAGGCTGTGGTATAGTTACAAGGATGCACATCACCTGGACCCCAAGGTAGGTCCCAATCTACAGGTGTGTTTTATGACGTTCGCTGTTGTTCTCAGTACAGAAGCAACAAGGATGTGTAAAACGGTGCTTCTTGCAGTGGATTTTTTCTATCTGTTTTTGTTTTTGTTTTCAGAGCAATAAAGTAAAAAAATATTAATAGTTACTGCTTTCATTTCTCATCCCTTGCAATTCCCAGACATTCGTTTCAGTTCTGAGTGGAGTATGTCATTATATTAACTATGCAATAACAATGACAGTGTGTATAACAACAGCTCCACCGCCACCGTTGCCATTAATGAGAACTTTGATCTCCGCATCAGTGCCTCGGGATATCAGTCCCAGCACAAGCGATGAAGAATGTGACAGCTGTTTCCCGGTTCGTGTGTACGTGTATGGTATGGTCCAACTCTTGTATTGCTGCGTTGACTAGCTGTTTGTTGTGTCACAATAAGCGAATACTTTCAGTGCGTATGTCACAGTATACAAGTATTTCGGATGTCTTCATATACGAGTATTATCATATGCGTGTGACTCCTTTGGTTATTTATTTGTTATCATAAGACGTGTATCAATTTGTTTTTCAAAAGCATGAACTTTGTAACTTCTGACACTGTATTACTAGAAATTGTTATATAAAACAACGCTTACTAACACTATAATTACGTTATAATGCGTCATAAACAAATATGTTTATTGTGTATATAACCAATGCTATATTAAAATGTGACTAATTTGTTGAAATGAAAACCCATAGCAGTAGTGGGTTAGGTGGTAACTGAGTCGTTTTTCCGGAGTGTGGTGCTGGATTGACCTAGTAAAATCCTTATATAAAAAGTATAGCTCCTGAGCCGTGACGTCAAAAAGCGACTCCTTCGGGGCAAGGGATATAACTCAGGAATACATAATTTAATGCTTTCTTGCGTTATTACCTCCCCTTTTTGGGTTGAGAATTTTATTTATTTATTTATTTTTTTAAATGTAATGATTACTGTTAATTATTGTTGTAGTGGGCGGGGCTTAAAAACTAACAGCATGTGCTTGAATGTGTATTAGGGTTACAGTGCTCTTCCTCGGTTTCTTTCCCTTTTATTGTTCTCATCTATTTTATCTATATAGGGCCGGGCGTAAGACTATCAACAATACATTGGGGCTGTGTAAGGTTTAGGGGTACAGTGTATCTCCGCGGGAGCGTCTAGGGTGCGGGTGAACGTAGGGTGGGCGCGCCGGGGTGGGGTGCGAAGGGGGCGGCGCATGGGGTGGGGCGAGGGGGGTTCGAACCCACGAGCCGCGCCGAGTGTCATAGGAAAACCGTGATAAGTAAAAGGTAAGTAGGGTTGGTATATGGTATGTAGAGAGTCGTAACGGTTTATTCACTATCATCATACGAGTTACAAATGAAAACCTTAAAAAGGTAAGGATGGCCGATAGTATTGAATGTAGTGAGTATGACTCTGTGATATTCGTTGTTAAGGGGTGGGGTGAGTGGATGAGTAACTAGATAAACGCTTCCGAACACTATCATCGGGTTCGAAGCCCAGTGGGGTGGTCTAGTGGTAGAAGAAATATTGATAATATTTGGTTACTTAGTTGTGATTTCGAGCTCGGTTGTTATTAACCCGGTTATGTTTAGAAAAGTAGAGGTGGTATGCTGGTTGCGGAGTATGTTTAGGGGGTACCCCAGACACCGTGGAAGTGACAGGTTCGAAGCTCGGAACTTTGTCGTGGGTAAGATTTCCAGTCATCAAGGTGTGGGTGTCGTCGCGGCCACAAGTCCCACCGCTGATGAAAAACACAGGCAGCAGATTTCACCATTGTACCTACGAGTCACATAATATAAGCTAACTTAACATTCAGAATATGACCTCAACAGCTGTTGCCAAAAATCAATACTTATTCTCATAACGGCTAATCCAGGGGATTATCGTCATCGTAATGACCAAGTCAGGTTAATAATATTTCTTATATCTCCGCCATTGCAAATAGTTCGCGATATTAATAAATGTTCATATAAAGTTTGGAAGGGGATTAAAAGATTAACACCTATTGTCGGGCCATCCAATAAAAATCAATAACACTACCCTCGATTTTTCTCATAATTGCCGATTGGAGATTATGGGCTAGGTGTATGTGTCCTTATTTAGTTAAAACAGGTGGTATGAGTAGGAGATATCACAAACAGTATCAGCATGTGCCACTCTGATCTTAAATGTCAGTAGTTTGTTATTCTTGTGACATTGAAAACGCTTGTGGCTTGAAGACGGATGGTGTACTATGTTATTGGGTGGTGTATATAGATTGACCAGTATGTGAAGTTGATAAGGTCACCCCTGTCAGCGCATCGTAGCTGTGTTGTGACTTGTCGCCTATTACATCCGGGTGTAAAAATAACCAAAAATATTTCACATCAACTCAGACATGCCTCTATATAGCTGCACTGCGAACATGGCTAGAGTCTACTTTAGGAAAGTACCGTGTATCTGTGTATACGGGTTTACCACTGCTTATAGATGTGTGCAGTATTATTGGAAAGCGGCCGTTATGTCTACATTATCAGAGTATGTTGCCTTACAGAGCTGGTATAGTATCTATGTGTCTGCTACGTTGTATGTTTTGTCATGTTGCCTTGTAGTATTTGGAGAGAGTTTCATGCGGGTGTCTAGTGATTTTTTTTTTTAAAAACGATGTCTCAGAATCCACAACGCCACTGGCATTAGAGGCTTTTCAACTTGTCTGCTCATTGACCACGCTTCACAGTCATACTAAAGTACGGGTTCTATGTAGTACTTAAACACTCCTTTTATTTCTCATTACAATTGTCAACTTTATATTAGTCAGTATGTTTTCCAATTTGCAAAAGACAACCTTCATCACAGCGATTCTTGTTCCAACGCTTTAAAACCACCTCCTATCAGACATTTTTTTCTTTCCTTTTATGCTCACGGCTACCGTTTCCCCATTTCAAGCTCCATGTCTCTACTCGTATGCATTAGTGTGGTAGAAGTAAACCGATAACTCACAAGATAGACGTATATCATCACACTGTATATGAACATGTGGGAAACGGCTACATCCGGGCAAAGAGGGCATTGTATCTGTCACATGCGTATGGATACAGCCGAAACACGTGGTTAAGAGGGATACTACAGAAAAAAAAACGGTATTATGTTGGCGATCGAACCAGGGGACCTAATTCGTGATGACCACCATGTACGGGAGTGATTCTGCCCCCTCGTCAACAGGGCGTCGGAGGTTTAAAAGGGTGTTCATTCTCTCGCTTTTCTATTTCCGAGTCGTCATAGGGTCACCAAGTAACAGTAAAGAACACGAAACTACTACTACCAAGGCCTCTATACACCACAATGCATTTTCGAATATAATATACACAACTATAATCAAGTCATCACAGTAGTCAACTAACCCGTTCTCATAGACATAGAGGATAGATGTGAGCACCGAGGCCAGTTGGGGGAGGTGTACCTTTTACTTAACATCTATCGGGCCATACACCGACGAGTGTTTAGCTATATTTATCAATAACCCGTGAACACAACAAGCTTCCCCGGATCAGTCTTAGGCTTCTCATATAACATGACATATCACGTACCCGCTGTTCTGACCAGCAAAGTTATCGCTTCTCAGAGCAGACATTTACACTTTCATTAATTCTTCTGCCTGGCCAAAGGGGGTCTTTGCATCTTTCCGCAGAAACCTAGTTCCAATGCTAATTAATATATGTTTTTCAATGTGTCGGCTCATTGCCACATTTCACATCCAGACAAAAGTACAGGTTCTATGGTCCACTCCAACAGTCAAATAAGAAAAAATGTTAGCCAAATTATTAAAATGTTGGCCAAATATAGAAATATATCGACCAGACGTATAAAATATAGTAAAATTTGTTAGCCAAACTTATAAAACTCGTGGTCAAAATAAGAAATATCTCAACCAAGCGTATAAGAAATAGGAAAAATGTTAGCCAAATTATTAAAATGTTGGCCAAATATAGAAATATATCGACCAGACGTATAAAATATAGTAAAAGTTGTTAGCCAAACTTATAAAACTCGGGGTCAAAATAAGAAATATCTCAACCAAGCGTATAAGAAATAGGAAAAAGGCTAGTCAAACTAATGAAAATGTTGGCCAAATACAGAAATATCTCGACCAACTTATAAAATGTAGGAAAAATTGTTAGCCAAACTGACAAAACTGTTAGCCAAAATAAGAAACGTCTCGGCCAACTTATAAAATGTAGGAAAAATTGTTAGCTAAAACTGACAAAAACAGTTGGTCAAAATAAGAAACGTCTCGACTAACATTATAAAAAGTAGGAAAAATTGTAACCAAATTAATTTAAAAAGGTGACCAAAATAGGAAATATCTCGACCAAACTTATGAAAAGTAGGAAAATTGTTCGTCAAATGTGACAAATATTGGGCAAGTAGGAAATCATGTTAGCCAAATAGGAAAAATATCGATCAAACTTATAGATGTATCGGCCAAACTTATAAAATGTATGAACATTTGTTACCCAAAGGTGAAAAAACATTGACCAAGTAATGAAATATCTCATCCGAATTTATAAGAAGTAAGAAAATATGCTAGTAAAAGCAAGAAATATGTCGACTGAAGTTATACAATAGGCGAAACGACGGACAAACTTATAAAGATGTCGACTGTTATAAGAAAATGTATTACCCAAATTAGGAAAAAATATTGACCAAGTTTTGAAATATCTCGACCAAACTTACAAAAAATAGGAAAATATGTCGACTAAAGTAGGAATATTTGTTAGCCAAAGATGAAAAATATTGGTCAAGTAAAGAAATATCGCATCCAAACTTTTAAAATGTAGGAAACTTTATTAACAAAATGTGAAAAATATTATCCAAGTAAAGACATGTTACAACTAATCTTATAAATATCTCAACCATACTTATGAAAAGGAGGAAAATGTGTTAACCTAATGGGGAAAATATTGGTCAA
Organism: Cepaea nemoralis; assembly: GCA_014155875.1. Taxonomy (NCBI): domain Eukaryota; kingdom Metazoa; phylum Mollusca; class Gastropoda; order Stylommatophora; family Helicidae; genus Cepaea; species Cepaea nemoralis. The sequence goes on from JACEFZ010021078.1 coordinate 308,255, forward strand.
GTGAAGAAATAGCTCATCCATTCTTATAAAACTTAGGGAAATGTGTTAACCTAATGAGAAAAATATCCCCCAATTGAAGAAAAAAGTTACACAAAACTTATAAAACTTAGGAAAATGTGTTAACCTAATGAGAAAAATATTGACCAAGTAAAGAAAAACGTACACCAAATTTTTGAAAAGTAAGAAAATTTGTTAACCAAAAGGGAAAAATATATGGGCTAAACTATGAAATATGTTGACCGAACTAAGAAAGTGTGTTAACCAAAGGGGGGAAATATTTTGGTCAAAACATGAAACATCTCGACCAAGCTTATAAGTATCTCGTGTAAACTTATTTTAAAAAAAAGTAGGAACAAATATTGCTTCTGTAGTTATGTCAAACGTGTCTTGAACTTTTATCTGAACAGACATTTCACAAGACATAGTCATCAACGTCAACACTTTCCCTCTTTTACATTACCGAAAGTTTCAACTTATCAGTCCAGAGTATCCACTAAAGAAGCACTTATGCATACTAATCACCCAGCTCTTCACACTCTTGGTTTTTTTTTTCTTCTTTTCTAACGCAAAGTGTCTCTGTCTTTCATAGATAGCTTCACAACTTTTCTATGTAGCACCACTAACAACGCCAAACCTTCGTTTCACATGAGCTCTAATGAAACAGTCATAACAACATTTAGGGCAATCTGTGGCTCCACCTGGGATAGTTTCAATATCATCTGAGTATTCGTCAGCAAAGATCCACTTCCCATGGCTGATATCTTCAACTTTCTATACCACAATGTCTGCTACACTAACCTTCCATTGGTCCATCTTTCAACAATACAAAGAGTGTTCTCGAAGTCTAGCTAACATAACATTGCTTACTTTGGCCACCTCTATCACACTTTGTCATTTCACAGCTGCAATAGCGGCAAGTCTGCAACCAACCAACAGTGTCTGTTATGAAGTCGACCTTTCTTAAAGCCACGTCTGCCTTACTGAACCCTTGAATACCCTCTACCACATCGTCTAACCGACTTTCAACATTTCATACCAAATAACATTAACATTCTCTTTGATTACAGAACAACTGATTTTCTGCTGACTAAGCAGATTTTCCAACCCCGTGGAGATAAATCATATGCCCCTAACCTACTAGGCGCTATTCTAGACAACGAATATGGTCATCGACCAGCACCCCTAGGCAGAACTTGAAAAAACAACAGAGCTTGGGTTATTGAGACGAATGAGTTGCATTCCTTGGACTACCAGAAAGACATCAAACACAACAAACTCTTTCTTACTAACCCTAACCCTAAGTATACATCAACTAACCCTAACCCTAAACCTAAGTATACATCAACTAACCCTAACCCTAACACTAACTATACAACAAACTCTTTCTTAAGAGACATAGATACAAACCAAAGTTAGAAATGAAAAAGTTAAATTTATGTGATTACATTTTAATTAACATTTAAAACTAATAAATCGCACTTTTATTGCGCGCTTCACTTAATATACAGACATAGGGTAAGTATAGGTATAAGTTAGGTATAGGACATATATCAAACTTACATCTTGCGCAATAAAAGTGCGATTTATTAGTTTTAAATGTTAATTAAAATGTAATCACATAAATTTAACTTTTTCATTTCTAACTTTGGTTTGTATCTATGTCTCTTAAGAAAGAGTTTGTTGTATAGTTAGTGTTAGGGTTAGGGTTAGTTGATGTATACTTAGGTTTAGGGTTAGGGTTAGTTGATGTATACTTAGGGTTAGGGTTAGTAAGAAAGAGTTTGTTGTGTTTGATGTCTTTCTGGTAGTCCAAGGAATGCAACTCATTCGTCTCAATAACCCAAGCTCTGTTGTTTTTTCAAGTTCTGCCTAGGGGTGCTGGTCGATGACCATATTGGTTGTCTAGAATAGCGCCTAGTAGGTTAGGGGCATATGATTTATCTCCACGGGGTTGGAAAATCTGCTTAGTCAGCAGAAAATCAGTTGTTCTGTAATCAAAGAGAATGTTAATGTTATTTGGTATGAAATGTTGAAAGTCGGTTAGACGATGTGGTAGAGGGTATTCAAGGGTTCAGTAAGGCAGACGTGGCTTTAAGAAAGGTCGACTTCATAACAGACACTGTTGGTTGGTTGCAGACTTGCCGCTATTGCAGCTGTGAAATGACAAAGTGTGATAGAGGTGGCCAAAGTAAGCAATGTTATGTTAGCTAGACTTCGAGAACACTCTTTGTATTGTTGAAAGATGGACCAATGGAAGGTTAGTGTAGCAGACATTGTGGTATAGAAAGTTGAAGATATCAGCCATGGGAAGTGGATCTTTGCTGACGAATACTCAGATGATATTGAAACTATCCCAGGTGGAGCCACAGATTGCCCTAAATGTTGTTATGACTGTTTCATTAGAGCTCATGTGAAACGAAGGTTTGGCGTTGTTAGTGGTGCTACATAGAAAAGTTGTGAAGCTATCTATGAAAGACAGAGACACTTTGCGTTAGAAAAGAAGAAAAAAAAACCAAGAGTGTGAAGAGCTGGGTGATTAGTATGCATAAGTGCTTCTTTAGTGGATACTCTGGACTGATAAGTTGAAACTTTCGGTAATGTAAAAGAGGGAAAGTGTTGACGTTGATGACTATGTCTTGTGAAATGTCTGTTCAGATAAAAGTTCAAGACACGTTTGACATAACTACAGAAGCAATATTTGTTCCTACTTTTTTTTTAAAATAAGTTTACACGAGATACTTATAAGCTTGGTCGAGATGTTTCATGTTTTGACCAAAATATTTCCCCCCTTTGGTTAACACACTTTCTTAGTTCGGTCAACATATTTCATAGTTTAGCCCATATATTTTTCCCTTTTGGTTAACAAATTTTCTTACTTTTCAAAAGTTTGGTGTACGTTTTTCTTTACTTGGTCAATATTTTTCTCATTAGGTTAACACATTTTCCTAAGTTTTATAAGTTTTGTGTAACTTTTTTCTTCAATTGGGGGATATTTTTCTCATTAGGTTAACACATTTCCCTAAGTTTTATAAGAATGGATGAGCTATTTCTTCACTTGACCAATATTTTCCCCATTAGGTTAACACATTTTCCTCCTTTTCATAAGTATGGTTGAGATATTTATAAGATTAGTTGTAACATGTCTTTACTTGGATAATATTTTTCACATTTTGTTAATAAAGTTTCCTACATTTTAAAAGTTTGGATGCGATATTTCTTTACTTGACCAATATTTTTCATCTTTGGCTAACAAATATTCCTACTTTAGTCGACATATTTTCCTATTTTTTGTAAGTTTGGTCGAGATATTTCAAAACTTGGTCAATATTTTTTCCTAATTTGGGTAATACATTTTCTTATAACAGTCGACATCTTTATAAGTTTGTCCATCGTTTCGCCTATTGTATAACTTCAGTCGACATATTTCTTGCTTTTACTAGCATATTTTCTTACTTCTTATAAATTCGGATGAGATATTTCATTACTTGGTCAATGTTTTTTCACCTTTGGGTAACAAATGTTCATACATTTTATAAGTTTGGCCGATACATCTATAAGTTTGATCGATATTTTTCCTATTTGGCTAACATGATTTCCTACTTGCCCAATATTTGTCACATTTGAAGAACAATTTTCCTACTTTTCATAAGTTTGGTCGAGATATTTCCTATTTTGGTCACCTTTTTAAATTAATTTGGTTACAATTTTTCCTACTTTTTATAATGTTAGTCGAGACGTTTCTTATTTTGACCAACTGTTTTTGTCAGTTTTAGCTAACAATTTTTCCTACATTTTATAAGTTGGCCGAGACGTTTCTTATTTTGGCTAACAGTTTTGTCAGTTTGGCTAACAATTTTTCCTACATTTTATAAGTTGGTCGAGATATTTCTGTATTTGGCCAACATTTTCATTAGTTTGACTAGCCTTTTTCCTATTTCTTATACGCTTGGTTGAGATATTTCTTATTTTGACCCCGAGTTTTATAAGTTTGGCTAACAACTTTTACTATATTTTATACGTCTGGTCGATATATTTCTATATTTGGCCAACATTTTAATAATTTGGCTAACATTTTTCCTATTTCTTATACGCTTGGTTGAGATATTTCTTATTTTGACCACGAGTTTTATAAGTTTGGCTAACAAATTTTACTATATTTTATACGTCTGGTCGATATATTTCTATATTTGGCCAACATTTTAATAATTTGGCTAACATTTTTTCTTATTTGACTGTTGGAGTGGACCATAGAACCTGTACTTTTGTCTGGATGTGAAATGTGGCAATGAGCCGACACATTGAAAAACATATATTAATTAGCATTGGAACTAGGTTTCTGCGGAAAGATGCAAAGACCCCCTTTGGCCAGGCAGAAGAATTAATGAAAGTGTAAATGTCTGCTCTGAGAAGCGATAACTTTGCTGGTCAGAACAGCGGGTACGTGATATGTCATGTTATATGAGAAGCCTAAGACTGATCCGGGGAAGCTTGTTGTGTTCACGGGTTATTGATAAATATAGCTAAACACTCGTCGGTGTATGGCCCGATAGATGTTAAGTAAAAGGTACACCTCCCCCAACTGGCCTCGGTGCTCACATCTATCCTCTATGTCTATGAGAACGGGTTAGTTGACTACTGTGATGACTTGATTATAGTTGTGTATATTATATTCGAAAATGCATTGTGGTGTATAGAGGCCTTGGTAGTAGTAGTTTCGTGTTCTTTACTGTTACTTGGTGACCCTATGACTACTCGGAAATAGAAAAGCGAGAGAATGAACACCCTTTTAAACCTCCGACGCCCTGTTGACGAGGGGGCAGAATCACTCCCGTACATGGTGGTCATCACGAATTAGGTCCCCTGGTTCGATCGCCAACATAATACCGTTTTTTTTTCTGTAGTATCCCTCTTAACCACGTGTTTCGGCTGTATCCATACGCATGTGACAGATACAATGCCCTCTTTGCCCGGATGTAGCCGTTTCCCACATGTTCATATACAGTGTGATGATATACGTCTATCTTGTGAGTTATCGGTTTACTTCTACCACACTAATGCATACGAGTAGAGACATGGAGCTTGAAATGGGGAAACGGTAGCCGTGAGCATAAAAGGAAAGAAAAAAATGTCTGATAGGAGGTGGTTTTAAAGCGTTGGAACAAGAATCGCTGTGATGAAGGTTGTCTTTTGCAAATTGGAAAACATACTGACTAATATAAAGTTGACAATTGTAATGAGAAATAAAAGGAGTGTTTAAGTACTACATAGAACCCGTACTTTAGTATGACTGTGAAGCGTGGTCAATGAGCAGACAAGTTGAAAAGCCTCTAATGCCAGTGGCGTTGTGGATTCTGAGACATCGTTTTTTTTAAAAAAAAATCACTAGACACCCGCATGAAACTCTCTCCAAATACTACAAGGCAACATGACAAAACATACAACGTAGCAGACACATAGATACTATACCAGCTCTGTAAGGCAACATACTCTGATAATGTAGACATAACGGCCGCTTTCCAATAATACTGCACACATCTATAAGCAGTGGTAAACCCGTATACACAGATACACGGTACTTTCCTAAAGTAGACTCTAGCCATGTTCGCAGTGCAGCTATATAGAGGCATGTCTGAGTTGATGTGAAATATTTTTGGTTATTTTTACACCCGGATGTAATAGGCGACAAGTCACAACACAGCTACGATGCGCTGACAGGGGTGACCTTATCAACTTCACATACTGGTCAATCTATATACACCACCCAATAACATAGTACACCATCCGTCTTCAAGCCACAAGCGTTTTCAATGTCACAAGAATAACAAACTACTGACATTTAAGATCAGAGTGGCACATGCTGATACTGTTTGTGATATCTCCTACTCATACCACCTGTTTTAACTAAATAAGGACACATACACCTAGCCCATAATCTCCAATCGGCAATTATGAGAAAAATCGAGGGTAGTGTTATTGATTTTTATTGGATGGCCCGACAATAGGTGTTAATCTTTTAATCCCCTTCCAAACTTTATATGAACATTTATTAATATCGCGAACTATTTGCAATGGCGGAGATATAAGAAATATTATTAACCTGACTTGGTCATTACGATGACGATAATCCCCTGGATTAGCCGTTATGAGAATAAGTATTGATTTTTGGCAACAGCTGTTGAGGTCATATTCTGAATGTTAAGTTAGCTTATATTATGTGACTCGTAGGTACAATGGTGAAATCTGCTGCCTGTGTTTTTCATCAGCGGTGGGACTTGTGGCCAGCGACGACACCCACACCTTGATGACTGGAAATCTTACCCACGACAAAGTTCCGAGCTTCGAACCTGTCACTTCCACGGTGTCTGGGGTACCCCCTAAACATACTCCGCAACCAGCATACCACCTCTACTTTTCTAAACATAACCGGGTTAATAACAACCGAGCTCGAAATCACAACTAAGTAACCAAATATTATCAATATTTCTTCTACCACTAGACCACCCCACTGGGCTTCGAACCCGATGATAGTGTTCGGAAGCGTTTATCTAGTTACTCATCCACTCACCCCACCCCTTAACAACGAATATCACAGAGTCATACTCACTACATTCAATACTATCGGCCATCCTTACCTTTTTAAGGTTTTCATTTGTAACTCGTATGATGATAGTGAATAAACCGTTACGACTCTCTACATACCATATACCAACCCTACTTACCTTTTACTTATCACGGTTTTCCTATGACACTCGGCGCGGCTCGTGGGTTCGAACCCCCCTCGCCCCACCCCATGCGCCGCCCCCTTCGCACCCCACCCCGGCGCGCCCACCCTACGTTCACCCGCACCCTAGACGCTCCCGCGGAGATACACTGTATCCCCTAAACCTTACACAGCCCCAATGTATTGTTGATAGTCTTACGCCCGGCCCTATATAGATAAAATAGATGAGAACAATAAAAGGGAAAGAAACCGAGGAAGAGCACTGTAACCCTAATACACATTCAAGCACATGCTGTTAGTTTTTAAGCCCCGCCCACTACAACAATAATTAACAGTAATCATTACATTTAAAAAAATAAATAAATAAATAAAATTCTCAACCCAAAAAGGGGAGGTAATAACGCAAGAAAGCATTAAATTATGTATTCCTGAGTTATATCCCTTGCCCCGAAGGAGTCGCTTTTTGACGTCACGGCTCAGGAGCTATACTTTTTATATAAGGATTTTACTAGGTCAATCCAGCACCACACTCCGGAAAAACGACTCAGTTACCACCTAACCCACTACTCATAGCGCTGTATATAGAGTAAATATTTTAACCTCTTGTTTACAACTAATGTTAATTCCAGGAATTATTTGAGTGAGTACATAAGATCAGTAGCTTACAAATAACTTATATACGGCTATGTGCTTTCCCTGTATGTCCGCTCATGAGTATGTTCCAATTCCAATTCCAATTCCAATTTTCAAAAACAAAAATTCAAAATTCGGTCTCGTTTAACCTGCTTCCTCAGCGTTGGTTATTGTTGAGATCCGTGGTTTTTGTGGGTTTTTAACCCGGTTTTCGTCTTGTGCGCTCTCACTAGTGAGTCCTGCCTCGGACTAAATGTTCCATCCCCTAAAGATGTATAAATAGTGTTAACTTGACAATGACATCATCGATGATGAGAGCTGAGTAATGTTTCCATTTATTTGTGGAATGTTAACTGAAAGTCATCTATATGAATACTTAAATACATTGCCACTTTTTATAGTTTAATTAATCATGTTCATGTGTTCATCCTGCTCAAATGTCAGTTGAATGTTGTTAATGATTAACCCGTATACACTTATTTCTCTAGAGTCGGTGGCTGTGGAGCCCATCACTAAATACAACTTCATCACATTTAATCCCTGACAAATACTCGGAAAGCGGCCTGGTAAGACTAACACACACAACACATGAACAATGGTGGATAATCATTTGGTGCGCATTATATTTGTATACTTATCACCGTCGTTTAAAGAAGTCGACTCTGTTGTATTGTACTTTTTTCGCATTCACAATTTAAATGTTGTTTTCGGACATTGTTGCTCCTCTCTTTTAGGCTTATTGAGTTTGTAGAAAAATATGTTAGGCGTACTATGATAAATTACTAATCTTTATCATCAACATCAGGTGCCTTGTCATGGCATAGCCGTTCATCTTCCTCCGCATATCTCTGCCCGTGGTATTGTTTATAAATTTTATTGACGATGTCTTTCCATGCCATTGTCTTAGACTTACATCATCACTTTTCTTAGCTTGAATCTGCATTTTCTACAGCTGATCTTTCCAGTTTATTAATACAAGCAACATTTTTATTCACGCAGTGTTGTTATAAATTATTATAATAGTTTTGTTAGATATGAAACATTATCAGTAAGGTGCTATAATTTAATTATTTAGCTTTAATCCCGATTGACCATAACTGTAGTTTTGCTGGTAGTAGTGAATGTATGCATGGCTCACAGACACCCTGAAAGCCTTTAACAAAGAACTGTATCAAGAGTACGCCTTCAAGGGTTAGACGGAGACGGAAAAAATTGAGATTCATGTGTAACCTGGGCTGGGAACAATTAGGCACACGGATAATTGCTCATCCTAACTTCTTCGCCTTCGTAGTACACCTTCAGACGTCAGTATGAATAAATCAAAATAAAGCGGCAGTCAACTTAAGATTGTTGACATCTCCATAGATCTCTAATGGAGCGGGTCTAGGCAAAAATATGAGGGGGCTTCAAATGAAAACCTTAAATGTTTTTGTTTTGTTTTTTGTTTGTGTTTGTTTGTTTGTATGTTTCTTTGTTTGTTAATATATTCTGATAAAGTAAAGAACAAGTGTAACATTTTTCGATGTAATCACCACTGCGTTCAATGCAAGTCCTCCAACACCAATAAAATGTTTGGATTCCTGTAGAAAACACAATCATCTTGGTCGCGTGTGTAACCATTCATGCACCATCTGCTGTATCTCTTCATCGGACCGAGAATTGATAAAACTTCCTATTCCACGCATACACTTGCTGGATTTACAGGCATGCAACACTATCCTGGGCCTTAATTCGCAGAGGTGTCACCCCTTCACTGATCAAAACCAGATAACAGAACGCTGCTCCTCTTTAGTGCATGTCAAAAGTGGGACAGTCATCTTTAAACCGTCCGTATACGTCACCTTATGTGTCTGCACCGTGATGTCAAGTGCTGAACACTCTTGAAATCATTAACAACAACATTGACAAGTTAAAAGACAATGATGTGGTTACTATAACTGCTATCACAATTTTAAGGTTTTGATTTGAAGTTCCCTCGTATTTTTCTGTGTTCTGCATATGTTGAACACTGCTGCAATAGTTGCTTTGTTGACATTTTACCATTCGCACAGTTTTAAACACCGCTATCTCATATCTATAGTTTATTAAACGTGTGGTTTTTCAACCTGTTGTTGTCTGTGTGAAGTGTAAAGATTGTGTTAATTGTTATTTTATTCTGGAGTTGATAAAATGCATTAGTTTTCTAGTGACCTGGATGCTTTGATTTTCATACTTGTTCTATAATTGCTTCTTATAAATATTAGTTATCTTAGCCTCACCATGAGTTAAGTCTATATCTTTCTGTAGTAATCGCTCACCTTCAGTGCCAAATCTGACAGACTGTTCATTTGCATGTATTTTGAAATGTGGGGGGGGGGGGGGGGGGGGGGGGGGGGGGGAGGGGTCCATTGCACTACATCACTTTGGATTCCTCATAGGTCATGGAGTGCTGTTCCTAGGTCTGTTAGTTCTGCACTGTTTCGGCTCTTCATTATTGAAACAATTGACTGATCGCATCTGTAAAGCAAAATATGTGTTGTATGTAGTTCTCTGTCAACAACATTCCTGCAGCAGTTTTAAAGACTTCTATTTCTGCTCTGAAATTACTTGAGAATAGGGCACTGACTGTGTTCCGTTTTTTCAGATTTAAGAGAATCCCTCCACGTTAATTTTGTTTTCTTGTTTTCGCAGATCATCTGTATATGCGTGAGTCCAGATGATGCTTGGGTAGTGTTCTTCTGTGTAGTTTATGGTTGTTTTTCTTTTGTTTTTCCTGATTCATTCTGGGTATTCTTTTTCTCAGTTCCAGAAAGTTTCTGTCATCTAAGGCAGGTGCTGTTTATTTATTTATTTTATTTTTTTTTTATTTGGGGGGGGGGGGGGGGGCCGCGGCTTGTAGGGCGGGAGGGGGGGGGGGAGTGGGGGGTTATTTCCAGATTTTGACCTACTTCATTATCATTCCTTATGGCAGCTTGTTGTATCCAATATATGTTTTTTATAAGTCTTTCCTATCAATTTGTAGATCTGCAAGCAACAATATCATTTGACATGTCTTACTTTATCGAAAGCCATTGTGTAGTCAATAAAGCAAAGATGTAGGTCTTTGTTTACTTCTATAGAACGACCAATTAATGTTCTCTGCATATACGCAGCATTTACTGTAGCCTTGTCTTCTACAAACCCACATTGTTCTTCTCCTATTTCGGGTTGTTTTCTTCATGATGATTCTTAGCAAAATCTTCGTGATGTGGCTTATTATACTAACTTTTCGATATAAATGAATACTAGCAAATGTACTTGAAGTACAGCACCTGGTATGATACTGCTACAACACGTAGCGAATGTTGTTTGATTACTAAATATATGAGCTCAACACCATGTCCATATATGTTACGGTGGTACGGAACAGGGTCATTTGCATGTATGCACATATAAAAAAATATATCTTTATAATAAGCATGTATCATCATACATTAACAGCAACCTATTAACATTAAGTTTGATTACTGTGCAATAACTGTTATAATCAACAACAACAAATGTACCCATTCTTGTACATACGTGTGCTGTGTGTATGTTAATTCTATGTATGAGAAATGTATTTCTTTCATGAACACAGACTAAATACTTCAGTATCGTTAACAGCTACAAACCAAATTTACCCTTTATTTGGTTCATGACATACTCGTTAATTTTTGTTTCCTCACTCACAAGACTTACAGATCAATTTGCTTAATACTTATTCAAAGCAATTTAATACGTGCCTAACAATGTAAACTGCTTCTTCTTCTTCTTCGTTTTTGTCTTCTCCCCTTCTCTTCTTCCTCTTCATCTGCTTCTTGTCGTTCTTTTTATTCTTGTTTGACGCTTTTCTCATTGCAGTTGACAGCTTTCTATTGTCCAGTATGTTTTCCATCTTGCAAAAAGCTACCTTTGTCATGGCGATTCTTGTTCTAATCTGGACTTTTCAACAGACGTCATGGCTGTTCCGAGATAGCTATATCGATTTACTTGTCTAAAAATGTTCCTATGTGCTTGGATTGTGCTATTTCATTTTTCTTTGATACGACCAAACTCTCTGTTTTCATACTGTTTAATTCTAACCCTAGTTTACTGTGTATAATAACTGCATCTATTAACTGATGCAGATGCTGTTCGTTGTCTGCAATAAATACTGTATCATCTGCATATTTTATAACATTGATGTTATATTCTCGGACGCCGATTTCTCACATATCCTCTAAATTTCTCATAATGTGTTCAGGTGCTCCAATTTTAATTCACCGCAACAGACGTCACGAGGCTATATTTAGCTTTAGCAGCTATATAAAGCGTAGTTAGCAGCTATATATAGCACTGGCGGGGGATCTCCGTTCAATTAAAGTTTTTTTCAGTGCGTGTCATGGCGCGAAAAAGGCGCGAAAAGGAGCGACGAACGGTAACACAGTGTGTGTAGTACATTTTTACGTTGGCTTTCTGCAGTCATGCTTGCTTGCTTGCTTGTGTTCATTGGCTTGAGCTCCAACGCAAAGTCCTGTATGTCGGATGAAGGCATCCTGTTGTCCAACATCAGTGTGATGTCATACAGGACCTGAAGTTTGCGTGAGTATCCGTTGTCCCATGTCTGGCTTATTGGTGTGCAGACTGGTGGTTCCTCGCCATACAGGCAGACACTCTCCGACTTCGGAGGAATCGGCGATCCTATTGACTTCAGCCAGGACCCCGAAGGGACCTGTTGCCCAGGACGCTCGACGAGGACGCGTCAATAGGTCTTGGCCAGTATATAACCCGGCCCTGGTGCCTTGGAAACACCTCTGCGTCCCTCTGCAGTCATGAATTTTATTGAACTGACAGCAGCTGTCCACGACAAGCAGAGTAGTGTTGCCTTTCTGCAGCACCATGGCATATTACATTCTGAAAGACGTTGTTCTGGTCATCATGTCATGGTGCTATCGCTAAGTGAACGTCAGGACAGATGAAACAGGCGACTGCTTCATGTTCTGTGTTCCAGACAGAACAGCAGCAACGCTCTTGCCACTTATCAGCACACACATTCGGCCTGGCACAACAGTAGTCTCCGACCTCTGGCGTGCATATGGGGAAATTAGAAATATTCCCGGTTTGACGCATCTCACCGTCAACCACTCTGAAAACTGTGTGGACCCCACCACCGGTGCACATACTCAATGCATCGAGCGCATGTGGAGAACGGCCAAGGAGAGAAACAAGAGGCAGAATGGAACACACAGGCATCTACTCGATTCAAACATGTGCGAATTCATATGGCGTCGTCGCACTAAATGTGCTGGCCTATATGTGTTCAACACCATTCTAGCTAACATTGTTCGATTCTGGCCACCCCAACAATAGTCTGCAGTCTGGCCACCGCCGCAACACTAGTCTGCAGAATATGATTGTCAACTCATGCATACAGCAGTATCATCCAGCAATGGGCGCCTTTCAGGGCCACTAGAAGAATGCCATAACGGAACGGGTCCTTTTCAGGGTCACAAATTAGCACACAATAACAGCCCCTAAGTGTGCACAAGAGTATACAACCACTGAAATATTCAGGTCAACTCACACACATAACTAAACCATTTGCTGCACACCGACAACGTTATTCCGGTCAAGGTCATGCACACCGAGATACAGCACGAATAAGGGGACTCCAGGATATGACGTGTGCCCTGGAATTCCCTTTGTTTTCGGTGAATTAAAATTGAAGTACCCGTGTTCACTATTATATATGGTTAAAAAGATGTCTGGACATGTTAATTTTGGCCTACTTCATTATAAACTTTTTATGGTAGCTTGTTATTTCCAATATACTTGTTTTTATAACTCAACTCTATTATGGTGAGGTGCAGATGAGTAAATTTGCCCCCAGAGGTTAGTTAGTTAGTGGACAGATCATCTTCATTGCACCTCGCATTATTCAGTCAATAAGTGCTCAGGTCCCCTCCTCAGAAAATCCCACGGTACCAGTTATCAATCTTCTTTGGCTTCCTGCGTAGTATTATTGTTTGGTCACACCTCTTTTAATTTGCTATTCTCGCAGTCTGACCATGGTTGTAGATTCACAGTCATCACTTGGTTCTCGCAAAAGTCTTACTTCTCGTAGAGCATTCAGAATGTCACCCTGGTCCATGGCGCGTCCGCCCTCTACAGCAGCCTTACCTGCGAGCTTGTCAACACGCTCATTTCCTTGTACTCCAGCATGCCCTGGCACGAAAATGAAACTAATTTTTGCCAGCCGAGACCGCTCCAGAGACAGCAACCACTCTCTTCGGAGCCACCCCATCTCTATCCTCTTGAGCATGCTCACTGAGTCGCTAATGAAGCATGCCCTAGTGAATGTCTGTGTCCCGAGCCATGTTATTGTTTTACTTACTGCCATGACTTCCATAGTCAGGCTACTTGTGGTTACAGTGAAAGCACCAGAGTCCTCCTTCACAATTCTCCCTCCGGCCTGAGCCGTAAAGGCCCATGAGCTTCTCACATGTCGGAGGACCGACCCATCTGTGTAAATGACAGCATCACCGTCAATCGAATTAACGAAAATCAACGCTTGTACTTCCGCCTACACAGAAGCCGGATTTTCTTGTCTGCATTTTCTGTCTAGCTGGATGCAAACTAAAAAAGACGTAAGGACATCTGTTGGCACTTGTACCCACTCCTCGCCAGGTTCTAACTACTCAAGTGAAAACACCTGTTGAAGAATGTCTTTAGCTTGACCCATACATGACCTTCCTGTTTTTAACCTGCTGCCCTTCGCTTTCATAATTTCACCATGCAGTGGATGTTGGAGTGTGTGTTAACTCTGAGGTAGGCACATGCTCTGCAAATTTGTATTCTTTCTTCAATGGTTGGAAAATCAAGAAGGTAGGGCATCGCCCTGCATGCTGTATCTCTTGTACACCTAAGAATAATGCGCATAGCTTCGTTCTGTATTCTTTCCATCCTTTCTGTCTGCTTACGGCTGATAGTCAGGATCGCCATCGCATACTCAAACACAGACATGACCAGCCCCTTGTATAGAAGACATAGATGGTGCTGTTCAGTTTGCTGCTGCCATCACTCGCATCGCAGCCAAACCCCGCTTGGCCTTTGTTATCACCTGGTCTATGTGCTAATTATAAGCAAGGCTTCGGTTGAAATGTATCCCCAGGTAATTCATTGACTGCGTTCTTTCCAGTCTCTGAACACAGATTTACAGTTGGTGTTGGAGTGTTGACAATATGATTATTCAAAGAGAACCATGTCACTGTTGCCTTTGTTGGGCTGACCATTGCCCCAGCTTCAACACACCAAGTGCTTATGCGATTGAGTTACGTTTGTAGTTCCACAGCAACCTGATCTCTATCATCACCCTGACGATACACTAAAACATCGTCAGCATATGACACTGTCCTCCCCTGTCCAGTGATCTGCTCGCTGGTGATTCTCACAGTGTAGGCGTTGAACAGCACCGGAGGTAATGGTGATCCCTGTGGTAGGCCAGGATATATTGTTGTTGGTTCCCATGTCCAACTGCCACATCCAAAAACTGCTTTCCGTTGGAAGAGGGCTGCCGCTATCCAACTAAGGAGGAAAGGACTTATCTTGAGTCCAAGAAGCTGAAGCATTTAACGCGTCCTCAAGATCAATCGCTGTAGCAAAGATTTCAATGCCTGAGTGGAAACCTTCATAGACGTCACGGGCAAAAACTGCTACATTGGTCCAGGTTTCCCTTTTTAGACGATACCCTCCCAGGGTAGGTGGGAAAACACCTTGCCTCTCTAGCTGGCTTGATATTTTTCAGGCAATTAACTTCTCCAGCAGTTTGCCTATTTTATTCTGCATAGTTATTATTCGATATCCCTGAATTTTTATGTGGTGTTTGCCAGGCTTCGGCAAGGGAATCAGATAGCTGTGTAACCACTCCTCTTTGAAGCTAGCACTCCCAATACTGTTCTTGTACATGTCTGCTAGTTTCTCTAGCTCATGTCGGTACACCTATTGATGTCGTCGTATCTTATGCCATCTAGCCCTGGAGAGCTTTTCTTTTTTAATTTCTTTTACTGTCATTGTGTCTTCATCCGACATGTTCTGGGCCTTGAGCCTGTCTGAGGTTACCTTCTTGGCAAAATTTCGGCCTCTCATGTCTGTCTGTTTGCTCTGCTCTAGATAACGTTCGAAGAGGGCTTTGCTCTTGTTCTCGTCAGTCCTCTGCCAGATGAGGTCAGCAAATTGGCAGTCAGAAATTCTCTTCTTATTGACTACCCCACTCATGCTTTTATGTAGTCGCCAGAACAATTTCAGTGACTTTTCTGTGCTAACTCTTTGACATACCTCTGCCCATTTTCACTTTTAACCATCTTAACCATTTTTTTTTTATAGCTTACTTTTGTGTGCTTTCTCTCTTTTCTCTTTCTAAGTGCATGCACGGACTAGGATGGGCAACTCTGTTCTTCTTGGCGTTTTGCCATTTCCTTACAGCACTACGCTTATCCACCCAGGCTTTCTCCACCTCAACATTCCACCAAGGTGGCTGCTCCCTGCTTTTGTTCCTGCCATGAAGTTTTCTGCGCTTGTCGCGCCTTAATTTACTCACCACATCTTGACCTGTACTGTCATACTGGAAAGTCTTGACCGTTGACTTGTGCTGCCTGGTTCTGCTACAAGGGTGGTGGTTGCTGCCGTGGTACCCTAGGACACCCCATCTACACACTGTAGTGAGTGAAGGAGAAACCAGCGCCAGATCAATAGCACTGTCCTCATCACCTGGACGGCTTGCTGTCCTGGTGACACAGCCACTGTTGATACAAACCAGGTCAATGGTTTCAATTGTAGTCTTGAGCTCCTCTTCCTGTGTGTTGAAGGAAAAGTGTTCCCCATGATCTGCCTTTAGCGTTGAAATCGCCACAGAAAATAATATTTCTCTCGTGACCTAATAGGTCACTTAAGCACTGCCACTTCTGGGAATCCACACCAGCTTTACGGGCATAAACATTAACCAACACGAATGGTAACCGGATTGAACTCTAACCGCCTGTATTTGTATGTCGTCATTGTCCCAACTGGACATGTCTAGCTCTGACATCACCATACAGTCGCGAATGAGAATCGCCATTCCCAGATGTCGCCTGCAAATGAAACATTTGAAGCCGGCAATTTGGAGTAACTGTTCACCCAGTCTCTTTGTTTTATGCTGGCACAGTTGCAATATAGAATACGAGTATTCCTGCAGCCCAGACGGTTGCATTTGAGTCTAAAACGTCTTGCCCCACCTCGTATGCCTTGCCGTTTGCGGCCACCCAGCCGCCCCGTTAGGTTGACTGCCCTTCGCACGGAGCACAAACATTGTTCTGCCATGTTGAAAAACCGAACACCACAGAAACACACACGCTGTGAAACATTCACACATGGATTGCTTCGCTCAATGCACGAACTCCGTAGCATCGGCTCAGATCTTGAGAAGAAACTCCTGGTTTTACATCCTGGCACACAAATTACACGCAAGAGATGAAAATATCCATATCCAACGCGAAAAAGAGAACGATCACAAATAAACACAACTGTCCGCCGCCATCTTGGCCGGAGGTTTTGTCTTAGAGGTACACTCCGATTTCAGAGGTACTTGTAATTTACGTTCCCAAGTCAAGGATGAGAAGTCAACATGTTAGTCCGATTGACCGGTGTAGGTGTTGAACGGGCTACTTTGAATCAGCACACCGGAAGAATAAAGCGAGCGTTTTTATCCATTCGTTTTTGCCTTCAGGGGAATCTTAAAAAGGCATTACAGACGCTATGAAGTCCATTAATTCCTCGATCGCTTTGAATTCACGCGTAATCCATGTACGTGCTATTACTTCTAGTGCAGTAAACTGAGTTTTGCATTTGAATTAGCTTTCCCTATTACTTGTGTCCTTTGCCAACAGGCATTTTCTTAGAGGTACACTCCGATTTAAGTGGTACTAGTAATTTACGTTCCCAAGTCAATGATGAGAAGTCAACATTTTAGTCCAACTGATCGGTGTAGGGGTTGAACGGGCTACCTCGAATCAGCACACCGGACGTATAAAGCGAGCGCTTTTATCCATTCGGTCTTGCTGTCAGCGTCCGGCGGCTAGTAGTGCCCATTCTGTGTTGGTTGACGAAGCCCCTCGTTCTCCCGATGTGCCTCTCGTGTATGGCCTTGCCAATTCTTACCTCCGACCGTCTCATTCTGGACAACAATGTGGATTCACTGGCGTCAAAGCCCTCCGCTCTCGAATCTCTCTAGGGGCATTAATAACATCAACACGATCCATAGTCTGGCCATCTGCAAGGGATGCAGAGGCAGCAAGTTTATCAGCTCTTTCATTTCCCTCAACTCCCGCATGTCAGAGAACGAAGATGAAAGTGACTCTACTCATAAAAGACCTCCGCACGATTTAAGTCCATCGTCTACGCACATAACCTGCGCTTACATTTCAGATCATGTTCATTGTAGAGCGGTGAACCCTACGGCACTCCTGGACATATCGTTATCGGCTCGGAAGACCAACTCCCAAATCCTTTTCTTTTTTGCAGCAGGGCTGTAGCTACTGAGGAGTATTTGTATCAAGTACTCGAAGGATACTTTATTGTATGCATCCTCTAAGTCAGTGGTTCTCAACCGGTGGGGAATTCCCCCCTAGGGGGGAATTTCAGGGTTTCCAGGGGGGAATGAAGACCATTTCAAGATCGTGCTAATACAAGAACCGATTACTTGACATAGTTTTTCCCTTCATACTTTACAGTTATGTATGTCTCGTCCTTCTAAAAGTCATTTTATAAAGTAAGTAGACCCACAAATCATGTTTTATGTGGATGTCTAGACTTGTTTTAGTATATGCTTTTACATTTGCCTTCCACTTTTACGTATACTGTGTAGGGGTGAGGGGATTTTTAGATAGGAAATATGAAAGGGGGGGAATGACGTTCTGAAAATACGGTGAAGGGGGGAACGGGCCAAATTTTTGATAGGAAGGGGGGGGAATGGCGTTCTGAAAATATGGTGAAGGGGGGAATGGGCCAAAAAAGGTTGAGAACCACTGTTCTAGGACATGTCTTGATGTCAACTGTACTTTCTAGGACATGTCTTGATGTCAACTGTACTTTCTAAGACATGTCTTGATGTCAACTGTACTTTCTAGGACATGTCTTCATGTCAACAGTACTTTCTTTGGCATGTCTTGATGTCAACTGTACTTTCTAGGACATGTCTTGATGTCAACTGTACTTTCTAGGACATGTCTTGATGTCAACTGTACTTTCTTTGGCATGTCTTGATGTCAACTGTACTTTCTTTGGCATGTCTTGATGTCAACTGTACTTTCTAGGACATGTCTTGATGTCAACTGTACTTTCTTTGGCATGTCTTGATGTCAACTGTATTTTCTTTGGCATGTCTTGATGTCAACTGTACTTTCTAGGACATGTCTTGATGTCAACTGTACTTTCTTTGGCATGTCTTGATGTCAACTGTACTTTCTTTGGCATGTCTTGATGTCAACTGTACTTTCTAGGACATGTCTTGATGTCAACTGTACTTTCTTTGGCATGTCTTGATGTCAACTGTACTTTCTTTGGCATGTCTTGATGTCAACTGTACTTTCTAGGACATGTCTTGATGTCAACTGTACTTTCTTTGGCATGTCTTGATGTCAACTGTACTTTCTAGGACATGTCTTGATGTCAACTGTACTTTCTTTGGCATGTCTTGATGTCAACTGTACTTTCTTTGGCATGTCTTGATGTCAACTGTACTTTCTAGGACATGTCTTGATGTCAACTGTACTTTCTAGGACATGTCTTGATGTCAACTGTACTTTCTTTGGCATGTCTTGATGTCAACTGTACTTTCTAGGACATGTCTTGATGTCAACTGTACTTTCTAGGACATGTCTTGATGTCAACTGTACTTTCTTTGGCATGTCTTGATGTCAACTGTACTTTCTTTGGCATGTCTTGATGTCAACTGTACTTTCTAGGAAATGTCTTGATGTCAACTGTACTTTCTTTGGCATGTCTTGATGTCAACTGTACTGTCTTTGGCATGTCTTGATGTCAACTATACTTTCTTTGGCATGTCTTGATGTCAACTGTACTTTCTAGGACATTTCTTTACATTGGCTTCACTTACTAGGACATTTCTTGATATCAGCTGTACTGTTTAGGACATTTCTTGATGCCGACTGCATTCATATGACATTTCTTGACGCCGAGTGCATTCTTAGGACCTTTCTTTACATCGGCTTCACTTTCTAGGACAAGTCTTGATGCCATCTGTACTTTCCAGGACATTTCTTCATGCCGACTGCATTCCTTGGACCTTTCTTGATGCTGACTGTACTTTCTAAGACATTTCTTTACATCGACTTCACTTTCTAGGACATGTCTTGATGTCAACTGTACTTCTGAGGACATTTCTTGACGCCAGCTTTACTTCTGAGGACATTTCTTGACGCCAGCTTTACTTCTGAGGACATTTCTTGACGCCAGCTTTACTTCTGAGGACATTTCTTGACGCCAGCTTTACTTCTAAGGACATTTCTTGACGCCAACTTTACTTCTAAGGACATTTCTTGACGCCAACTGTACTTCTAAGGACATTTATTGACGCCAGCTGTACTTCTGAGGACATTCATTTACACAGGCATGATTTCCTATGACATTTCTCGATACCTGCTTAACCCCCTAAGACATTTCCTGATACCCATTTTAGACTTATCGATCTGGGAGTCCGGAGCAATTATAAAAATAAGCCTCGGTGCGTGTACGAACCCACGACAACTGGGTCGGCGGGCTCCCTCTTGAGACTCTGGAATCAGTGGCATTGCAACAAAAGCCCAAATCCCATGCTCCTGGATTCCTACGAAAATAACCAGAAAAATGCTGTCTAAGAGAGGAAAATTCAACGATATTACACTGATAAAAAATATCAGATTTCAGCAAGAAGAAATTTAAATCAGCTATGACCTGAATTTCTTGAAAACAGAATTTCAAGCATTCTTAACTTCAGCTGCGCGACACGAAAGACGAAATGCTTCGGCGCTGAATTTGGCAGCGCAGGGTTACAGAAACTCGGAAAGCTAATTGGCAAAAGAGCGAGATTTCCTAGTACGATAATTCCGTTTTAGGGGTACGAAAGCGCGAATAATATGGCATGTAATATGCAACGGGTACATACAAGTCATGGACGTCCTGTTCCACCCAGCCGAAAATTGGTAAATAGAATGGGATGTCTTGGGCAGTAAAGGAGTGATATTAATCCCATCCGCCTTCGAGTGCCGATCGGTCTAAAAATAAGAAATATCATCAAATGTACAGATGGTATCATATATAACTGCACTTAGTTTATACTATGGCTACTGATTTCGGTGCAAATAGAAACGATTGAATTGGCAACTGATTTTATTAATTGATTCAGTACCAAACTAAAAGTAGGTTTGGACCAAACCTGGTGCACAATCAAATGAGCTAGTATTATAATGTATATTTCCCATCACTTGATCATTGAAATTGAGGAAGATGCCACGAAACAAAACAAATAACATGATGACCATAGTATGGCGATATATCGTCCTTCCGTCCAAAAGGAAGGTCACATTTGGCGACATATTATCCATTGGCATTCATTCATTCATTCATTCATTCATTCATTCATTCATTCATTCAGTAGCATGTTCTTTGCAGAACCTCGCTCCCATAACAACCTTCATGAAAAATTCTCAATCATAAGCAATATGTCCCGCGTCCGATACACCCATTTGGAGATTATCCGCCACATCCTGCACCCATCTTCTCTGTGGCCTTCCTCTTCCTCTCTTCCCAGGCATATACCCCTCCATTATTGTTCTCTCCAAACTTTCATGACGTTTCAAGTGACCAAATATTTCAATTTTCTGTGTTTTATCGTGTGTAGTAGTCAATCTTTTTCAATATTCAGATCTTGTCGAATGGATTCATTTGTTCCTTTCGTTATCCAAGATATTCTTAGAACCCGTCTATACTATTTATACTGAAAGGAAATTATGCACTGTTTAGCTTGTTAAGTAAGTGTCCATGTCTCACAGGCATATGTTGCAATGGGAAAGATAGTATTCTCTTAGAAATCTAATTTTTGTATTTCTGTCTGTCCCACTCCACAATTTAATCAGTTATTTTAGTCTTTGATGAGCAATAGATATTCGTCTTTTAAATTCGTCCATTGTGTCACCATTGTTGGTAATCAATGACACATGATATTCGAAATGTGTTCCAATTTTACCTCATTAACATATATTTCTTCCTCCATAGTAGTTGTATCTGTATGCATTATCTTTGTTTATTGCTACGTTAGGATCTAAGTTGTGATTTTCAATATTCAACTGGGTTGAGTTTATTAGGTTTTCAATAACATTCTGTGATGTGGATAACAATACTGTATCATCAGCATATAGAGTATCTGATATTTCATGACCACCAATATTTAGCGCATCATATTGCTCCCTGGTTATATCACATAATATATGAAAGAGAGTGATAGAAGGGCAGAATGTTAGACGGGCTTGCGTGCCCAATTCTTAATCCTTTGAAAATAAAGTTTGTTTGTTTGTTTATTTGTTTGTTTGGTTGTTTATCATATCTGACATTTCTCATTATAATCCTTATATTTTCGGCGCACTAAATCAGTTTATATATATATTTTCAAAGATTCAAACATCATAATGCTGTACAAGAACAATGGAGATCGGAGCGACTGCTACAACTATAGGGGTATCTCACTTCTGTGTATTGTTGGGAAAGTATTTGCCAGAATTGTCCTGCGCAGACTTCAAGTCCTGGGAGATCAAGTCTACCCCGAATCACAGTGCGGCTTCCGTCAGAACCTCATCATCATCATCATCATCATCATCATCATCATCATCAGCATCATCATCATCAGCATCAGCATCAGCATCATCATCATCATCATCATCATCATCATCACCATCACCACCACCACCACCATCATCATCATCATCATCATCACCATCACCATCATCATCATCATCATCATCATCACCACCACCACTACCACCACCACCACCACCACCACCACCACCATCATCATCATCATCATCATCATCATCCTACTCCTCCTACTCCTCATCCTCATCCTCCTCATCCTCCTCATCCTCATCATCATCATCATCATCATCATCATCCTCTTCCTCATCCTCCTCCTCCTCCTCATCATCATCATCATAATCATCATCATCATCATCATCATCATCATCATCATCATCATCATCATTGCCACATATCAGTCACTGACACAAAGCAGACTGAGAAAGGCTGAAGGGAGCTTCCCTAAAACATGCACCGAAATGTACAATTATAGAGTGCACAGGGAAACTAGGGAAGCGTCACGAAAAAGGTCACTGAGAGTTAGACTTGGGCTGCCGTCCTGTTCGGACGCAGCATGTCTTTTGAGCAATGGCTAACAGTTAGTTAGGCCGCTCTTTGTGTGCAGCTAGCTGTGTGAATGTCAGATGTCACGTATATTATATTCCCTGTCGAACTGTTGTGTATCCGAAAGCACGGATGGATTAAAAGTAACTGTCAAGAAGAAAGTCTTTGTGGAGTTTTATTCCAGTGGCTGAATTCGAAGGTATTCATATTATTATGTATAATCATGAGATTATGTTCCAGTACCTGTGTTTGTCTTCTATAAAACAAGGTATCAAGTATTATTCATATTATGTTAAACCCTAGATACATCAATGAGCCCATGACACAGCACTTCATGGCAAATGGGGTCTTGTACCGGTAGTAATTATGAACTGAACTCGAGATTTATTATCAGTTTATGACATTGTAAAGTAATCTAACGAATCGAGCCATATACTTGAGAAGGCCAAGGTCACATGCAGATTTTTATCATGACGCCATCATATATAATTTACTATATGTGGAATAATCTCAAACCAAGTAACCAAATTTTTGGAGCAGTGGTGATGACATCATCATTTTGGTCATACACAAAACATCCGGAAAGTATCTTATGATTTTGATTCAAGACTGTTCAACTAATAATATTTAATCGCAGTTTGTTTGATGGATCAAGTAAGGAAAATTAACAAATGTCATATTCAGAAATGATGTACAAACATTCATACGATAATGAAAACTCAACTGACAAAATTTGCTTGAATAAACAACAAATTGACAGTATTTATTATTTACGCAAGTTCTCAACATGCAATTATATTCATCTACATAAATAAAACAAGGTTTCCAACGACATGAATATAATAACGTTATCTAATATCTTGTCAGAAATTATTGTTTTGATTACAGTTATCAAAGATTTGAAAAATTGAACTCGGATCACGTTACCTTTTGTATTTGATCATATGCAGATACTATTCGTTTGCACAGATACAGGAAGATTTGATTAACAAAAATTCAATCAACATATAAACTGTGGTAATCATAGTTGTGTTAAGAGGAAGGAGAGCGTACATGACTATGCTGTTACTCATTTCAAATTGAGTTTAAATGTTGTTCGACTGTATGCGAAAGTCTCGACTGTGATCAGCCGTATTACTGGTTCATCATTTGTGTCCGTATTGATTGTCCTCATTTATTTCGGATGCTGACCTGGTCTTAACAGGCACTCTGAAAAGAGGCAACTACCGATCACCTGATCGTAACTGGTAAAAAGATGCATGCTAATAACATGGCATTGAACTGTTTGTTCACAAGACAGATTCCGTATGCTCCGGTTCACATTTTTACCTCAAATACTTGACCTTGTATACGTCAAGAAAGAAGATAAACAGTCAGTTAACAGAGGAATTATATACGCGGTTTTACAAGAACGTTCGCAAGAAATTTCTTGAATTACAACGACACAAGATTATCATTTGTAAACAGTCGAAATACACTGAACGTTGAAAGTTTCAGTAATCAAAATTGAATTCCTGGAAACGATGGGTTGTATGAAATTCAAACTGGTACGTGAACATTGAGAATTGAACATTTGAATGAAATCAAGTGAATCTTATTTCGAGATCATGAACAAATTTCTCAGAACATATTGTTTATTTTGGAATTTAAGAAATCTTATGAAATAATTCGAATGCAATGGGAGATTGAACACGCACGAACGAATGCAGTTACAAGAGCTCAAGATCGAAAGAACAGTGATCAACCTTCTCAGACAGACATTGACAATATACAAAACAATATCAGACTGACAACAGACTTACTGGGTGAACAAAAACAAGATCCAACATTACAAACATGTTTTAAAAACGTACAGAAAAGTACAGTATTACAATGATTTTCAAGAAACCAAATGATAATTATATTTACCTACGTCAATGAAGATAATATGAAACAGTTTACATTCAATTATGAAGCTGAAATCATAACCAGATGTTACTGGTTAGTCAAAATCAAGATACGAAATTATTCGTTATCAAATTACGAACTTATTTGGCTACATTATCAAATTTGAGAAATATCAGTGCATGTTTCAACTTTAAGGATATCTGCTCACATTTTACTGCTTGGGAGGAATGGTTCAAAGACAACCCCGAATCAACAAATCCGCATCTACATCTATTATGTCGTTTTAAAGATAAATAATTGCACGTCAAGTTAAAGTACAAACGACGCGCACCATCCTAAACTCAGCGGAAGCCGAAATTGCAGCTCGTGTAAAGATCAGTTACAGACTGCAAGTATTTAATATTTGTCGATATTAAGTGGATGTCATTCGCCACACACAACTTAAGAGATTAAACCTGTACTGTTCCACATATCTAAATGACAATGGAACACATTATCATTTTCGATGTCCGCTATCAGGAGACATACTACACTTACTAGTACCAAATTTGTACCCAGGACGGAACTAGATATGTCTTGGAATTAGACATAGTTGACACAGATTCCTTACACAGACTAAACAAGCAGTTGACACAGCACTGCACAACGCTTGAACAGTAATATACCACACAATCAAGATACACTTAGCGATATTCCCTGTCGAACTGTTGTGTATCCGAAAGCACGGATGGATTAAAAGTAACTGTCAAGAAGAAAGTCTTTGTGGAGTTTTATTCCAGTGGCTGAATTCGAAGGTATTCATATTATTATTCATATTATGTCAAAACCCTAGACGCATCGATGGCCTGTACAGCATTCACTTCATGGCAATCATCATGGTCATCATCATCAGCATCAGCATCATCATCATCATCATCATCATCATCATCATCATCATCATCATCATCATCATCATCATCATCATCCGCCGCCGCCGCCGCTGCCTCATCATCATCATCATCATCATCATCATCATCATCATCATCATCATCATCATGTGCTATGTCAAACGGCGCAGGCATTGATATCTTTACATGTCTCGGTTCTGGCTGTTCTGGGTCAAGTCTGTTGGCCAATATCCTGCCTGCCACCGTCATAAGACACCCAGTACAATTCCTGTGGGCCTGGGTCCCACTGTTCAACAGTCCCGGGTCTGTCCAGTCGCCATCATTCTAACTAATGTATTCCGTCTCATTATGTGACCAAAGATTACTCCTTTTCTCTCTCTTATAAAAGTTACAAATGTCCAGAAACCATGTACACGTCCTGGCGTGTATCTGGCATATGCTGCCAGCCCTATATTTATACTGACTAATCTGTACTCGATGAGCGATATCATCATTACCAATTCGGCCAACTTTACCTTCTAGGACAGTGGTTCTCAACCGGTGGGGAATTCCCCCCTAGGGGGGAATTTCAGGGTTTCCAGGGGGGAATGAAGACCATTTCAAGATCGTGCTAATACAAGAACCGATTACTTGACATAGTTTTTCCCTTCATACTTTACAGTTATGTATGTCTCGTCCTTCTAAAAGTCATTTTATAAAGTAAGTAGACCCACAAATCATGTTTTATGTGGATGTCTAGACTTGTTTTAGTATATGCTTTTACATTTGCCTTCCACTTTTACGTATACTGTGTAGGGGTGAGGGGATTTTTAGATAGGAAATATGAAAGGGGGGGAATGACGTTCTGAAAATACGGTGAAGGGGGGAACGGGCCAAATTTTTGATAGGAAGGGGGGGAATGGCGTTCTGAAAATATGGTGAAGGGGGGAATGGGCCAAAAAAGGTTGAGAACCACTGCTCTAAGTCTATGGCGACTGCACAGGTCTCTTCTCTGACCTGAAACCCTTCATAAACGGTACGTGCTAAGACCGTCGCACGGAGTCATGCCTTTTTATTACATCTGTACCCTCAAGTGTGGGCGAGCAGCTGCCGAGGTGTTCTAAGCCAAGCAAGTCTTTACGCTACAATTTTCTCCAGTAGTTTGCCAGCAGTGTTCTGCGTCGTTATATTTCTGTAGCCACTGATCTTGAAATGACCTTTGTTCAATTTTGGTAGCCGTAACAAGTTGCTGTATAGCCATTCCTGTTTGATCATCACTGTTCCACGCGGACATATCGATCTCAGGCAGCGGTATGTTATCGCGGACATGAATGACCTGCTCGTGGTAGCGCCTGTTGTAGAAACACTGACAACTCGTGACACTGATTGACCTGTCACCGAGAAGGTTTCTTATAGAACCAAGATTTCGTTCCCATTAAGGAATTTTTCATGAGTGGATCGACTGTGATTAAATGAGGCACAATTTCAATTAAGTACTCGAATGTATCTAATACACAACCTGTTACATTTTAACCGCATTCTGCGGGAGTCAGCCATTTTGCACTGGCTTGGTTCTTCTCATCGACCGTTATGTTAGGCTTAATTATCGCTGCCGGACGGCGATGGTGAGACTAATGGGGCCCGGACTCACGTGCACGAACTCCGTTGCACAGTCCGAACTTAATTTCACCTAGACACTCACACTATATGAGAAAACTATATGGGAAAATGCACGCTTCACCCTAACGGACGAATAAAGGTGTACAGCCATCTTGCTTCAAGGGAGCTCACTCTCAGCAGACACACACACACACACACACACACACACACACACACACACACACAAACATCTCTTTAAAAGCATGTAAAGCATAAAGAAACGTAGCTGCAGGGCAATAAAGACAGCAAAGAAACGCCTGCGAAATAAATTTGAAACTCTTTGTGCACATTGCATCCATTCATTCATTCAGTAGCATGTCCTTTGCAGAACCTCGCTCCCATAACAACCTTCCGGAAAACCTCTCGATCATAAGGAAGATGTCCCGCGTCTGATACACCCATCTGGAGATCATCCGCCACATCCTGCACCCATCTTCTCTTTGGCCTTCCTCTTCCTCTCTTCCCAGGCATATACCCCTCCATTATTGTTCTCTCCAAACTTTCGTGACGTTTCAAGTGACCAAAATATTTCAATTTTCTTTGTTTTATCGTCTTTAATAGCCAACCTTCTTCAATATTCAACATTGCATCCACACAACATAATGTCATTCCTACTGACTACATCAATGCGTCATTCACTCTGCGAAGTTGTTATTCACTAAGTTATACTGTCAGCTACTAATGCATTTTTTGCCACTCAGTGTCATACTGTCACTCACAATGCCATGCTGTCTCTCATAATATCATGCTGCCATTCACACAATCATGGGGCCATTCACAATGCTGTCACTCACAATCTCATACTATTACACTGTTCCAGTCTTTCATTCACCATATCGTATTATCATTCACAATGCCATGTTGACGCACACAATGCCACACTGAGACACCGAGACAGGTACTCGCAATATCATGATGTTGCTATTTTGTTTCGTAATGCACTACTTCACGCTGTCATTCCTTTTATTAGGTACTCAGCTACGTCGTCACATAATCGCATTTTCTTCTCATTTGTCTATATCTATGATTTATCCACGGGGTCATTGATCTCAAACTCCCATATTAACTATGTAAAATCATTCTCTGGTTCTTTCATCTGACTATATTATTCTTATACAGTTGTTTGGCGGAAACGTTGACAAGGACGCAGAGAGGGTGCACTTCTTGAACAGCCCTTTTGTTGCCCGCTACATCCGATTTCAGCCAGTGGAGTGGCAGGGGAAGATCAGCATGAGAGCTGGGGTGTTAGGATGTCCGTTCACTGGTGAGTCTTGTTTTAATTATGCGTGGGTGGGTATTAGGTTGTATGTATGTAAGCATCTTGAGGTCATTTAGAAGTTATGAATTTAGGAAATTAGCACTTATAGCTAACCTGTTTCTAACCAAAGTAGAGTTTTATTTGGCAAAATTGAAAATAAACTGAATAAAGGCGAACAGAAAAAGTAAAAGGTCAGGTTTACAAGAAAACAATCCAACATTCGTGTGATTCTTGCGCTACGCAACCTTCATCAATAAACAAAGCCAAATAAATGGTTTAATTTGTAGTTTGTTTTTTTTGTTTTTTTTTTATTTGAGGCAAGAGGATCGGTTTCATTGCGCCGGGCGTCATCACATACGGCTCGTTCTCTTTCCACAGGACGTCATGCCGAAAGCGTCGCACAAATAATTACAGTGCATTTACATTTGGTTGCCTCCATTTAAAAATCCATATCTCAGTAACCAACTGAGGGGAAATAATGAGATTTTGCATATAACCGTATCATTATGTCCATCCAACAAAACATTTGTTGTTCTGGAGATTGTACAGCAGATTTCAATGTGTGTTTATATGCGGTATATAATTTACGGGTCAGAGATGAAGTACATATTATTAAAGGTATTACATCTTCACCCAGAAAATCAGCGTTCAGTATTGAATATTCTCTGTAGTGCACGGAAATTTCCTTATGGCAAGAACCCCGCGCAGTTTAAATGTGATTGTTCAGAGGTGTTGTCAATAATGTGGTTGCTTTCACGAAACCTGTTTATATAAATAAATCTTACAATTCATCGCTAACAGTTGAATGTGTGAATTTTGTTGAATGGGATTGAATGTGATATTTTGTACACTTCAAAACATCGCTATGAAGTTGTACACATACAAGAAGCTGATCGCAGAAAACTGTTTCATACTATTACAAAGCCCGGGAAAAGAACAGTGCTTGCATTGGGTTTGAGTAAACGGTCATTTCGCCGATGGGTGCAAGAATCTGGAATGAAACTACCACGCAATAAGCAAGCGGTAGTTAGAAAGGCAATTGTAGACAGCTTGGACAAGGATGTCATAAGGCGAGCTATTATAAAAATGCTAGATGCCAAAAAGGAAAAGACAGTGACTGTAAGAAAACTTAGGGTTTGGTTGAGAAAGTACAATGATATAAAGCTATCCAAAACAACTTTGTGGAAAATTATAAGAAGATTAGGCTTCACTTTTAGAAAGTACAAGAGAGGTAGCAATATCATTTGCGAGCATTTAGGAGCCATGAGAAGCAGATACCTACGTGAAATAAAGGAAATGCACAAAGAAAATTATGACATGGTGTATTTGGATGAAACCTGGATCAATGCGCACCACACAAGTGAAAAGGAATGGCAATCAGTGGATGGAAAGATAAAGCGATATGTGCCCAGTAGTAAAGGACAGCTTTTGGTCATAGCCTATGCTGGTAGTACTTATAATGGCTTACTACTGAATGCTGGGCTCGTGTTCATATCAAAGCATACAGAGAATAGGGATTATCATAATGATATGAATGGTAACTTATTTAGAGATTGGCTCTAGAATACAGTGCTTCTGTCCCTTGATAGACCGTCTTGTCTAATCATGGGCAATGCATCATATCACAATGTTGTTGCCCAAGAAGACAAAATACCTACAGCATCGAGCACAAAGGAAGCAATAAAGATATGGCTCCTAAGGGAAAATATACCATTTCCAGAAACATATTTCAAGCTACAGTTGTTGTCCCTTGTAAAACAGGCGCAAAAAAGCAAGAAATATCAATTCGACAAGATGATAGAAGAGCATGGCCATAGGTGCTTGAGACTTCCGCCGTACCATTCTCATTTAAACCCTATAGAACTCTTGTGGGCAAATTAAAGTACAGGTGGCAGCTGACAATACTACATTCAAATTGTCTGACTTCAAGATACTAACCAAGTCTACGCTATCAAATATTGATAAAAGTTAGTGGGGAAAAATGTGAGGACCATGTGTTGAATGAGGAAGATGACTATTGGAGAAAGGATGGATTGAATTTTATGCAACCGAGAGCAGTCATCAACCTACTGGATTCGTCCGACACAGATTAAGGTCTGGGCAGATCGCAGACATTAATCCGCATGCACACTTACTGGGATATTTTGCTCCAACTATTCAGACGAATTGCAGGCCCTAAACAATACAGCATCGGCACAGTGTCAATGCCAACAGAAGAGTAATATTGCGGTAGCAACTTACATATTGTGGTATACTAAGAAACGTGAGAACAAACACGTTTTCAAATGAGGGGACAACACACAAACATACGAATCAATCTATAAACTCCAATGAAAAGAGGACCAACGTCTTGGCCGTTAAGAAGGAAGCCCACTACAGAGACATTCGCAGCTTTATTCATCGTGCAAAACAGGTAATAATCATGTTCCGTCTCTGAACAGTAAACAGCAGAGTAGACAATCTTTCACGAAGACTCAAGACAGTTCTGTCACCAATGTTTAGGTGTGAAAAAACTACACCGACAGTTGAACAGATCCTTAAAAACTGACACATGATGACTAAATTGCAGTACAATCTATCTACTCCGTACGCTCATTAACGCACAGCTGTTTGGAAGCCATCACAACCTCCGTGTAAAAAGTTAAATGCATCCTAGTAACACGACTCCTTATGTACACATTATTAACAAGAAGCCGATGAAACAAGAAGGAAATGAAATATAAGGTAAGAAATATATTCCTGCTACTTTCCTGTCCAAGTCCATTTCGGTTCCACATTATTTACCCCATGCCTCTTTAAATTCTGTCTTTACTTACATTACATACACATTGCACCCACACCTATAAGAATCTGGATAGGCCTTGTGTCGTCACCCGAATTGAGGTGCGTCACTGTAAAATAAATTTGTTAGCGTGAATTCACTAGTTTTGCGCCAAAACATCAAAGAAATGTCGCCGCTTTCCATATTTAAGTTGCCTTTGGACCTATCAAAGGTATATTCCTTACGTGGGGGTAAATATATGACGGCAGGAAAAAATTTCATAACGATGCACCAGAAAGTTTTCAAAATAATTGATCGTGAATGAAGGCATTTATTTCTGGATAGACTATAGTTTTTCGCCAAAAGATCAATGAATTGTCGCCGATTTCCATGATTTAAGTTGCCTTTGGACCTACCAAAGGCTTATTCCTTGGGTGGGGGTAAATATAAGACGGCAGGAAACATTTCATAAGGATGCAACAGACAGTTTTCAAAATAATTGATCGTGAATTAAGGCATTCATTTCTGAACAGACTATAACTCCGTACCTACAGCGACGACGTCCAGGACTCTTCGAGAAAATTACCCTCATTAACCCCGGAATCGAAACAACAACCTTCATAGCGAGAGGCAGGCAGCATAACCACTTCTCCAAGGACTCTACCTGTGCACTGAAAAAAGTCGCCATTACTATGCTGATGGCTTTCCATATTGTAAACTATGTGACATGAAGTTGTTTACACAATGATATAAATTAGTGTATATGCTTGGCATATACATCAACCTAATTCTGAATTATATTATTTTCTTGTTTGTCCATGTCCAGGTGAATGCAGTGATGGTTTCATGAGAGTCAATGACGACACTCCCTGCAGTGAGTTTGTACATTCCATTTTGTTTGTGTACAAAAGTTTGTAAACCATGTAACATGTACCCATATCGACGCCGTACTGGTATATAGAAGACTTCGTGTTGGGTCTGTATTCATTACATGCTAATGGAATAGTGATGCTGCTAATACCACACGAGCCATATGATCTTTACTCTTAAAACTATACATGCATATATCATTATATGTGTGTGCGCGAATCAGTGGTACAAGAGGGTGTATGTGAATGAATACAGAATGGGGAGTTGGAGACGGGGATATAGAAGACGAGAGAGGGGAAAGGTGGGGGGGGGGGGGGGGGGGTTCTTGTGAAAAACAGCAAAATATAACAACACGCCCTGATGAGAACATAACAAAATGGCAGAAATTGTAGATACATCTCAGGCAATGAGAGGACAGCAAGTCAGATAAAGGAAGATAGTTACAACTACAGACTACAACAAACGTCCGTGCTGGCTAATTTTGACAAACTAAACTAACTACACACATTCCATAACTGTAATTTCGTTTACATTAAATCAGTGTCCACACCTCATGCAAGTATTCAAGCACTACCACAAGTACTACCACAACACGAAGCAAAAGACAACAATAATTAGTGATGATAATGCTGATACTCACATTACAGACATTGCAGTACTAATTGTGCTACTGTATTCTAGCAGAAAAATATAGCTATTCTCAAAACAACGGAAATAATCACTAAAAGTAGCTGTCGGAACGTTATGAATTATTGTAAACCGCCAACAGAGAGGCAGAGAATCGCCGGTTGTTTGGATATCAGCGTTCGTCTTCATACACTATTTGACTTTGCTCAGTCATTGGAGTAGAACGGCAGCTGTTAGGCGAAAACATATTTAATCAGTCTGCCCGATAAAGGTACGTGTAAGGTTGTTATCCTTTTTTTTTTTTTTTTTAGCATATCCTTTACAGGACTTAGCTGTCAACACCAGCATCTTTCAGCTGTATGTTGATTTCTTGGCAAGATTACGCTCAGTAGTTTGCCATTGCTTTCTGAGCGGCCGGCTCAGTATCCCGCAAGTCACGAGCGGGGGTCGAACCGCCTCAGCTCTCGCTCCGCTACGAGACTCTGCGTGATAAACGGGATTACAGAGAGAAAGTGTTGTAACCCCACAGCCAGAGAGACCGGCTGTTATCCTATACAAAGGCATAAAGGCTGACCCCTTTCTTTGACTCTCTTCCGGGAAAAGCTACTTTATGGCATCCCCCGTGCTAAGCATGGCAAGCCTAATAGCCAACATGGGGGTTGCGTGGTGCTAATGTGGATGTCATTCATGGAGATACAACCTAGCTTTACTGCTACATTATTTACTAGTGCTTTTTCTAACATATCGCGTGTGTGTGTTTGTTCGTTTGTTTGTTTATCGGTGTGCTTGTGTCTGTAAATTGCTGAGTCATGATGTTATAAGCTAAAGTCACAAGTTTTCGCACATTATGAGAAGACATACACTTGAAAACATAGCGAAAACTGGCCACTTAGAATTTTCTGGACACAAACTGAGACCTATCCAAGACTATGGTAATCGTGTAAATAGCGAATGATGATTGCTCACGCTTATCGGCATGGCACATTATAATGATGAGGGTGTGGGTGGGTGACACTCATCAGCACCATTCTGGCAGTCAAGAGTGCTACCTACTGCGACACGGCAGTTTCCAACTGGATCATTGTCCTGCATATTTTTCATCATTGATCTTAACTCGCAATCTAAGTCCATATCGTTAAGCTGCTTTGTCAGTCCTTTGAAGACCATTTCTGCTGATATATAAAACTGTCTTGATAATCCAGTCAGTAGTACATCAGGCGTAAATTGGATATTATTTATGGATCCTGTTCTGAATACTTTCTTCTTTAGGCCTACGTGACGCAGGTGGGTGACGTCATAATTATAGCTCCATCTTGAGGAGATGGATCAGCTTTTTATATTAAACTTTGGCGCGTAAAGGTAAACAACTGCTTCCGGATTTCTGCAGAATTGATGGTCTTACAAAGGTTAAAAAGTTGGCTGTTAAGTGGTGGGGTGGCGGGGAGGTTAGGAGTATTAAAGATGGATGTTAAGTGGTGGGGTGGGGGTGGTTGGGGAAACAAAAGATGGCTGTTAAGTGGTGGGGTGGGGGAGGTTCGGAAAATTAAAAGATGGCGATTTGTTGTTAAGAAACCGAGTGGCTGAGTGGTGCCATGTGGTCGAGTGAACCCACCGTCTTCGTACCGACCCACTACCCCACAGTCGTCATACCGGCCGACCCACTACCCCGCCGCTGTCGTCGTACGGACTGTGGTAAGTTAAAAAGAAATGAGGATAGGATCCCCAAATTCTAATAGCCAACTGTTAGAGAAACTTGAAAATGGCTCGTTAAGAATCCCTAGGGGAGGGTTTTGATTAATAGTTGAAGTTTTTTCACAGAGGGCCAGTGGAGCCCCGGAAGTTTACAGTACTCCGATAAGGGAAATTTTCTCCGGGAAAATCAGAGATACTTGTATTATCCGGCCATACTTGGCTCCACTCTTTAGTTGTAACTAATGTATTTTGGTCTAATTAGCACTCTAACTCAACAAGGAAAACGACCAACACCTTGATACACATTATAATACTGTAATGAGATAATATGGTGGTGGGTTCCTGTGTATGTATGTTAGAGTGACATATGGTATCAGATACACTATTCAGCATAACACCATTAATGAAATAAACCAATCATTAGCAAAATAATGAATTAAAGTTCCAAACTCTACACTAATATTAAGGTACACTGTCCTTGATTTATAAATGGCACTAAACCAAATGTGTCTCTGAGTTCTTCACAACAATAATCTATTGTCCAGAATGTCAAATACTACTCTAATTGTTCTTGGTGCACTCCTAATGGCACTCGAGCAATGTTCTTGAAGGTATGAGTCTTCCGGTGTAACTACTCTTGTTGTAGATCCTACGTGGGATGATGTGACAGGGGGTATCTCGGGTTATAGAGTCCTGGACAACACAGACTATACTGACAGGTACTTAGCTGTTCATCCCTGGGCTGCAGGGTTGTGGCATAGGAGAAGCAGTTGACGTAAATGATGCTGTTCCTCCAGAATGACCATCATTAGCATACAGGTCTCTGCCCAGTTTTTGTCTTCAACATAACCACCACCCTTTGAGAAATAGGACCAAAAACCATATAGCTATCTCACCTAAGAGCTGGGTTAGGGGAAAAATATAAGTGAAGGGAGAAGGGATCCTTTCTTTAGCTCAGGGTAGTCCAGCCTGGCTATCCTGTGTGCGTGAGGTGTTTCCATAATCTCAATTTGAGATGTCCACCTCACCTACTGGCACGACATGTCCTCGTCCTTCAGGCGTTCTGCAGGCTAGTCCTTCTCTTGTCCGTAGAACGACATGAGCCCATGCTTACCTTCTTCCGGGAAAACACCCGCCCAACACTTCATCATTTTCACATATTCCCATTACACATCTAAAATCTTACAGGGTAGGTTTTTAGAATAGTATCATTCACAAATAAACACAAAATCATATAGAGTCAGACACATGCAATACAATTTAGAACATAATTTTCCAGACATAGAATATAATGACTATCTCTGAGAAAGGATCATAGTAAGTTTGTTATAAAGTATAGATCGTTTCTGCAGACTCTGAGAAAGTGTATCATTCATCACATACATGACTAACGCATCAAAAGATTCATTAAGAATTATCCATGCCGAAGGATGACTTATCTACTCATCAGAATAGTTTCTCTAAGTCAAGAAAATCTTCTCTATCTTCTGAGCCTGTCTCTAGATTGTTATATATATATATATATATATATATATATATATATATATATATATATATATATATATATATATATATATATATATATATATATATATATATATATATATATATTCCTTATCACAAAGAACAAGTGCTCTCTATAGAAGACATCTATCTGTTAACTTTGATCCATTTATAGGAAAGGCATATTAATTATTAATTACCTTCACTCCCAGAACAAGTATTATATCCACACAAAATGAAACACGTCTGCTTTCTGACTCACATGGTAACAACTGGCGCTTAAGTTGCCGCTGTAATTTTTATTTATCTGCTCTCACACCATAATCTTTGCCTCCACCAATCCTCTCCACAATAATTTCCCTCGACGTGACAATGACTAATACTCCCTACATCCATTCAATTACCGTCCAAAGTTACTGTTAACAATACTGTTATCCTTCCTGTCTTTGTTGCTGGCACAGAGTTTTTAACTGTAATGAACATCAACAGTGATCTCTAACCTATGCAATTGTCTTCTAATGAAATCACAACACGCGCCGTGGTACTATCTTTTCCGATGTAGGTCTCAGTTGACATGTGACAGGTACCAAATTATGTTTGGGTAACGCCGAAAAGTCTTTGTTCCCGCTGAATCACTCTGCATTTCTTCGTTGTCTGGCTTAAGTTTGTAAACTTAAGAAACTGCTTGCTGTCTGTCCTTCCAATATAACACTGTTGTCTATCTTTACTTGCCTTTGTATATGGTGCGTGCTCTATTCGTATGAAGACGGGCATGAGACATGTCACACTGACAGCGGACCGGCCCGTTGTCGTACCGGGCGATCGGACTTCTATACTGAGTAGGATTTTAATCCATTGGGTGGGTTATGACTTGTATGGACCCCAGTGGGTTAAAACAGGAGGAGGTTAAGACAATTAAAGATGGATGTTAAGTGCTGGGGTGGCAAAGAGTGGAATTTCCAGTGGTCAGTATGACCGAGGTATGACTTGTATGGAGCCTAGGATTCGAACTCAGTGGTCAGCGAGGCTGACGTGTGTGTCGTATGGAGCCTGAGATTCGAACCCAGTTTCAGCGCGGCTTAGATTTGATTCGTATGGAGTCGAGTGGGTTAAAATACATGTCGTGGTTAGTTGGGTTTCATTATTAGTCATGGATCTTAGGTGGAAACATTCTTTTACGGCATTGATCACGGAAAAAATGGGGATAGGAAAATCTTTGTACGGAAGGTTTTGTCTCATCTATCAAACATGTCTCGATGCCAGAGTAGGTTATATGGCAATAGTTACGGGGAATGGCAAACCATGTACAATACTATGCCGGGTATCCAATTTAACGAAGGCCTATCGGGTATTGACAAATTGACAGGGGATAGACGTCAGCTGGTGGTGATAGATGGTCTAATGTCTGAGACAGAGAACAGAGTCACAAAATTATGTACAAAGAATAGTCATCATCGCAACCTTAGCGTTATGTATATAGTACAGAACCTATTTGGTAAGAATAAAGAACAAAGAACCATCAGTTTGAATTCGCACAATCTAATAGTTTTTTAAACACCCTGAGACGGGTCGCAGATCACCAATCTGGCCAAACATATGTATCTGGGTCGAGTATCGTACGTCCAAGAGAGTGTTAAAGACGTGACAACGTCCCCACGCGGGTATGTGCTATTCGATTTTTGACAGGAAACACTGGAGTAGCTCCGCATACGAAGTCGTATATTTCCCGACCAAAATCATGTCGCCTACGTCTAAACATAATATGTTCAACCAGGAGAAAAGTCACACTGAGATGCTGCACTTCTTGGGTGAGATAAAGCTAGCCGTCATGAAGGCCGTGCTTGAAACAGATTCTCCCGACCTTGCCCAATCAATTTGCAAATGCTGTCACAACGTGCAAATGCTAACGTTTCCCTGACACCGGGTCAGAAGAGGCGGTTGCGGCGACACAAACACAGTCTGAGAGCGCAAGGAAAAAGATCGTGCAACAAGGTGAATTCATATGTTTCTAACTAGGTCCCATACTAAAGGTGCTGATGTATGTCGTTGGTTTTTAATGGTGAAGAAAATGATCCTGATCAACCCTCGTCTGCCAGAAAAGCCTTACCTACCACCCAACACAATAACTGACTTGAAACACCAAATGCAACAAGTCCTGGAAATTGAAGATCTGTCACCGCCGGAAAAAAACCAGAGTGTATCGAAAAACCTTGCAGCGGTATATAAATCGAATCGATCAGTGCAGACACAAGCCCCTAGGCACAATGGATATCAACGAGCCGGCTTCGATCGTTTAAAAACCCGAAGTCAGTAGTCTGCTGTCACCAGTATTCGAGACAGCTTTTTAACTAAGCGAGACAACGCTCAAAAGTCAAATAGACGAGACAGCTCTGCCGTACATGCTCAGGAAACACAAGAGGAAGAATAAGATACCCAGTTCCAAGTGGAAAAAATGGCCGCGCTAATAAGAAAGTATAACACCACTCCCTGCAACCGGGGCCGTGGAATTACAGCGCCACAGCCAAATGAAAGCTGAGAAAATAGAAACTTGGTTACGGCGTTACGATACTTATACTTTGCATAAACGCATCCGTCGCCGGTTTAAGAGACGTCAGACCAAAACAAGTGGTGGGATAAATCAACAGTTTCAGGCCGACTTGATAGATATGAGACTATTTGAAACAAACAGCGTCGGTAAGTCGTATCTAGTGGCGTGCATCGACGTGGTCAGTAAATATGCTTAGACGACCCAGATCAAGAATACAACGGGGAAGGCGCTAGTGGAGTCCGTAAGTAAGATTACAAACTGATAAGTGTTCAGACCGATACAGTTTCGGAATTCGTCAACTAGATCTTCTTAAAATTTCTGAAAGACCAAGGCGTGCTTTTCTTTACGGCCGAGAATGGAGACGTTAAAACGGCGAATGTTGAAAGGTTCAACCGGACCCTTCAAGAAAAAATGTGGCGTTATTTCACCAATACACTTCGATAAGTTGACGTGATAGATCCGAAACTACAACGGTTCGTATCCCAGAAGTATTCGCATGGCGCCCGTGCAAGTAAACTATACTAATCTAGAAGTAGTCTGGAATAACTTGTACCAGAAGACAGTCTCGTCAAGTAAAGTACATTTTACAGAAGGGGACCGGGTCAAGCTCGCTCAACGCAAACAATCTTTTAAAAAAGGGTTATATGTTGTCGTGGACAGAAGATTTTGTTTACCGTCTGTCGTATAAACCAGACAAGTCCCGTGACGTATATGCTGAAAGACGATTCTGGGAAGGAGCTGCAAGAACCTACAGAGAAGAGATCCGACCAGTCGGATATTAACAAGTGTTTAGTATCTAAATAATCTTGCAAGAAAGACGAAAGAGGAGCAGTGGTAAAGATTTGATTGATTGATTGATTGATTGATTTAGGAACCGACATCACAGCATTCGGGACATTCCCATAAGCGCTCCGTCCCCATCCTCAGCAGCCAGCGAAGAGTTCCAACAGTGGTAAAGAGTATTTAATGAAATGGTTTGGGAATAATTTTTCATTCATTCATTCAGTATCATGTCCTTTGCAGAACCTCGCTCCCATAATAACACCCACCTGGAGATCATCCGCCACATTCTGCACCCATCTTCTATTAGGCCTTCCTTTTCCTCTCTTCCCAGGCATATACTCCTCCATTATTGTTCTCTTCAAACTTTCATGACGTTTCAAATGACCAAAATGTATCAGTTTACTTTGTTTTACCGTCTTTAATAGCCAACCCTCTTAAATATACATCTCTTGAAGTATGGATAACTTTATTCTTTTCTTTACCCAAGATACTCTTAAAACCGTCTATAACATTTATATTCAAAGTCATTTATGCGCTGTTCAGCTTGTTTGCGCTGTTCAGCTTGTTTAGTAAGTGTCCAGGTCTCGCAGGCGTATGTTGCAATGGGAAAGATGCATGCTCTTAAAAATCTAATTTTTGTAGTTCTATCTGTCCCACTCCATAATTGATTCAGCTGTTTTAGTCTTTGAAGAGCAGTTGATAGCTGTCGTTTAATTTCTTTCAGTGTATCACCATTGTTGGTAATCAATAACCCAAGATATTCTTCATTCAACAGTTGGATTTCAGACCACCATCTAACAAGATACCGAGACAAATGGAAACGCCACAATATTTTTCGGGGAGTGGGGTGGTACATCGAGTGCCGCGGCTAGAGATTGTCTTCTTCTGTAAACTAGTGGTTATATACACCGTCATTGGCGTATCACTATTCTTCTTCTTCTGTGTTCATCCGGAATATTTTTGAACGTAATTGTGTTGTGCATGTTCACAGCAGAGCTGCGATATATCTACCTTTCTGTTGACACATCCGACTTCTGCGGGTATTTGTTGACCGCATTAACCTTCCTGGGTGTTTCATAGGATGATCAAGTCTCACTGTTGTGGTGTCATCCCTATCTCAGCTCGTCCGTTCAGATCAGCTGGGGACATAACTATCAGTCCTCACAAGAAGGCATTCCCCGCCATCCAAAGTGGCTTCCATAATTGCAGAGCCGACACATAACGCTCTGGTACTGGGCTCATCCAATGAATCCCCACATCCTGCACATGGCTGCTAAGCCTTACTTCCGTATATTGGGCATCTCGTCCGCCACAGGCTGTCTCCGAAAGCAAGGCGAGACTAGTCTACAGATGACATTCACAAAGCGAGCTTTCCATTCGGACTTTTCACTTTATAGATTTGCTAGCAATATTCCATTTCATGCCACATGGAGGCTTTTTCTACCTTTGATGTAGCCCTACACAGTGAATGTTCGATGCAGACATTTAACATAGTGGATTCTTACCACTGGCGAAGTTTTCAATCCCTCATGCCGCCAGCACATGGGCTTTTGATTCGGACTTTCCACGTAATGAATTTGTAAGCCAAGCACTATTCCATTTTCTGTTACTGGGACATTTTCCAACCTTGACGACGCCTATGCATTGAGCTTTCGAATTGGATTTGAAGTAATCGATTTGTTAGCCAAGGTATATTCCATTTCGCTCCAATTTGCTACTGGGGTTGGCATCTTTTATGGTCTAACTTTCGTTCTTGATTATTTAAAACATTCTTGACAAATCCTTTCGCAGTAGCTCGTGTTGCGGCGGTCTAAGAATTTCACCTATAACGCAGAAATACGAATGCCCACGTGTTTCCCTGTTAATCATTACCTCCAGTTCCGAAAATCAACAAACTAGAACAGAGGTCCTATTTCATTATTCCATGCACCTTTATTTAGACAGCCGAGGCCTGTTTTAATCATTCTATTTTTTTTTTTTTTTCAAAGCAAACGCGCCGGCCACCTGGTACGCTCATCGAAGAGCACCCATGGGAGAGCGCCGACAGACAGCAAGGCAGGAATAACGGGTGGTGAACCAGCGCGAGCTGGACCGCCCGACTGCACCTGAGATCCAACTACGGGAGTTTTAACTGCAATAACTTTTATATACGCTAATGGAGCTGAATTTACAGCTGCTGCTGGCACTAGACTTGTATCACTATTCAATCTGTCTCTAGGCAGCGCCGAAGCACCCGATGGCAAGTTTTGGATAGCCCTATTAAGTAGTTGTCTGGGTTACCTGTTACCGACCCCTAAATTATGAGGTTCTACTGACATTACTGAGCAACACTTCACCGACTGTTTTCCGCCAACACCCCTGGTCACTTTTTCGTCAAGATGAGGCAGACTATTGAGGTGAGCCAGCTTTACGAAGTAGGCCTGGTCGAATTTCAGTTTCCCAGCTACTACTGCATCGTGTTAGAGCATGCAGCGTGGTTAAAATACAACCCACTCCACAGAGGATGATCGGTAAGACAGTCGTGTCTCCCGATCCTGTACAGATCACCAGACGCTTTTATAGCTGAGATGAACCGACTAATGAAAGGTACTTAGTTGAGCTACAAGACGCGAGTTAGATTCTATTTCAACAACGTAAAACCATCATGAAACTATTTGAACATGATGCCTCTGGTATATGTAGCGATAGGTTGAAAGAGATTTTAGGGTTTCCCTCAATCAGGTTATCAGACATCAAACCACTTATGGAAGATGAAGTGGGAATATATTTGAATAACGACATACAAAATGTCTATGTCTATTGCGATCTCATAGCAGCGAGACCAGTCGGTGACGCCATGGTCCAGCTACTAAGGACAGTCCCTATTTTGAATCAGCTCTCGGTCTCAGTGTTTCGCTTTTACCACAAACCTAAATATGTGCCGCCCAGTCCTTATTCCTTCGACATGGTAAAAAATACATTTATCCACCGATACGGGCATAAAAATCTCATTCACCACCGGAACTTCAGTGCTGACGTTGCATTTTCAAATTGGAAACAGTCAGACTCAGAACAATGGTAAAATATGTGGCGTTACATCGAAGTCACATGATGTACGAAGACTTTACTGCAACAAAGCTAGACATGGAATGCCGGTGTTTGGGGGGGGGGGGTGGGAGGAGTCAGATGGGGAGTTGTATCGGCAGTTTCTTCAACGGACTCGGTCACACGATTATACCCTGGTTAAAATACAGTGGTTAGGCCTTACACAGAAAAGATTTGGCTGGTAGCGACCTTGGGGAATCCTTTAAAGACAGCGCCAAACAAGCCGGGCAACGCTTACTGCAAGGAGCTGTCGAGCATGTTAACAACTCTGGTAGCAGTATCGGAAGAAAAAGAGACGATCAGCGCCACCGGATGTAAACGTATAATACTGACTACGGCACCATTTCACAAGAAGAAGCAGACAAAAAAGAAGCAGAAAAAGAAGAAACAGACAAAGTATTCGGATATTATTGCATGATGTCTCTGAATCACTTTTACACGTCAGGGCTATAGTTCCCCTGTCAAATAGCGAGAAACTAAAAGCCCACAGCCTGTACTAATCTAGCTATGGGTCTGGTGGGCAAAGACGCATGAAATTCGCTTGACTACACACAATTCTACTCTATATGCTTTTGACCTGAGTCCCAGTTTACTCGACGGAGACCAGTTTGAGATTCCTAGAGCCGGACTTTAACACTAGAATTTAAATTCAACACACCCACTACAAAGACATTATAAATTATCGTTTACGCTTAGCATGGCCGGATAATTGAAATCTCCAAAGCCAGACAAGTGTTAACAGAACACGCCTCATATTAGACACACAATAGATTGCCAGAATACTATTAGTTTATACGTATGTTCGTAGGTTACAGGTCAAAGTATGTGCTCTCGATCAACTGCCTAGCCATCTACATAGAACCAGAGCAGCAGATTTTGTCGTAAATACTGACCCCAGCGATAAACCTGGGTTCCATTTGATCTCCACGTTTTATGACAGGTTAGGCAAATACGAGTAACTTTATTCTTTTGGTCTGCAGCCCTTAAACGCTAACCTGATCAAGTTTATTGACCACCATTTAGACAGGCCACTAATGTACAACACAGGTGTCTTGCAAGATGTGCTAAGTAGCCCCCGTAGCCTCTACGCCATCCACATTATCATGATGAAGGGTCTTTGGCCAGTATGACACGTATCCTTCAGCCTTTCAAACAAACAACGGATCAATGACAGGGCTGTAGATCGCTTAGTCATACCATACGTAAAACAAGGTCATCGTAATGTGACACACTTAGCCTAAAACTCTCTGAAACCGGTTTACATGTGGCTCAACCACTGATATATTAACCCAGGATTGGTAAAAGTCGTTCATTGTGAACCAAAGATTACTACAGACATTAAGACTGTGTCGGCTATATGGAGCTATATGATCCGCGGTGAAGAGGCTGTTAGACCCGTGGCGGATGGTGTCGAGGCAGTGTTTGTCT
Organism: Cepaea nemoralis; assembly: GCA_014155875.1. Taxonomy (NCBI): domain Eukaryota; kingdom Metazoa; phylum Mollusca; class Gastropoda; order Stylommatophora; family Helicidae; genus Cepaea; species Cepaea nemoralis. The sequence goes on from JACEFZ010021078.1 coordinate 351,998, forward strand.
CATCATACAGAGGGACGACCACGTTACCCATCCGCCGCTTCTTTGGTGAGTCAGATAAAATATTTCCCACTAAGATGAGGATGATATTACTCGTCAAGAATAGGAACAGTTAATAGCTATATTGAGTAATATTCTAGCTGATTTTGATCGTGTCACATCCAGCAAAGTTAACTACACCAAACAGCCCAACCAAGTCACCAAGTATGTTCAAGCCATTCAACCCATTAAAGTTACCAACAATGTACCGTGTGCTGCCCCAGCCATTCAACCAAACTACAAAATAAATCACACTACCAGATGTTTGATATGCCCTACAGCCAGATGTTTGATATACCCTACAGTCAGATGTTTGATACACCCTTTGACTGCATCATTCTACACCCTACAACAACCAGCTGTAAGCCCTCTAACCCAAAACCAGCAGCCAGCATGTGACTACACACCAAGTGACATATATTTAAAAGGCCACCATCCGCAAGACCAGCAAAGAGCCTTCTCAGGCAATTGTATTCCAGTGAAGAAGCCCAGAAAAGACAGACAATGTGTATAGCTCTTTAAGTGAAATTAAAAGACAAGATAAAATTGTCCTGTTTTGGTTTTTCTTTGTTCTTTGCCCCTGTGTGTATTTGTCCTTTGTGTTCTTGTCTCTCTGTTCACGTGTGTGTGTGTGTGTGTGTGTGTGTGTGTGTGTGTGTGTGTGTGTGTGTGTGTGTGTGTGTGTGTGTGTGTGTGTGTGTGTGTGAATTTCCTTAATTCATGTGATTGTATTTGGTTCATATGTGATTGTCTTTTGTTCACTTGTGAGTATCTGTTTTCTTTGTGTATGTGTTACTTGTACTTCTCAAATGTTCCACATGTAACATTATTTCAACATCCTCTCACCAACGTTGACAGAACGACATGAAGACTAGGAAAACAAGAAAATGAAAACAAGACGGAAGCAACATATAAAACTTAAACATGAAAACAAGAGAGATGGCAAAACAAGAAAGATGGCATGCGGTCAAATCTAAATGAATAACCAGCAAACGCTGTTTAATAATGGTTTATTTAATCAAATTTCGAAAAGTGAAAAGTACAATGTGCCATGAATACAGTATATAACACAAGTGACATTATGGGTCCACAAACATAATATTTTTCATGATACGATTGATGTTATAGTCCCACAAACATAAAATTGTTTATTCATAATCAAATTTACATACAGTTCACATAAACATAACTTGTATTTTACATACCGTAATAAAATTTACATAAAGTTCGCACAAACATAAAATTATTCATAAGACAAGTGAAGTTTTGTTTACACATCAGTGACAAACATGAACATGCAAATGTGTTATTAGTGGACAACAAATTACAAAAATATGTGCATTATATACAGTATTTACATTACATACACTAATACTAGTCGCCTCGCAATTTTTTACAAGGGAAGGTATTGAAAACAAGGTGTCTTATATGTTTAATGGTGAGGTGGTGACATTATTTGGGTGTACTTGACATTTAATGTAAAAATATAATAGTGATTGTCTACGTTGTTGGTATGTGTACACCGAGGAAGCCTGTTTCTTGAAACCTACATCTGTCCCACCAGTTGCTGTCTTAGTGTTCAGATCGGTTATAAATGTCTGCCCTGCCTGATCAAGTGAGTATTGTTTTATTTCGTAACCTCTTTCGTGCTGGTCTTGTTATAGTCTCCAAAGCAGTGATAAATCTTGCTGCATAAATAGACCATCCCTGACCCCTCATACTCTTAAACAAACCAGGGGTATGCTTGTTTAGCCTGACAACGAAGACAGTCTGGTACACTACCCTTACTACTAATAAAGTACTATTGATGGGTATCACAGGCCTCAGAGGAGAACCACCTAGCATAAACTCTATAAAATTCTTTCTGAACAAGGGATGTAACCACTGCTGCGAGTGTCGATTCGCTAAGGGCTACATATAAACTGTCTGTGTCCATCTCACATAGTGGGAAATCACGCCTATCCAAAAGCTATCCAAAAAATCGTAATAAATCTTTAACATACTCAACTTGGCATTTGGTAAGCTAAAAACCGATTTGGAGGGGGAAATACCAGACTGTCTTCTTCTTTAGGTTTCTACATCATATAGACCCTCTGACAGCATGGCCATCTTTTTGAATAGGGACTGATTTACTAATGTTGATGTATCAGCCCCGTAACAATTTGAAACGTTGGTGTGCATCGCCTTGATGGTTACGTCTTCCCATAGGCTGCGTTACCCAACAATTTCATCGTCTCTGCCTTAATGATATAGGCAGGATCCTGTCACCAGCACGTCCAGCTTTAGAGACCTCTTTACCAAACTTTTCAAAAACATTCAAATCATCTGGTAAATCTTTGTGACAGTCAGACCATGCGTCAGATACTATTTTAACAATGGTGTAGTCAACAGGATCCTTTCCCAACTATAACTGCTTATCAGAGTTCCACGTGGGCTAGTCTATAGCTTAAGTGGATCAGCGTATTGTCGCATTAAGTCACAAATCTGCCTGTGTTGACGTAAGGTGCTCGCTATATACTAGCTGGCATTAGATATATTCATCAGCTGTGATGTTGGAATTTTTCAGCTGAAAATAAAAAGCCAAACGCGGGGATAAACTAGTCTCTTTTAATCTATCTTAATTTACGATGTATTCATAACAAAAGAACCTCTTGGTTTCATTAACATTATAGTCTAGTCTAGTCTAGTCTTTCCTCTTGGGCCTCAGGCGGCGCATAGGGCAGAAGTCATGGCTCTCCATGTTTGTGCGTAGCGCTAACATTTAGAGCCAGAAATCTGATTCTGTAACAACGGCGAGTTTTATGATGGCGGATTGTCAAGCCGCCGATCAACCGATTTAAGTCAAGCTAGAAGAAAACACGTCCAGCCATCCTGACCCAAGCCGGAAACTCTCTCAACAAACAAGCAGGCTAAAGCTCAGCCTGTGTTCAGAAAGAATTTTATAGAGTTTATGCTAGGTGGTTCTCCTCTGAGGCCTGTGATACCCATCAATAGTACTTTATTAGTAGTAAGGGTAGTGTACCAGACTGTCTTCGTTGTCACCGCACCACATCACCACGCACGGGTCTCACAAAATACGGTAGTCTGCAGATGTTATCTGCTCAGCATCACACCTCCAAGAACAGGAGATTATATAGGCGGCTAAATATTTGGAGTAGCTAAAACCAGAGATATTTAATTAATAATAATTAACAACTTTAACATGTCTACGTACAGGCTCTTAAAACTATTATTTTTCTTAACTACATACCTAAAGGGATCATCAGTGGCAGAGACGAAATAATCTATAAAATGTGGTTTAATTACATTAATATATTTCCCAGAGTTTAACCCTAACGCTGATAAATTCCCTCAAATATTCGTCTAACCTATCAACTAACTCGGGGTACTCCTTTACCTGTGTATATGCATCATCAAACTTCTGACGTAGCGAGAAATAAGCCTTCTCAGCAATCCGTATCAGATGCTCAAGCATCCTTCTCACCAAGTCCTGAGGATCAGCTGCTGTGATAAAGTAGACAGGGGTCTCGAATTCAGGTAAACTAGACATCACTGAATAACTAAGATGGACATATTTTCCTAAGAATTTCGTGGACTTGGTATATCCGGGTAGACTGGCATTATCAAAATAATAACACTCGTAGTCATATGTGGCCATATAGAGATACACAAACTTAGTGTCTACTTCTATACCCTTTGACTAAATAGTTTCCCGTATTGTCTAAGTCACATCGTATATCCCACCATTATAAGCATCTATGGTTTTTCCCCCGCTACAAGTTTCACCTCCATATCTCCCCACAATTTGGACAAGAAGAGAACCTAGCTACTATCAATGTTGCAAATTACATACAATGATCTCTATATGCTAACAATCTTAACATTTCTCCACAACTACTACTCCCCCGAAGTTTAGGGACCAGGGACTGGGTGTCGTCATATTCAAATATATATATATATATATATATATATATATATATTAGAGACTGGAATTGTCTCTAAAAGGTATTTAGTGTTGGGCCTAGTGTGTAATGCATAGTTAAACAAGTCAGTCTCAATAATACTATCAACAAAATTGCCAAAGTCCTGTCTGCTGTTGACTTTTTATGGGAACGTGTAGTTAACATGCATTTTTGGAGGAAGCGTTAAAAAATCTTAGCTGTTCTGTCTCATTATGTCTAAGAAATGTATGAAGACTGTAATTAATTTTAAATATGTTGGACTAACTAGTAAATAAAGTGTCAAGACTCTTGGTCCAATCGACTGACTACTATGTCTGGTCGGTGGCAATATGTATATGTCGATAAATATCTGTTGATGTTCTGATTAGTCCTGATAGCTGTCTGGTTGGCCTTATATGACTGTTGTATGTCAGTGTGTAGGGTGTGTAAAGAATCCAGTTCTTCTGCCAATAATATGTCGGTTTCCTCATCTATGAATTTGTAAAGAATGTGTTTTGTTCTGTTTTTAATGATTGATTCTTTGATTTAGGAACCAACATCACAGCATTCGGGGCATTCCTATAAGCGCTCCGTCCCAATCCTCAGAAGCCATCGAAGAGTTCCAACAACAATAGTTCCAGTAGCAATCTGATTATATGTCCGTCTCGCCTTTCCTCTGAGCGTCGAGCGTCGACCTGATCCCCTCGTCACTCCTCGCTGCCTCATTCTTGCCAGACTATGGTGATCCATTTGCTCCTCCGAGGTGTACACGTGCACCCACAAAGCCGCAAACACGCCTGTTCATTCCCCAGCACACTGGCATGCCCCAGAGAAAAGATCCAGGTGATGCTTGCCACCCGTGACCTCTGAAGTGAAGCAAGCCACTCTGCACGAAGCCTGTCTGTCCTCACCCTCATGCTGTCCTCATGCTTTCTGAGTCAGTTACAATCACGATGTTTATATGTATCGTGTTCTCCATCCAACGGAGAGCTGCACTGACTGCCTCCACCTCCATTCTTAAGCTAGATGTTGTGGTATCATACGCCAGGCTCTCCTGCACCAAACGTCGACCATTAGCTTTGGCTAAGAATCCCCAGGCACTTCTCCTACCTCTCAACACTGAACCATCTGTGTAGATAATCACATCACCCGGGCGACCATTATCCTGAATTAGTTGCTGGATTTCCACTTCCGTGGCCCCTGCTGGTCATTCCCTGCACTCCCGGCTCAATGTGATTATAACTCTGCACAAGTCTGACTGCTCCGCTGGCACTCTGACCCACTCCTCTCCTCGCCTAATGTTCTCCAAGATGCACACCTGTCTGATCGTATCCTCCACCTGAGCCATCCATGATTTCCCTCTTATCAGTCTCTGACCCTTAACTGCGTCCAGCTCCTCATGCAACGGGTGATCTGTGTCTGCAGCTACTCTGAGGTATGCCTTCGCCTGCATCACCTTGTGCCTACCAGCAACAGTCGGCAGACCAAGGATGTAACGCATACACACTACTGGGGTGTCTCTAGTGCGTCCCAGAATTACCTGCATAGCTTCGTTCTGTATGCGCTCTAATTTCACCAGCTGACTCTTTGAGACAGTGAGCAGTCCTAGTCCATAATCAATCGATGAGAGGATCAAGTGCTGGTATAATGTGAAGATCATTATCTGCTCTGTGTCCATTGCAGATATAGTTTTAAGTGCACTGAGTCCTTTTTGAGATCTTGTCACAGCCGTCTCCACATGGTCCTTGAAGGACAGACTCCTACCAAATGTGATTCCCAGATAATTCAGTTTGTTCTCCCTGTTGACGCTTCTACCATCTATCATGAGGCATGGAACATCAGCTTTCACAATCCTGTTGTCCAGAGAGCACCACAGAACAGCCGAATTTTCTGAGTGGATGACAGCACTCATTTCAGTGCACCAATCAATCACTTTGTCTACTGTCACCTGTAGCTCCTGGGCTGTTTGCTCCCTATCTCTCCCATGCCTATATGCAAGAATACCCATCTGCAAATGTTAGTATCCCTCCAACCCCTGGTGTATTCTCAAATGCAAAGAAAATATCGGCCTATGACAGTGGGAATAATTCTTTATTTATTCATCTTGTATAATACACCATATTGTTATCATAGATAGATACCAGAGTTGTGTCATGAATTCAGGACGAGGTTTGAAAGGGGTAACGTCACTTCGTTCATAGCGAGGGAGATAGTGATCCAAGGGCTGAAGGGATTTGTGGACTGAGGTCACCTATGTCCCAGGGTTAAAGACATCCCGTTGTTACAGTGTGATAGCAGGTTCCCCTCACCCCAATGAGTGTTATGACACAATATTTACAAGGCATTATTATTTTTAATGTTCATTGTTTACATCTTATATTTTTTCAAGATTTTTATGGTTTAACTTTAGTTAGTTAGTTAGTTATTTAGTTAGTTAGTTAGTTAGTTAGTTAGTTAGTTAATTAGTTAGTTAGTTAGTTAGTCGTAGTTCCAACCTCACAGCAACGGGTCGTCCCCATTATGCTCCGTTCCTGTGCCAGTGAATATCGCACAAAACGCTCCCCACTGCTCAATGTGAAAAGTGGAAAAGACAGGAGTCTCGACAAACAACAGCCCGCACAGATCCACTGTGCATAATGCCGCTGCCAGAATGGCAACACAATAGTTCCCCCACGAAACACATAGTTAATCTCTGATGGAATCGGCAGTCATTTCCCCATCTGGATGTTTCCTAGATGTTCACCCACACAGTCCACGAAAATACAGTTCATCGTCGATGGCAGTGACAGTCAACCAGAAGCCCAACAGCCACGCATTTCTGCATAAGGCAAAAACCGGTCAATCTGGGACATAGCCATCTACCATCGCTCCGAACATGTAGTCACGTTCCAAAAAAACCTCGGGCAGATTCAAACTTCTTGAAAAAAGATTACGAACTACTTTAGAACCCCAGCTAAGCGAAACGCAGCTTGGATTTAGGAAAAACAAAGGATGCACAGACGCCATTTTTGCTCTTAGACAACTTATAGAAAAATAAATTGAATTCAATGAAACACTCTACTTAGCCTTTGTTGACCAAGAAAAGGCATTCGATAGGGTAGATAGAAACAAGCTGTGGGAAATCCTTAAACAATATGGAGTGAGTACACATCTAACAAACCTATGTAGAAGTTTATACAACAACAGTGAATGCATAGTGAGAGCAACTGGAGGACACTCAGAACCCTTCACCATAAGATCTGGAGTACGACAAGGTTGTGTCCTGTCCCCTCTCTTGTTCATAACATATATAGACAACATATGTAAAGAAACCAGCCAAGCAGAGACAGCAAGAATACCGCATGACGAGAACACAGAAGAAGAACCATCTGCAAATCTAACCATTAGAGAACCCCTGTTTGCGGACGACCAAGCACTAATAGCAAAATCAGAAGCTGAATTACAAGACCACATGAATAGTCTAAACGAAATGTGTAGGGAACATAACATGAAAATTAGCACAAGCAAAACAGAGGTAATGACTATAACTAAAGAAGAACAAACAGCAACAATTCACCTAAACGAACATCCCTTGAAACAAGTAAAGAGCTTCAAGTACCTAGGAAGTATAATATCATCAAATGGCAGATCAGAAGACGAGATCGAAAATAGGTGCAATAAGGCAAATCAACTCATTGGACAAATGGCACCAATACTAAAGAACAAACATGTATCAATAACTACTAAGAAAGCACTTTACAACACAATCTTCCTACCAACTCTGTGCTACCAATGCCAAACCTGGACAATGACAGAAAAAGAGAAAAGAAAAATCACAACAACAGAAATGAGGTTCCTGAGAAGAATACTCAACGTATCAAGAAGAGATAAGATCAGAAATGAAGAAATCAGGACTAAAGTGGGGGTTAAAGCTGCTCTAGATTTTATTAGAAAGCAGCAAGTCAAATGGTTTGGCCATGCATGTAGGCTACCAGTCAACAGCATGCCACAACAAGCAATGATGTACAGACCAGATGGAAACAGAGGAAGAGGCCGACCACGTAAACGTTGGACGGAGGGAATAACAGAATCCATGGGAATGTCGATATACGAAGCCCATAACCGGGCACTCTCACGAAGTTTATACTTCACCTCGACACCGCAAGGTACAAGAGGAACATGATGAGATGAGATGAGATTCAAAAGCATTTCACACGAAACTCACAGCTCACAGTTTCGCGCCACGCACTCACTCAGTAGCAGGGCGACGGAACCATCAAGCCTCCTTAGTTGCCTCTTACGACATGCGTGGTAGGCTACAGTGTTGCTATTCTTTGCTTCCCTAATGGGCCCCGGCAACACACGGGAGATGGTTTAACTTTACTGTTATATACTTCATAACCTTCCATGAGATATAAAAAAGAAGGGAAATGTGTGTGTGTGTGTGTGTGTGTGTGTGTGTGGACAAAGAGACAGTGTATGTGTGTGTATGTGGACGGAGAGACAGTGTGTGAGTGTGTGTGTGGGGGTGGGGGTATATGGGTGTGAGAGAGACAATAATATACACTGTAATGGCAACTTTCCCACTTTGTGATGTGTCTGTAATAGCAACTTGGTCACTTTGTGCTTTTTGTTCCCTTGGTAGCAAAATAGTCTGTGATAAAGCAGACAGACAACGATATATTTACTAAATATTATATAAGATCATCTAAATTTACATTGGAACCATCAATGTATATAAAACAGAAATATGATACATTGTGAAGAGTATCAAAAAATAACAGAAACATGGACTTAGGAAAATGTCAGGCCATTTTGTTTTTAAATTTCAGGTCATTTGTTGAAAAAAAAAACAACAACAACAACAACAACAAAACATCAACAGACAACAAAGAAACTTTCATTGATTGGGTGGCGACAGATGGAATGAGGGGGAATAGAAAGAAATTTCAATTCTTATGGAAGTGTGAAGCTGTAGACGACCATGGTTATATAACGGTTAAATTATGCAGTTGTGTTATTCAGCCCAGATTCATTCTCAAGAGCCCAAGTGGTGTTGTTTAATCCTACTTGACCGATATTCAAGTGGATCCCTGTTGATATTCCAACCCAGCTAACATAGTGTAATTACCCAGCCTCCTGTTGTTTCCTTCAAATCGAATCGTGTATCAATTTTTGAAAAAGAAGGTATCAGTAGTAGGGCTCCATATGAGTCATACGTGAGCCACACCGACCACTGGGGTCGACTCCCAGCCTCCATTCGAGTCAAACCTCAACCACGCTGACTAGTGGGTTCGACTCCCAGGTTCTATGCCACTCATACATCAGCCACGCTGACTAGTGGGTTCGACACCCAGGTTCTATGCCACTCATACATCAGCCACGCTGACTAATGGGTTCGACTCCCAGGTTCTATGCCACTCATACATCAGCCACGCTGACTAGTGGGTTCGACTCCCAGGTTCTATGCCACTCATACATCAGCCACGCTGACTAGTGGGTTCGACTCCCAGGTTCTATGCCACTCATACATCAGCCACGCTGACTAGTGGGTTCGACTGAGGCGGGGTAGTGGGTCGGCCAGTACTACGATGACGGGGTAATGGGTCGGTACGACGACGGTGGGTTAACTCGACCACATGGCACCACCCCACCACACCGTCTCTTAACAACGAATCGCCATCTGTTAATTTTCCCAACCTCTCCCACCCCACCACTTAACAGCCATCTTGAATCTTCCCAATCTCCCCGCCACTCCGCCATTTAACAACCAACTGTTTAACCTTTGTAAGACCACCAATCCTGCAGAAAACCGGAAGCAGTTGTCTACCTTTACGCGCCAAAGTTTAAAAAAAAAAAAGCAAATTAATCTCTTCAAGATGGATCCATAATTTGACGACAAACGCTACGTCACATAGTCCGAAAGAAGAAAGTATTCTGGATCGGATCCATAAATAATATCACATTTGCGCAAATCTCTTGGTTTTTCCTTATGAAGAACATTGCATTTAAATTCTATATAGTTTGACTTTATTGAGTACACAATTTCATATCGAATCATCTTACCACATGAAATTCCACACAGATTTCTTATAAGTGCTATTTATGACCTTTTCACAACCCGCAAATCCAATATGAGGTAGTGAATTCATTGCATTGCTATTCTCTGTTTTTGTGTAATATAGCTATCTGGTAGCTCAGGGTCTCTTTGGTCATATATATATATATATATATATATATATATATATATATATATATATATATATATATGTGTGTGTGTGTGTATGTGTTTGTGGTGTGTGTGTGGAGAGAGAGCGAGAGAGAGAGAGAAAGAGAGAGAGAGAGAGAGGGAGAGAGAGAGAGAGAAGATTAGTAAACAGTAAGGTCATAGCATTGGAATTGTGCTTCTCTTGTTGTATATACACTAAACAACACTGGAAGCAGTGGAGAACTTTAGATCAACCATGGCCATGTGGACACAGCTTGCGTTGTCTGTCTGCCCAAATTAAGGCCATGGATTTCCTTCAGCGTGAAAGAGCTAATATGTATACAGATATGAAGGGAAAACTAGAGGTTCTGTAATTTTGATGAGTAGTGTTTGGATGCCGGCGTCGTGGCTTAGAGGTTATGACTTTTCTCCGTAATCACGTATACTCTCGTCGGTGACGTGATGACGGTGAGAATCAGCAGTGGTTCGAATCGCATCGGTAACTTACTGGGTATGTGAGCCGGCCGCTCAGAAAGCAATGACAAACTACTGAGCGTAATCTTGCCAAGAATTCAACAATCAGCTGAAATATGCTGGTGTTGACAGCGATGTCCTGTAAAGGATATGCACACAAAAAAGTGTTTTTATTGCTAAAGATATTTATTATTTGGCCCAACCAAGATTCACGAGACTCAATTATTGGTATCCTTGGGAAACTCGTCAAGCTCATGAATGTTACATAGAAGCTTAGAAGTAATCCTTACTAAGCCTTAGGAAAAATACTGCCTGGTTTGACAAATATTAAAGATTGGCTGTGCTATGCTGTTATCCAGAACTATTGTTATAAAGGGTGTTTGAAATGTAAATGAGTAATTTACACAGAAGTAACCGTATGTTTCAGTTGAAAACCTGGCATACAAGAAGGACAGCTGGATTAACAAGAAGACATTATATAAGCGTCATATCAGACATAAGCTACCAGAGGGACATGCCGATCGTGCTGTAGATGGCGACCTTGATCTCAGGCTCCAGAGCTGCACAATTCTAGATAACCTGTATGGAAAATATCCATTGTGGACAGTTGACCTTGGCCATAAAACTACAGTATCCGGGGTTGTCATTTACACTTGGCAGGGAGACGGACAAGGTAAGAATGTTGACCACGCTGAATTAATGTGCAGTCGCCGCGAACTGTGCAGATTAGGATTTTCTTTTTGCCGCAATGTGTGTCGCAATTGACACCAACAGATACTGGACGCCCTGTCTGTGACATTGTGGAATATCAAGAATAATGATAATAGGCTCATGTTTACTTAACCAAAATGCTTGCATTACAACTCCTGCCTGACTAGAACAGAAAAGTGTGTCTAATAATCATTTCGGACAAAGTCAAAAATAAGAAAATCCAGCTTTTTGGAAAGGGGGAGTGTGGCGATAGAATAAATTAGCTATTTAGTAAGTAAGTTCAGTTCAGGTTAGTTAGTTCAGTTCAGGTTAGTTAGTTCAGTTCAGTTCAGTTTATGTTAGTTAGTTCAGTTCAGTTCAGTTCAGTTCAGTTTAGGTTAGTTAGTTCAGTTTTGGTTAGTTAGTTAGTCCCTGTTTAGGTTAGTTAGTTAGTTAGTTAGTTAGTTAGTTCAGTTTAGGTTAGTTAGTTAGTTAGTTAGTTAGTTAGTTAGTTCAGTTTATGTTAGTTAGTTAGTTAGTTAGTTTAGGTTAGTTAGTTAGTTAGTTAGTTAGCTAGCTAGCTAGCGAGCGAGCGAGTGAGCGAATGAGTGAATGAATGCGTGAGTGAGTGAATGCGTGAGTGAGTGAATGCGTGAATAAGTGAATGCGTGAGTGAGTGAATGCGTGAGTGAGTGAATGCGTGAGTGAGTGAATGCGTGAGTGAGTGAATACGTGAGTGAGTGAATGCGTTAGTGAGTGAATACGTGAGTGAGTGAGTGAGCGAGCGAGCGAGTCAGTGAGTGAGCGAGCGAGCGAGTCAGCGAGTGAGCGAGTGAGTGAGTGAGTTAATAAGTCAGTTAGTTGGTTCAGTTTAAGTTAGTTAGTTCAGTTTAAGTTAGTTAGTTCAGTTTAAGTTAGTTAGTTCAGTTTAAGTTAGTTAGTTCAGTTTAAGTTAGTTAGTTCAGGTTTGGTCGTCGGTCGGGTCGGGTCGGGTCAATTCCAGTCACGTCAATTCAAGCCAGGTCAGGTCAATTCAAGCCAGGTCAGGTCAATTCAAGTCAGGTCAGGTCAATTCACGTCAGGTCAGGTCAATTCAAGTCAGGTCAGGTCAATTCACGTCAAGTCAGGTCAGGTCAATTCAAGTCAGGTCAGGTCAATTCAGGTCAGGTCAGGTCAAGTCAGGTCAGGTCAATTCAAGTCAGGTTGGGTCGGGTCGGTCGGTTGGTCGGTCAGTCGGGTGGTTAGTTAGTTAGTTGGTCAGTTTAGGTTAGATAGTCAATTTAGGTTAGTTAGTCGGTTGCTCGGTTAGTCGGTTGGTTGGTTTGCTAATTAGTCAGTCAGTTAGTTAATCAGTCGCCAGATTATCCTCACTGCACATCTGACCAACCTGACAATAAATGCTAATTATCTCCCTCAGCGTGTAGATTTAGGCAACACCAGTTCTGTGTTGGTTGCTTCTTTGGCCTTCTGCATAGAGCTCATGTCCGGCGTCGCCTTTTTTCATTCGATGTTTTTTTTTCAGACTGGTCAAGGTTGCAGATTCGCAGTGGACTCTTGATTTGTTAAATTACATTGCTTCTCTGACGGCATTCAATATATCGGGCCGGTCCAGATGGATTTTTTTTTTTTAATTTGCATATCCTTTACAGGACATCGCTGTCAACAGCAGCATCTTTCAGCTGTCTGTTGATTTCATTTCTTGGCAAGATTACGCTCAGTAGTTTGCCATTGCTTTCTGAGCGGCCGGCTCAGTTATCCCGCAAGTCACCAGCGGGGGTAGAACCGCCTCCAGCTCTCGCCCGCTACGAGACTGCGTGATAAACGGGATTACGGAGAAAGTGTTGTAACCCCTCGGCGAGAGAGACCGGCCTAGAGGGATTAGAACCAGGAAATTCCTTGCTAGAAGGTGAGTGCACTGTTGCACTTGTCTCTGGGCTATTACAACTTCAAAGAAGATGAGTGTGTAAAAATGTTTAATTAAAGCTCACATAATCAATAGTATATTCTGAATGTATATGTTCATACACAGTCTTCAATTACATTTATGTCTTCTTTGTATTGCCACTAGAAAAGGCTGCTTCGTTTCGAGAATACTTGAAGAACCTGGACCAGCTTGTTGTGTACGTGGACGACAAGGTTCACAAACAAGATGACCAGCATGACGAGTCCTATGCGTCTGGGAATATGTGTAACTACATCTCTTCTCTCAATGATGCACTGAATAATAAGAGACTGTTGCTGCAGTGTGTAAGAACTAATGTGGGAAGATATGTTTTAATCGAAGCTTGGGGTAGACAGATTGGTTGGTCAAGACTCTTTGGAGCTGTATTGTGTGAAGTGCAAGTTTTTAACTGACATAACTTCAGTGTTGCCTTCATGGCGAGATTTGACTGTTACGAACAGCATAAAGATACAAATTTAATATTTCCGGAATAAAGAAGCGTTGCGAAAGAGACCATTTGAAAGTTTATTATGTCGAGTACATGCACTTTTCTGAATTAAGAACATCTAAGAAAATGTAAGATAAGAATGAGTCATGTATTCGTGACATAATGTATCTGTCTGATTCTTGGTCCTCCTCTAGCTTTATAGCCAGAGACTCTTTGATTGTACATACAAAGTGGTATGTTTCTGCTTCATTCTTACAAGATGATAGTGAATACAGTAAAAGAGATACACATTCTATCTGTAGGCTTTTTTTTTGCATATCCAATTTACAGGACATCGCTGTCAACACCAGCATTTTACTGCTGTTGTTTATGTCTTGGCAAGTTTCGTTTCAGTAGTTTGCCATTGCTTTCTGAACGACCAACCTCCCCCTCCCCATACCAACACGTTAAAACCCAGCGCACCGCGGTCTGCTGCCAAATCGGTCGCAGCTGTGTTTCGAACGCGGGTAAGCGGGCTTATGAATCGCGTCCGTAAACCCTTAGCCATGGAAATCGGCGTTTGCATACTAGCAACCAGATATTTGTTCATATTCTGGCTCTTTGTCAGATTTCATACGTATTATCACTTTTGTTAACAACTGACTGATCAAAATATTTATATTTTTCACGCTTTCTCAGTCTACCTCCAGCCCACCTGCTAGTTCAGCCATGCCTAGCGCCCTCTTTTAATCATTATCTTTTAACCCCTCCCCCCCCCCCCCGCGGTCATGTGGTGACTAGACACTCACCAGCCAGCCCCCCCCCCCCCCCCCCCCGCGGTCTTGTAGTGGCTAGACACTTGCCAGCCAGGGGTCAAAGGTTTGATTCGCATCGGTGCCGATTGAATTTTTAAAATTCTCATGGGCTGCTAGGTCGACCCAGCCTAAAATGGCTTCCAAGAAGTGTCTTTGGAAGTAAAGGTGATAGGCGCGATACTGAGCACTTCATATCCCGAGTGCCGAAGGGTCTATTGAAATACGGGGCTAGCATTGTATGTCCAATACGCCATATGACGTGTAAATGGGTCCTTTATTTATATGTGTTGTACATAACAGCTCTCCTGTCCCAAACACGACCCAAATGAAAGATATATTTTACACACCTGGTTGGAGGTCAAACCATTAGGTCTACACGTCCATTGAGAATAGACAAGCAGGTGACAACCAGATCCACCTTGGTGAAATCTCACTTGAAGAGGTGGAATCATATACATGTCCAGATAGCAATGTAGACAAGGAAGATGAGATGGATAGAATTATTAAAATAAGACCAGACAAGACAAGAGTTTAATTTTTAATTTACGATACAACATCACTACATTCTGGACATTGCTTTACATGACACCCACCCCCCCCCCCCCCCCCCCATCCCCACCCCCCTTTTTTTCTCTTTCCCTCTTTAAAAGCCATCGAAGAGTTTCCATATTACCTCAGGCATATATTTTTATCTATCGTACATTACACTTCATTCTGGCCCAGTCATTCCAGACATCGATACACCGTCACTTCAAATTCACTTTCCATTCCATCACAGAGAGCCATCACCACATAATCTTGATCATGGGGCAACAATTAATGTTGCCCCGCACACTGGCATGCCCTGGTAGAAAATCCATGAAATGCTCGCAATCTCCGTCCTCTCGGCAAAGCTAGCAACTCCATCCGGTTTTCACTTTCCGAAGTACACTCTGTGAGTCAATTACAAACACATGTCTAGCTATGCCACCCTCCAACCATCTGGAGGCTGCCATCACAACCTCAATTTCCATTTTCGTAAACATGTTCGTTTACCACCATTCACGCACTGATGAAGCCGCCACAATTTTGTCAGAAGTTTTTTTATATCGTATTTACAGTACGTCTCTCCAATCGTAGTTTGCTTGAAGTTTTCAATGGGACTGATATTTTCTTAGTTTCATTTATTAGTTTCATGGCTTGTTTATGTACGTTAGAGAGTCTTGGAGGCTTTCTATATTAATCCCATTCTTTGGTAGCATTTCGTTTCACTATCCAGGATTGTGCGTCTTCGGGTGACTGGAGGCTGTAGCACGTCAGCTTTCCTCTTCGCAACTGTTCTGCGTCCACTGTCTCGTTTATGCTCAATAAATCAGACTAGTGTACAGTTAATTGAAATGTGGTGGACTGATTTTCGGACCTAGTACGCGAGGTTGTCTTTGGGCAGTGTTGTTCAGGGGCGACTGTTGCTTCCGCTGTGTCTGAGGACGTACCAGTGTACTCATGCTAATGAAGATAAGATTGAGATCAGGAGTGCAGTCTGTGTCGCCCTTCTTTGTCAAGAATCCTGGTCGGTCTGTCATCGTTCAGACAGATCAAGTCTGTGTCTGCCTCAGTTCATGCGCTACCTCACGCTTCTGTTGACCATGGCCTACTTCTAGTGTTAACATCGTCACACATGGTGATACCACACCGCCTGCTCACTGCATGACATTTATAATGTTCTGTTATCCCTATCCACTTCGTCATTACAGACATAGACGTTGAATAATGTTAATCGTTTACCTGTAATACATTCACTGTCTGTACTGAATTTCACGATTGCTCCACGCATTGTGTCTTCTGCGGAGGCTTTAGTCTGTGTGTGACCAGGATTACTTGGACCAGGTGTTTGTTGTTGCACAAACTAGTGAAACCTAACAGTTTCAGAACCGTCTTGATGTTTATACGAGCTCATATTGAGCGAGACCACGTCTACATTATAAATTGACTTTTTTCCAGGACCGAGCTTCTCTGTAGCAGAATTCATCAGTTCTAGTATAATATGTGTAGATAATTTTTGCAGCGCTGTTTTGGAATTGAATCCTTTTTGCGTTCACAAGTACGTCTCATGTATCGCCTTTTGCCATGCTCTTCTCACCTTCTTCCACTCTTTTTTGTTGCTACTGCATCAGATCCCAGAACAGGTGCGTGAACTCCGTGGCTACAACTGGGAATGAGTTTATGCAATAGATCAACGATGTTGAATGTATATGCTAGTGAGGATTTGTAACAGTCGCACCAGTAGTGTCATAGGAGAGAGGAGAAGGAACGCAACGTCCATCAGCCAAGTGCTGCCCGTTAACGACTGCGTACCCTACAGTCACTCAATTCGTTGATACGATGGATCCATCTGGAACTTGGGGTATCGACTTCCGAGTACCATAGCCGTCAGACACAGTTTCCCTTTCAGACAATACAACAACATTTGCATACTTGGAAATACATTTGTTATCTGCTAATCTGCCATTAACAACAATATCGTTTAAAAAAAAAAAAAAACCCCCCATCTTCTTCTTCTTCTTCTTCTTCTTCTTCTTCTTCTACGTTCATCCTGAGTTTTTTTTTCCGGATGTGATTGCGTTGTGCCTGTTTACAGCAGAGCTGCGTTCCTGCGCCATTAGGCCGACACATCCAACTTCTGCGGGCATTTGTTGACCGGGTTAACCTTCCCGGGGGGGGACCCATCTGACAAGCACCAATTCCAAGGGAAACTGGGTTCAACTAAAAGCAATTTGATGAATATTTTAACTGAGTTTCTCAAGATATAACACTTATTACACTTGGGAAACTCATTAAAAATATCACAATACAGTATTATGTCATTTTAATTGTGTTGTTTGTTTACAGTGTTTCTCTTATAATCGTAAAAAAACTCCGACGCAGAGCAAACGGAAGGGGGTTTCTGATCGTCAGAAAAGAACCCCCTTCCCTGAGTATTTCGGACCTTTAATTTCTTGATACTCTCTGGGGGCGGTCCCGTCCGGGTCATGACTCGGGCGTCTTACCCCTGCCGTGGAGACGTTCTGTCACAATTGTTATCCCTGTTGTTACGCTTGTCCCTTCGCTGTTAACATGTCCACTCTCAACCCTCCCTCCCTTGCTTGCCCCTTAGCACGTGTGGACGTGGGGAGCCAATTAATTCATCCATCGCCACGGCCTCAATCGCCTCCATTCGTCTACGTTGCCGTGTTTCTTCCCCGTGCCCCGGTCTATTTCTACTAGGAAGCAGGTTCTTCTTTTCCGTTTTGGATCCTCCGCTTGGTCTCTGCAGCTGACTGAGTGCGACCTACGGCCGATTATCGCAATGTTATGCGGGTTGGACTTCGGCCGACATTTACATGGTTTGACTGCAATCACGTTCTGGGGAAAGGCTAAAGATCTGACACGAGACGTTATAAGTTCGTGGTCTCGGTTGAGAGATTGTTGGTACTGCAGTTACTGCTTCTAACCATACTAGTTTCGAGACTCATTCCATTCTAGGTTCCGACAATTTCATAGCCAGCACGAAACCTTTTCGGCTGCCTCAGACAGTTGTTCCTGGGCCGAGTTCTTGCTTGTCCTTTCATGCCCATTCGCTTCAGCACATCAAACACGGAGTGGGAGACAAGACCTCTTGCGCCTACCTCGATGGCGAACAGCCTGACGGTGTACTCCTCCCGCCTAAGACTTGCGACCATGTCATTGTACTTCTCTAACTTTTACAGATGTTGCTCCTCAACATTTGATTCGTAAAGGACAGTCAGCTCAATCAACGTTAGCTGCTTGGCTGACGAAGAGCTAAGTACTATGTAAGGTCGCAAGCCTTCGGATCACCTCAGGGTGATTGCCACGGCCCGTTATGTCTACGGTCAGTTCCCAGACCCTCGCACCATCGAAACCGGTAGCAAGCGGCAGGTCGTCAGCTTTACCTTCTTTGTGCCCTTCTCGGATGAAGGAAATCTCCATCGTCCTCGGCCTGTACCCCTCTCTGTTCGCCTTAATTCTTGCTACATCCATTATGGCGGCCAACTCAGTAAGGACTTTGTTATGCCGCCACGTAAAAGGCCTTGATTCAGGCGGCCTTACATCCGGACAGCACGTGTTCCGCTGTCTGGACTATTTGGACTTTAGTGCAGAGGGGACAGAACGGGTTGGTGGTTTTACCCCCACTTGACCAAGTTGGCAGCTGATGGCAGGACATTGTAGAGGGATCGGATGACGGAAACTTAGACGCAGTGGTGCCATGCGCCAGATCTCATTCCACGTACTGAGATCTCTGCACTACGCTTCCCATGACATCCACTGTGCCTGCTGCGCCTGTTGGGCAGCCTTGTCGGACTCTTCGTCACTTCCCCTTGCGGATCTCCTTAACCACCAGGTCCCTGCGTTCCTTGGTCGTCGCCCTGGGACCACATCGGATCATTGCCTTGGAAGCCAAACCCTTTCTTGTCAAGCATGGATGTGGCCCATGACCTCCTTCAGCTGGAGTGTTGCCTGGCTTCTTCGATCGCGCTGCACTTCACTTCCTTCCCGTTTTCAAAGTCGGGAACTGAGGCACTGAACCGTTATATCGTGGAGACTCGCGCAGCATCATTCGCGAGTCTGGTTTTTCCAGACTTTAAACTCTTCAAGAGGGACGGGAAACAGGGAGGACGAGCTTACCCGGCTTGACAATACAATGCGACAGTCGTGAGGCATGTTGGTACTCCAAGCCATTTTCTTATATGCCTGCTTATCTTCCCCTCCATAGTGCTCACTGTGTACGTGCCAATATCATATATCAGCAGCGGCCACAGGAGTTTTGGAATAAGCATGAAATGGAAGCACCAAATTTTGAATTTGCCTATCAGTCTGGTTTTGTCGATGGTACCCAGAC
The DNA here is from genome assembly GCA_014155875.1 of Cepaea nemoralis. Classification (NCBI taxonomy): domain Eukaryota; kingdom Metazoa; phylum Mollusca; class Gastropoda; order Stylommatophora; family Helicidae; genus Cepaea; species Cepaea nemoralis. The sequence goes on from JACEFZ010021078.1 coordinate 371,386, forward strand.
CGTTCGTCAGCATTGCTTGTATCTCTACCACCGCGTTCCTGTCCGTCAGGGTTGAGTCGTACACATGACCAAGACTCTTCACGGGTTCCGTTATCACCGTGGGAATCGCTTGTTTAGCCACCACGAACATCCTTTCCACCGCCTTGCCCTTCATGATCGACAGGCTTCTCGATTTCTTGGGTTTGTAGCTCATCCTGCACCAGCGGAATCAGATCGTCCAGTCTGAGGAGAATGCTGCGAGCATCACTCTCCTTCGAGTGTCAGGATTGTCGTATCGTCCATGAAGGCCTTCAGCGGCGGCGTGTTCTTCACTTCGCTGAGTTTCGGACCGTGTGCGTAGCCAGATGCCGCATACAGGATGACCTGCATGGCCATGACAAATAGTATCGGCGAAATCGTACATCCCATGGCAATACCCACTTGCAGGTCGATCCATCTGGTCGTGAACGTTTTGGTCGAGAACCGAAGAGAGAAGCCCGAGAAGTACTGCACAAGCATTTCCGTGATGTTCTCGGGCACGTGATAAGCCTTGAGTGCATGCCACAACAATTGGTGGGGCACTGACCCATATGCGTTGGCCAGATCCAACCATATCACGTGGAGTTCCTCCTTCTTCGTCTTCGCTCTCTGGATAGCATCCCAGATCATGGTACTGTGTTCGAGACAACCGGGGACCCCAGGTAACCCCCCCCCCCCCCCCCCTTTTTTGAACCGCTGTCTCTATGTACTTGTTCCCCATCAAGTACTTCGTGATTCGACTGGCCATGATCGAGAAGAATATTTTCCCCTCAACGTTCAGAAGAGAGATCGGCCTGAATTGGGCAATGCCGTTTGAGTTTTGCTCTTTGGGAATGTAGATTCCGTTGGCCGTCTTCCACTCCGTGCTGACATGCTTCTGTTTCCACGCGGATCTCAGTATCCGGTGTAGCTTCATAAGGACTTTCGGGCATCTTTTGTAGACTGTGTAAGGCACACCGTTGGGCCCCGGTGCCGACTTACCTCTCGCTTTCTTCACTACCGCAACCACCTCGCTCCACATCGGAGGCCTGGCATTGAACTCCACCGTTGGTTCTGCCGGGCATTTGAGCCCTTCGATCTCTCCGAGTGGGACGTTCCGTTGGGCATCGGAGTACGTCGTCACGAGGTGGTCTCCAACTTCCTCTTTGCTGACATCGAGGATGCCGGATCGTGGCTGCTCGAACAAGTCCCGTGCAAACATGTATGGTTCCCGGAAGAATCTCTCACGTTCCTTCCGGGTTTTCCGCCTGTTCCTGCAGAACCTTTCGCTCGGGATAGGGCATTGTGCCTGGCTTTCAGATGTTGCCACACCTGGCGCAAGCCCTCTTTCTCATGATCTGCCGCTGTTTTCCACCGTTTCCGAGCGTCATTCTTCTGTTTCCTAACTTCTTCCAGCAGTCTCTGCCGCCTGGTCTTCTGCGGCACAGCTGCCTCCCCCCTCTCGCTGCCGCCAAACTGAATCAGCGAGTGGAGGTAGACAATTTCTCCGAACTTTACCAATGTCTCTTCAATGGGTTTATGTTTTAGCTCTTCTTCTAAAACACGGGACAACGTAACGTCTAATAATGCCCATTCTTCCTTCCTGGTGGCATTAGGGAATTTGATCTTCACCCTGAGACTTTGGGAAGGTCGCTCGGGTACGTCACAGGTGACCTCAGACTTGAGTCTTCTCAGCTGCAGAACACTGGGGTTCTCTGTAGGGTTCTCCCTGGCTGATATCCTCTTGCGTCTTATCCTATTTCCGGGAGCACTGCCGTGCCTCCTGTGAAGCACTCTCGCGCTTCTTACGTCAGCGTGAATTCTCATTTCTCGGAAGGAGTCGAAGCTTCTACCGCAAACGCATATATATATATATATATATATATATATATATATATATATATATATATATATATATATGGGGAGTCAATAATTAAGTCACAAATGGCTGTCGAAAAATAACTAAGTATGATAACAACCTGAAACCAGTTTATTTTTATACATACATTGTCCCTTTAATTCTCAACATAGTTAGTTAGTTAGTCGCGGTTCCAACTTCACGGCAACGGGTCGTCCCCATTATGCTCCATTCCTGTGCCAGTGAATATCATACCACCAACATTGATGCACATATCCCATGGTTTTATCAGTCCTCCCAAACCAGCTGCATGGAACTGCGTGCTCTGTTTTCTAAACCACGTTTTCACTTCACACTCAACTTCAGCGTCATTCGCGAAATTTCTCCCGCCAAGGTGGGTTTTCAGTGGCCCAAAAAGGTGGAAATCGCAAGGAGCTAAGTCGGGGCTGTAAGGTCCTTAGTTGGTTACTTTTCTCCTGAGTTAATCGAGCCGTATGTGGTCTGGCATTGTCATGAAGAAGCAACACTCCTCTAGTCAGCAGTCCCGAACGTTTTCTTCGAATTGCATTATGAAGCACCGCTTTACGGGACAAACATTTGTCAGCATAAACAGGAAGCATTTCCTTATGAATATCCTTTGCAGGCAAGTCCTTTTGCCCACACACAAAAACGCACAACAGCACATTGCGCTTTGGTTGTACACTCCGTAAGTACAATCGCCATTTTGTTTATGCGCTGCACATGTGCATGAGACACCTAACGCCACCTGACGAACAAGAATATAAAATTCGATGTTGTTGTCACTAATGACATCTGTAGAAATCACCAACTACATTTACCTGCCATCCCACAGAACTGTATGACTTACTTATTGACTCGCCCTCGTGTGTGTGCACGCGCGCGCTCGTGTGTGTGTGTGTGTTTGTGTATGTGTGTGCGTGTGTGTGTGTGTGTGTGTGCGCGCGCAGCTATGGAAACAATAACATTGATTCAACATAAAGATGGTGTTTTGTTATTGATAATATATATTCATGATAGTGTATGTTTTACTTCTGCTGTGCCGATGCCGATCACAGATGCACATATGTAATATTATGTGACACTAACAATACAGTGTACAGTAGCTGCTTAAACTGTATTTTTTTTTATTATTACTGATAATATGATTATGTAAAATTATTTCCTTGTAGACACACTGATACCTCATTCTTACTAATAAATTGTATTATTTAATTGGGTGTCTTTACCTTACTAAATCGTGTTTCTGTCCCTTTTACTATGGGGGTTCCTTGTATTTGTACATATGAAACATAGTGTGGTTGTATTTCCATGAACACTGCGCACTGTCTGAACTTAGGTTTTGTATGAAGATGTTTGTTCCCACAGATGTTTATGCTGCTAAATATATTGCGAGAGTTTGTAATACCAGATACTTGTAAATATGTATATCTGTGTGTATGCCAATTTGTTTTCTTCTGAGAGTATTTGTGAACAGGCATTGCTATGACAGCACTATTTTAAATGAATCGTATGTTATGTTATGTTATGTTATTTTATGCTATGTTATGTTAGGTGGAATCACAGCATTGCACATTGGGTATTCCCATGTGTATTCAGTTATTCAATGCAGCAACAATCCCAAAATATCACTGCTCACTGTTCCTATGTCAGTTAAGTTATCTCCCCTCTCGACCCCGAAAGTGGAGACATCGACGTGCTTGGCTAGGCTTCAATGCCAGTTCTTGTAGTCGGGCTAGCGCCGGTCTAGTCAGTATCCACTAGCAGAGTCAATACGGCCTTGTTTATATCAGCACCGCCTATAATTCTTCCCGTTAGTATCGGTACATTATTTACCAACTGGTTCGCGCATTCATTGCCGGCATGTCTGGGTTAGCATGTTCATTGTGTGAGCCATGATTATAGTGTGGTTGCTTGCTCTGCATTTCATGCCAGTGCTCTGGAGGCAGCTACGACATCCATAGTCAGACTTGATGTAGTTGTCTGGAAGAGACCCTATCCTTTTATAATTGTTGTCCCCGTCGTTTGTGCTGTACACGTCCGTGTTGATTTGAACCGCGCTTCACGTTCCCATCTGTGTAAATTATGATGATGATGTCTTTAATTAAATTTATATTTTGAAAGTGATTGATTGGCTTGGATTGATTGGTGTGTAAATTCAGTTGTTGTGTTGTGGGTTTTTTTTAGAGAAAAATGGGGTTGTGTGTAATGAAGTAAATATAACCTATTGTATGCATATTTGTAAACACAAAATTGACATTAACGTGTGAAAAAGAGTGAAACCCATGTACGAATATAAATAAGAATATGAGAGATACAGACTGTCGTGTCTTATTTTAAAGTGTCGTCCCTGGAGTGAGGGGAGTCAACACCCACATTATATTTTACCCCTTATCAATATCCTGGAGAATCCACTAGCTTCCGTCCAACACACTTCTTCGGTTCATGGACACCTTTCTCTCTCTCTCTCTCTCTCTCTCTCTCTCTCTCTCTCTCTCTCTCTCTCTCTCTCTCTCTCTCTCTCTCTCTCTCTCTCTCTCTCTCTCTACCTGATCATGCCCCCTCTCATTCTTCCCCAATACAACATACTCAACAACTCTTGCTTCTAAAAATTAATAACGATTAATTTATTAAAGAAGAACAAGTGTAATGTACGTGAGACGTGTATGTGAAGAAAATGTGTGTTGTGTATTCTAATGTAAATGTAGAGGTCAGACTACAAAGCTCATGATCAGAGTCCACTCATCATGGCAAGGATTACACGACATCACAAGAATCAGCACAATGGACCTCACCAAATGCTGCGTCTCTCCCGCCAGACATGTCCTCCTCCAGAAGCTTTGATAACCATGAGGTCTGATTCCCATTCAAATCTACAGTCTGGGACTGATACTATTTGTGTTTCTAAAAAAAACTGTTCCTAATAGATTATAGAAACTGAGACCACACAATTCCTGCCCAGTGAAAAGCGGAACATTGTCCCATGAACATGACGTTCTTCCTCATTACGAAATGTTCTAAAGTTTTCACTTTTAAAACAGTCATTGTACTCAGACTCAAATAGATCTCTTAATTTCTCAGATAACTTCTTAATGTTCTGATTTCCTTGTTACGTGGAACAAACACTCTCCAATGTTTTGGTTTCATGTAATGTGAGAATCAGTCCCTACTGTTCTGGTAATAAGTGGACTAAACATCCATCACCACTGGTATATTCACGAATGGTATGAAAATCAAAACCCATTACTATGTTGCTGTCCACAGGTAGTGTGAAATATTTTCAATAATGTTCTTCATATTTATCCTGTGGGAGACTTATACTATTCAGCTCCACCGAGCAATGGTTATCAACCTTCTCTAGCATAGGCCCAGTGAGAAAATTGCTGGTCAATCTTCCTGCACCCAAAAATATCCGGATCTGAATTTTCAATGGTTCTGTGTTCTTCATCCCAACCAGAGGGAACCTGTAAAATATATAATACAACTGGTGAGAGCCTCCCCGTCACTGATCCTTATTAGATGAGCGTGGGCCACCGGCCTCGCTCTGAAACATACAGTGAACCAAGCTCTGTCAGGGACAGATGAGCTCATCATATAGGTCTTCCTCAGGCCAAGACAAGAAAAAAAAACAGAGTGCGGAACCCTCTCCCCCCCCCCCCCCCCCCCCAGGGAGCACCCCACTGGAAGATCCCAATATTGGACAATTTCCTTATCTCCCAATTATCCCCCATTACTCAATTCTCAACTAGTAGAGCTTATCAACACTTCACTACTCTATTCTAAACTAAGAGAGCTAATTATCACACTCTAGCTAGTTTCAACCATGATATTTCCTAAATTAATTAGGCCTAATAATACAATAGGTTCTACCTTATACAGCACCGCAGTTCTACTAAATCACATCTACATTTGCCATGACAGGCACGTGAAAATTAATCTAATTAATCCCGCACACGATAGATGTTATTATAATCCATAACTGCAGTGCCAGAGCACGTCTGCTTTAGGCAACGTTTTCTTCAACACTAACGTACACAAGTTGTCAACAACTCACTGACAGGCCTCATCGGGTACTTCTCTCACACCAATACAAGAATACTTGCAAGTCGTGTGGGAGGCAAAATACATAGTGCAGTTTATTGCCATTGGCTCGCTACAGCAGTGAACAGTCGCTAATGAAACACATAACACTCTACCACAGAATCCTCTATCACAAATAGCTAACCACTATGCTACTTTCTATCTATGTAGTTACAACAAAACCCTAGCTCTATTCTAAACGAGGTGTACTCCACACGTCCTGTCTCCCGTCTGCCAATCTTTTCCCCAGCCGGTACACACCACGCGGAGTCACCTTCACCTTGACGCGTGTTGCCTCACCTGGCACGCTTGATGGCAAACGTGTCATGTTGAGTGTCTACTCAACTTCTCCCGCTACCACGAGGCGTGATGCTTATCGTGGTTAGAGTGCTAACTCTCTGAACCACGCCTGCGTGTCTCATGAGGGAATGGTTAACCTGACCCTATTCCCTCATCTCCCCTGCCCTTGCCTCGGGCACAGTATCCCCTCATGGCCTCTTTAAGATTACCTGCTCTTCCTGGCTGAGGGGATGTGTTCAAGTCTTTGACACACACCCGCCCCTCCTGTGTTGCGTCACCAACTTTCACTCATTGGTTGTGACGCAAGAGGTTTCTAAAAAATTAGTGTCTCTAATTTTTGTCAAAGACTCTAGATAACCTGGCTTTGGGCATTCTAATAGACTCCTACTGACTTTTACCACAATGTAGCGAAACTTTACTTGGCTACTGGCAATCGCCACAAACTTGACTGGTTGGCGTGAGCCCTTTCTCACATGCTATATTATACTTATTAGAGGTATGTCTGAACCGGACCGTTGTCTTATAAGACCTGCCCTCACATAGTAAATTAACTTACTACCCATCCAAAGTTGACTTTCTTAGGGTCAACACATGAATTGCTTCATGTCCCCCATATAATATCTAACAACCATTATACAAGAGTGTGTGCGATAGGCTTTACCTACATCGCTTCCGCGTGTAAAGTTCCATTTCACTGTTAAGATAGTTTTTCGTTGTCTATTATGTCCCCTGACCCAAAGTTATCTCCCTTTGATTTACAAAAAGTGTATGTAATTTATATGTTTGTTTTCCTGGTTGTTTGCGTGTTTGTATGTAATTAATCTACTAATCTAATTCCTACTCTATATTTATAACTTGTATGTGTATGTATGTTAGTTTTTTTTTTTTTTTTTTGAGTGTCATAATTTGGTTCAATGTGGCCACAAATAGGTGCATAACACTAATTCGTGACTACATTCCCTGGTTATGAAACCCAAAATACTGTAATCTAAGTTCTAACCTATATTACAGACAACACATTCACACTAGCACATGTTCACCAACGAAAAACAACAATCACACAAACAAATATTAAAAGTTAAGCGAGGCAGCAGAAGAATTTGCTGACTAACCTCCCTCTCTCCTGTCTCTCTTCCATTCGTTTTCACATTCAAACTTCTGTCATACTCCTTTCACTCCTAATTCTATCATACATCTTTTATCCTTATATACCCATTCTTCTGATTATTTAAAAACCTTTGAGTAACACTGTACAGATTCGGCGCAGTTTGAGACTGTCGAGCCCAATGACTGTGCGTAAGTCGCTGCACGAGTCATCTATTTACACTATATTTACATGGATGAGACCGTGTTGATAATTTGTCCCCTTGATCTCATCGTACAGTATATTACATTAATCTAAGACTCTACACTATAACATAGTAATCCTATTTCTATATCTCAGTATTTGATGTGTTATCTAACTTTTGTCATGCTAATTATCTGATATGTTTATCTAATCTAAGGGATGTAATCTAACTATTTCACTGTACATGATGTGATGTGAGTTATGTACCTTAATTAAATGGATGATGTGAACAGAAATTATATACTTTTCTACCACTATATTACCTAATTTTTTTAAATTGACAAGAAATTATATGATTGATGTTCTTACTCTAAATGGTGTAAATGATGTAAGTTCACTTATGTAATGTAAAATGATAATACTAATAAATGGTAATGTTTGATCGATGGTATGATTTCACTAAGATGGAATAAGCTAAACTATATTGCAGTTAAATGAAATATCACAATCTAAATGGTGCTATGTCTATCACTATTTTAATTTAATTTATTATGATGTAATTAACTATATTTATGTTTAATCTAATATTGTAATTTAAATTTAAGTTAAGTAACCGGGTTAATTACCGTACTACCTAAACTATTTAACTAAATGAGAATTATTATATTACCTAATTCTATCTCTAATTTATCATTATTTTAAAATATTTAATTACATATCACATTAAGTTTATATACACTGTATTCAGTTCCTTCAGGATAGTAGTTGCCTTCATGTTTGCACATTGGTTGTATAGGCATAATAAATCTACACAATTTGCCTGGGTATCTGAAATACATTATACAGTCATACTAGAGTTTTCTCGGTAGTGCCCGTGTAGAGATTCGCTGGTGTCGTAGCTCAGTCTTTTTCGTGTCTATAATTAAGCACTGTTCTGACACTGTTCTCTGTATTTCACATACATGATACACCGGAATGGAGCTTAGTTGAAAATGAGCTGTCCTATTACACACGGTAGTATCTACGTTCTGCAGCACAGTTCTTTAGTTCATGTCTGCGGACACCTGATAGTTCATTGTACTTGGATCATTATTTAGCACATAAAGTAGATGTATATGTAACACATTTTATATACATTATTGTAATCTATTTATGTACTGACTATCACTCTCTATCTATATGCGGACTTTCGGGTATTTCTACCCCTGATGGTCTACTAAGGGTATCAGCTAAAATGTTGTCTTTACCCTTGATGTGTTCTATACTAAACGTATAGTTCTGCAAAATAAGAGACCACCTGTATATCCGGTCGTTTCGGTGCACCCCGGACTGGATGACTGTAATGGGAGAATTATCTGTCTGGACAATGAAGTGTACACCTGCCAGAAATCGATGGAGCTTTCTCACCGCATAGATGACGCTTAGGGCTTCTAGTTCTGATATTGAATATCTGGACTCGGCAGGTGTGATCTTACGGCTCACGTAACAAATCGGGTGGAAGATGCCCTCATAAAATTGGCCTAGGACTGCAGCGATGGAGATCCTGCTGGCATCTGTCCTAAGATAATAAACGAGCCCAGGATTAGGCAAGCGGAGGATGGGAACATTACTAAAAAGCATTTTCAATTTTGACAATGCAGAAATTAATAATGCATCTTTCACATCTAATTTCACCGATGCTTTTAAAAGATTAGAAAATACACTTGTAATGTTTGCTAAATTTGGAATAAATTTACTATAGTAGTTAACTAATCCCAAAAGACTCCTAACCTGCTTTTTACTGGTAGGCATGGTCAGATTCATAATTTTTGTAATAATCCTATTGTCGGTCTTCAGTTGACCTTGAGAGATGACATGACCCAAAAACTCAATTTCTTTTAGGCCTAATTCAACTTTGCTTGGTTTGACAGTGAGACCGAAGAGTCGCAACCTATCAAAGACATGTCTCAGTTTCAGTAAGTGTGTAGTCCAGTCTTCAGTATGGACACATATATCATCTATATAGGTCACAGTATTCGTCACTCCATGTAATAGATCTCTAGTTAAGCGTACGAAAGTGGCAGGAGCATTTCGAAGTCCGAAAGGAAGAAATCGCCATTCGTATAATCCTAAAGGTGTTGAAAACGCAGTAAGATGCATAGATTGAGCCTGCATAGGGACCTGCCAGTATCCTTTAGTAAGATCTAGTTTTGAAAAGATTTTAGAAGTAGACATGTCCAATATAAGATCTTCGCAGGAAGGAATCGGTTCTGCGTCGATCTTAGTGATGTTATTAAGTTTTCGATAGTCCACACAGAGTCGAATTGTGGAATCCTTCTTCTTAACTAAGACGATTGGAAACGAGTACTCAGATGTAGACTTTTGGATAATCCCGCTAGCCTCTAAATTAAGAATTTCCTTATTTAGATTTTCCCTATAGCTAAGTGGGATAGAGTACGGCCTGCATTTAATAGGCTTGAGGTCCGAAAGAAGAATGGAGTGTTCGATTCTGTCCGTTCTACCTGGGATGTCAGAGAATAGGTCTTTGTATTCAGTTACTAAATCAACTAATTGTCTTCGTTGAATGTCTGTTAGTCCCTGATCTATATGTATACTGTCCAATGTCGCCGTTTTGTCTACAATGGGAACGGGTAGTTCCATTCCGTCGTCGTCTCCCTGATTCAGTACGGTGGTGGTGCTAAGTGTGTATTCTGTTAACTCACTAGATGTATTGCCATTGTCGGAACTGCCAGTCTCGCTAACTAGTGTAGTTGCGTTATGTATGTCTGTCGTCTGATCACTTGGTGTTGGTGCAATATGTTTGTCTGTCTCTACTCCTGTCTCTTGTCTTGAAAAGTAAGGTTTCAACATGTTGACATGGAATATCTTTAAGTGTCCGTTTATCGATATTTCATAGTCAACATCTGAAATTCTGCGTATCACCTTGAATGGCCCTTGCCATGAGGTCAATAGTAAATTTCTTTTGTCTGGAAGTAGCAAGAGTATGTCTTGATCTGGTTCAAGTTCAATTGTTCTTGCCCCTTTGTTGGCATATTGGCGGTAGATTTGACCCTTCCTCTCCAAAGCTGCCTTAGCTATAACACACGATTTCATGATCTTGTCTCGTGTTTCTGTCACCATTTCATAAGGTGTTTTTGGGGTAGGAATTTCTATTGAGTTAGTTACTATTTGGTGGTAAATAGTTAGGGGTCCACGTGGGTTAGCCCCGTAAACTAATTCAAATGGTGAGAAACCCGTGCTTGAATGGGGAATCTCCCGATAGGCGAACAGCACTGTTGGTAACAGTGTATCCCAATCAGCTGGGTTTTCTGCTGTCACCTTAGCCAGCATATGCTTTAGATCACCGTTAATTTTCTCTACAATTCCGTTGCTGGCTGGATGGTATGCTGTCGTAAAATGTTGTTTAATACCTAACATTTTTGTAAGGGCTTGCGTTGCAGCCGATATGAACTGAGTTCCACGATCGGATAAAATGGTTCGTGGGAATCCGAATCGTGAGAACAGATGTAGAAATACATTGGCAACATCTTTGGAGGTGATGTATTTCAAAGCTACTGCCTCAACCCACCTTGAACATAGGTCGACCATTGTCAATATGAAGCGATTTCCTTTGCTGGACACCTGATTAAGGGGACCAACAATATCTACCGCCACACTCTCAAATGGCCTAGAAGCCAATGTAGAAGGTTGTACTTCAGCTGTAGGATGTTTACCCTTACGTACTAATTGTTGACAGACATTACACGAACGACAAAATAATTTTATGTCATTGCAAAAACCTGGCCAATAGAAATGAGCCTGAATTCTGGCCCTGGTTTTATCATATGCAAGATGACCAGCAAACGGTGACTCATGTGCAATTTTCAGCACAGTTAGACGATGTTGTTCAGGTAACACCGTTTGCTGAATCTCATGGTTACCAGTAGTATAATATCTTGTTAAAATACCATTATTCAGTCTAAAGAACCATGATGCGTTTTTGGTTACTTTGGCTTTCTCTTTCAATAATTTTAAGTATGGTGACACACTAGGGTCAGCTTTTTGCTGATCTATAAATTTCTGTCTGCTGGTGTCATCTGTGCCTGTTGGGGAAAGCAACAGTAATCTTTCTTCTTGCAATGTGTCTTGATGTTTCACACTGTCTGCCCTTGTTGTTGCATTACCTGCATTTAATTTCTCCCATGCAACTATTTCTTTACTAGTACATTGTTTTAGTTGGGGTAAGCACCCCAGAATTAAATCAGTACAAGGGTTGTTAAGTATTGCACAAGTAAAGGTACCAGAGAGAAAAGGAGAATTAATACGGGCTTTTGCCAAAGGGTAAATCTCAATGTTACCCGAGAAGGTTCGACACTTTGACCGTATCACCTGTGTAATCACCCGGATTCACCAGTTCTTTCCGAAGACCAATAAGGGTGCTGCCGCTGTCCAGCAAACATTGGCATGGTACATTATTGACCATTGCATTGTGGAACACAAGATTGCCTCTGGAGGCTAATGCTGCATTTACATTCTCAGAGGAGAATGGTACTGTATGCCCACATTCTAGTTTCCCATCTGCATGGAATTGGTGACATCGTTCACAGCTGTCAAAGCTTAACATATCGTTTGCACTACAAACGTCTTCACACTGATTAAATGGCAGTTCATTCTCAACCTCACATTCACTCTCACTACCACTATCTGAAGAGGTGTCAATCAGAATAGCATTGCTAGCTTTCATACGTTGGCGGCCCAGGCACTTATTACTATAATGCCCATAGCTGGAACAAAAAAAACATTTAATGGCCCGCCTGTATGCCGATCTTTTGCTCTGCTGTTTCTTGATCACTTTTTCAAGATGCGCCGGATAATTTGGCGATTTGTCACACATAGCATAAGAATCATGTACAAGTTGACAATGTATGCATTTGGACACTTTCATGTCTTTCTTATCATATTTCTGAAATGGTTTTCTATTACTCTGATATTTTGGTTGGTCTTTCACAAAAGAAACTATTTCAGAGTCATTTGAAGTTTTAAAGACATCTCTGTTAGAAGAAAAATATGCCGATCCTTTCTTTTCAAACTGTTCTATGTTTTCTATGTCTGACTGCTGTAAAAATTTAGCAAAAGGAGAAGGTATGGTGGATATAACCTTATCCATAGCAATAATGTTTTTTAATCTATCAAAGTCTCTTCCTATGTTAGCCGCTTTAAGCCATCTATTTAGTACACTTAGAACATTTGAGACGTAATCAATGAAAGTCTCATTGGGTTTAGGCTTTAAATTTGAAAATTGATTTTGATATCCAGGGGCATCAAGTAAAAAGTGTTGCATTATCCTATCATGGATGTATTGATAGTTAGATCTGAGGTCTGTTGGTATGGACTCTATTACTTTGAGGGGCTCACCACTGAGATTCTTCATAAAAATTGGAGCCCACATTTCTAATGGAACTTGGTGAAATTTAAATTGGTACTCTACGTTCTCTATCCATGCTGATATGGGATCATCTTTACAGTATGGTTTGATAATATTTTTGTATTTGTTGAACTTATTTTCCTCTTGTTGACTTCTTAGTTTAGTGGCAGAGACTTCTGCGTGTGACTCTATGTCTCTTTCTTTCATCTTTAACTGTGTCTCTGATTCTACTTGTATCTGTTTTTCTTTGACTCTTGCCATTTCAGCTATTTCAGATTGCTTTAATTCTTTGTCCTGTTCTAATTGCCTTTGCTTTAATTCTAGTTCTTTCTGTTTTATCTCCTTCTCATGTTCTAACTGTTGTTGCTTAATCTCTAATTCTTTTTGCTTAATCAGTTTATCATCTTCTAGCTGTTTCTGTTTTGTTATCTCAGCTAGTTGAGCAATCTCTTTTTGATGTTGTCTTTCTTGTGCGCGTTCGTTTCTTTCAGCATCTTCTTTTCGTATGCGATCGGCTTTTTCAGCCTCTTTTGCTTCTTTCTCAGCATCTTTTAATTCTTTAAATTTCTGATCTGCATATTGCTGTAGTTCTTTCCCTGTTAATTCCAGTTCTTTACCTGCTTTTATGAAATCTGATAAAGTTGCCATCTTAATTTAGTAATTGGCTAGCAGTGACAGACAATGATCTTTTTATTAATTATCTATCTTTGATATGTTATTTTTATTCACCAATGAGCGCAAAGACGTGTACTCTTTGCTTGTGCCCTGCAAAATTTAACGCTGAAAAAACAGAGCACAAAAAATACAATAGTGTCTCAACAGCTGAAAAAGAGATGCACTATTAATCAAATTGCATGCCAAAATATGTAAGTGTACTCAGCTTTAACGTTCCCGAGGATCGGGGAACGGAACTCCGTCGACACAGGTCACCTTGATACTTTAGGGTGGAAACACGTTACGTAATTGGGACACCCTAGTTGGCACACCGGCATCCGTACACAGCTGTTGTTCACTCTTCGATATGTAGGGCGGCAGTGTTACGCCCAGAGGTGCACGATATAATTACCCTGACAACTAAGGACAATGACTTAGACAATGACAGAATCACGAACAACTAGAATATGTACCACGTAAATTAAATGTCGATGTCCTGTCTTCGTTCTATCAGTATTGCCTTACGTTACTATTCTAGTTAATTTATGTAAGTGTTGTGCAAGCAAGTGCCATCTGCTCGCCCGAAAGTAGTTCCATCGTGACGGTAAACAATGAGAAAATAGACCAAAAATATTAATAACTGCTTTTCATAAATATAAATAACCTAATGATGTTTAAATAAATAAATATATTACTTTCGTAAATCAAATAAAGAAATAATAGCTGATATAACGTACCGATTCAGGCGAGCGCTGTTTAGCAACTTTGTAAACACTCGCTTGCTGTATGCTAATGAGCCCAGACGACTGTTTGTCAATCATCTGACGTCACAGCACAGCGCGATGAAAAATCGATATTGTTTGCTGGCTTCGTATCGCTCCGCCGTGAATCATTTTTGGTACTCATTTCTCAACAAAAAGGTAAATATATAAATAAATACGAGAAACCAAGAATATTAATACTTACAGCTTTGATGAATACATACTTTGACTAAATAAATATTTCATAAACACAATTAAACAGTTTAATACGTCACGATAGGCACATTTCTAGCTTGCAACATTTTTCTCGTCTGCACAAATCACCGTCACTACACAAATTAAATTAAACCCTAGTCTGGAGCTCGTGGACGAGTGGATTAGCTTGAACTTTGCGTCCAAGCTTCACTTCTGACAACCACAATTACCCTGGCCTGTCAACAACTCACTGACAGGCCTCATCGGGTACTTCTCTCACACCAATACAAGAATACTTGCAAGTCGTGTGGGAGGCAAAATACATAGTGCAGTTTATTGCCATTGGCTCGCTACAGCAGTGAACAGTCGCTAATGAAACACATAACACTCTACCACAGAATCCTCTATCACAAATAGCTAACCACTATGCTACTTTCTATCTATGTAGTTACAACAAAACCCTAGCTCTATTCTAAACGAGGTGTACTCGACACGTCCTGTCTCCCGTCTGCCAATCTTTTCCCCAGCCGGTACACACCACGCGGAGTCCCCTTCACCTTGACGCGTGTTGCCTCACCTGGCACGCTTGATGGCAAACGTGTCATGTTGAGTGTCTACTCAACTTCTCCCGCTACCACGAGGCGTGATGCTTATCGTGGTTAG
This sequence comes from Cepaea nemoralis, assembly GCA_014155875.1. Taxonomy (NCBI): domain Eukaryota; kingdom Metazoa; phylum Mollusca; class Gastropoda; order Stylommatophora; family Helicidae; genus Cepaea; species Cepaea nemoralis. The sequence goes on from JACEFZ010021078.1 coordinate 386,604, forward strand.
AGTGCTAACTCTCTGAACCACGCCTGCGTGTCTCATGAGGGAATGGTTAACCTGACCCTATTCCCTCATCTCCCCTGCCCTTGCCTCGGGCACAGTATCCCCTCATGGCCTCTTTAAGATTACCTGCTCTTCCTGGCTGAGGGGATGTGTTCAAGTCTTTGACACAAGTCTTGTTTATGTCAAGAGCTGTGAGTGTTCCAGTGAAGTCTTTGATGTCACGCAGGTGTCCCCTAAGGGCACTAACTATTTCCAGAAACCTTACGTCCCCTTGGTTTAATCAATGCAAGAGTTGTCTTTCCTTGTTATGACAACCAACACAAGCCCGCGTGTCACAACCACCTGTCTACAATTTTCCCGACTGGTGGGGAACTTTCAAAAGACGGCTGCACCTCTTTGATCTGACTTGTATTTTCTGTACTGGTTAAAAACAATTGTGGCCTTGAAAACATGCCGTGAATCAGACTGTCTGTATTATCATCATCTGGTTAATCCACAGTAATTTCATGACACAGACAATAAGTGTGAGCTCCCATAATTGTTAATATGCGCTTGTGTGTGTACATAAATAATGTTAGTCGAGCTTCTGTCCAAACTTGCATTATTAACGACATTGAAATCACCTATATAAACTTATCAAAGCTAAATTGTTCAGCAAGCATATTTGTTAGTGACTTCAGCTTAGTTCATGACTGCATAACGATTTTTTTTCCTCCTAAAATATTTGTCCAATTGTGATAGGTAACTAACTTGCCGTTGAATAGTGCAACATTGAAGTGTGAGTGAAATACGAGGGGGATTCAAATCACAGACTTAAGTTTGATAGAAATTATAATAACCATACCATTGTCTTGTAACCTGTCAACATTTTTGTTAAGGATGTCAAGAATTTTAAGCACGTGACATCACTCAGGAGAAAACACTGACGTCATAATGACAGTTTAAAGATTCCACGCCCCACTTTTGACATGCACCTAAGTGGAGCAGCGTTCTGTTATCCTTTTTTTTTTATTAGTGAAAGGGTGTATCTATAGAAATTCATAGGCAAATTAAGGTCCAGTATGGTGATGCATGCCTGTCAGTCCAGCAAGTGTATGAGTAGAGTAGTTGGTTTCAAAACTTCTCTGTCCGATGAAGAGGTACAGCAGGTGGTGCATGAGCGGTTACACACGCGACCGAGATAAATTGTTTCTACAGGAATCCAAGAACTGTATCGGCGCTGGAGGATACATTTATTCTTTACTTTTTCAAGATATAATCACACACCCCCCCCCCCCACCACACACATAAAAAAAACACAATAATGGTTTTCATGTGAAGCCCCCTGGTAATATTCCCCAGTCTCTGACAAGTAGGTCCGCGTTTGGTTATCCCAGACACACCGACGCTGTGACGAAGGGGTTACAGACGCAATTTGCAATCCTAGATACCGCGTTCGTAACACAGCTGCGGTGTTGTTTTAAAGAAACCGCCTTGCGTTGGTTTCCCATACAAAGGTATGAGTGCCAATCGTTCAGAAAGCAATTGCAAACTAATGAATGTAAGCTTTCAAAGAAATCACACACAGTCAAAATATGCGTGGTTGACTGCGACGTCCTGTAAAGGATATGCAACTAACTTCTTATCCCAAACAGTCAGATCCAGGCCTCTGGTGTTTCAGAGACTCGAAGATTAGAAACAAATACATAGATAAGCTTGTAACATTCTTCTGACATGAGCATGTGGACGTGTGTGACGGCGATGTATGGATACTTGTACCTGATAGAACAATCACATTATGCAACTGTTTCACGTGTTTAGATTGTATGCTGTTACAGACAGCTGCATACATTCTTTGAGGCTCCTCGGAGCTAACTGTTATTCTTATCATATCATCTTGTATCATGTTGCTTTCCTTATGAAGATGTGATAACAGAGAATTACAATAATGTTAAATACATTTGTAAGGGACTGCTTTTATTTCAAAATATATGTTCAAAATGTTTATTATGTTCATGTTGTTGGTAAAGAAAATTGCATGTAAGTAAATATAAGTATTCAAGTTTTCACCGTCTACTGATATAATAGCTTCGTTTGTTTGTGCAACAGTGTATCAGAAGTGAGCGTGTTCGCTGATAACATGAATGGAAGTAAGAAAAGGCCGACATCTTTATTTCATTGATTATACAATGGCTTTCGCTGGATCTTTTCTCCGGGACACCCTGGTGTGATTGCAAATGAACAGGCAGACAGATTAGCTGGTGTCGCACCATTAAGGGTTGACTTGATACATGATAAGGCAGATGTGGTGAAGGGAGAATGTGATTAATGCAGAAGAACAGGTCGACTAACAACATTGTGTCTCTGTCTAGTGTCGGATCCGTTTAGATTGATGGCTCAATCCCAAAGAGATAAAGGATGAAAAATCCTTTTTCCCAATGCGATTCTGCCCGTTTAATTAATTTAGCTGTACTGACTCAATTGTTTGAGACCAGAAATAGAGTTTTAGAGAACCAAGGAATACCTTCAGGAAATAACTGACACAGTTGTATTCCCTTTTATACCCAAAATATCCTTTAAGTGGTTCCTTGCCTCTCCTCTACCAACTAATTAATTCTATCTAGGGTAATTTAAAACAATTTGACTATGACAAGTAAAATACAATCAATACATGACATGACCTCAGTTTTTATGATTTAATAAACACAAATATGGATTTTGTAAATTGCATTCAAAATTACAATTTCCTGTCATAAAATAAGGACATATACATATATAGTAAATATACAGAATTGATGTGCCAATTATAAGGTAGATATTAAGTTATATTTTTCCCAGTGGCATGTAATGCTAATCTTTTACTGGCCTGGATGATCTGGAAAAAAGAAGAACTGTCTACAATCAGGATTCTCCACTTCCAGCTTTGGGAATCACTCTGGCTATCATCAATTGTAATATTAGTGTTCCAGGGCGTAGTAGAACATAAGTTGGCTCTTGGTTTTCCTTTCCATTGTTTGACAGGGAAATGTTTACATAAAGATTACCTCTCCTCTGAGACAAATGGAATGGTTGCAGGTAGATAAGTGTCTGTGCTACTCTATCAAGGGCGTCACTCAACAATGTGCTCACTCAACATGTGCTGCATTCAATCTTCACCAAGTCAGGTCTGGATAATGACCACTAACTGCAATTTTAGCATCATACAATTCTAATTATATCATAAATATGACATTAGAAATGAAATGTAAGAGCCTAAGAACATAACCAGTGAAAACAATAAAAGGAATCTTGTTCTTAGAGAAAATAACATAGAAGAAAGATAGTCATGGCGTTCTCATTTATTTATCACCAACGTAGTTGTTTGCTCTCACTCCAATCTTCCACTATCAGGGGTTCAAGGTTTTAACTAGCAGATGTGCAGTTTCATCTTCACCTATGCCTGTCCTCAGGTCTACCGGTTAAGTCATACATTGATTGATTTTGGAATTTACAACTATGTCTCCTATCCCATTCTGTTCCTAGTTAATTCTCTTGTTCATCTTTTTCTATTCAAGAAAAAGGGTCTCATACATTAAGGGCTTTCAAATATCAGTTCCCATTTCAATGAGTATTTGCTTATAAACAAGATAAGTACATTCTGGTATTATTCTTGTATAGCATTCATGTGTATTCTTCTTCATTAAATGCTTCAAGTGAGAAGATTTATTCCATTCTCATGGATGTAATATTGATTATTATCATCATCATCATCATGGATTTTTTATAATCATTGTAATTTCAATCATTATCATTATCTTCATAATTATTACATTGTCATTACAATTATTATCATTATTATTATCATCATCATAATTATTACATTGTCATTACAATCATCATCATTATTATCATGCTTATGACCATATGTGTTAACATAAACTACAAAGTGGGATTTTGCTTAAATTACAAACACAGATGCTGGTGCTATGCGTAATGTATGATATGGTTTGTGTCGTGCTTAGCGCACACAACTAGATGATAGGAATATGAATATCTTATACAAAGTGGTGTTACGCGCCGGAGTGTACTAAATTATTATTTAGTTAATGGGTTACACCGAAGCAGTTCTCTGGTGATAGTCAAGGCGTTTCACATCAAGTTGCCGGCTACCCTGAGATTGACTGTTGGCTTATACTCCCTCTCTCTGACTCAGCAGTAGCTTCACTCACTCACTCCACTCTGACACCATTCATATGTATTATGATCATTTCACTCAGCCTATAGACACATTCATATTGGTATGGGTGATCATATAGGAATCATTCATCACACATCCTTCGTACTGTCATGTAAAGTGGGTAATTATGTGATTTCCAAATGACAACATAACATGTTTACACCATTGGCATCACAATGAGATCTCACCCATTCATCAGACAATCATATCTGTATGGATGACAATCATGCATATGTAGGTGCTTTACACAGAATACCTTCACAGGTTCAACATGAATGACATTACAAGGGAATCTCATCCTTCAACCTAACTTATACTATTTCATGGATATTTAGTCATGCATGCTGATGGGTTTTATCCAATGATACATTCACATCTGTTTAACAATGATGAAATCACACATGAATCCTCACAGACATGTTATCAGCAATGACATAGTGATCGTTGTGATCATTAGACATAATTATGAGATTCTCAAAGGATACTGCCTCATGTGTAGCAATAATAAAATGCACAGGGGTCCGCCCTTATTCTCATAGATTTATGTGATCTACTCAGTCTATATTCAGGCATTATGAATCTTAACCATTCTACCATGCCGGTTGACGCAGTATTATTATTGTGTGGCACAACATTAATTCCATATGTTTTCAACATTGAAAATACATTTGACTCACCGCTATGGTGTTTTAACTCAAAACCTCTGGAGTGAACTAGGCAGGCCGAGAGAGGGATCATGCTGAATGGGCAACACATGGTTTCTTTATTTTAGTCCAGGCTTTGTGCTATGGAGAGGCAGATAAAGCACACACAGAGCGTGAGAGACGTAAGATGGTGCAAAATGGTGGAAATGACCCATGTTTTCACATGCACCTACTGTGGGCAAACTTTTGCAGCAAGAATTGGCCTTACCAGCCACACTCGCCACCGCCATGGATCGTAGTTATTAAGCCTTTTTAAAGCACAATGTACCAAACTATCGTCTGTCAAGACGGAAAGGTGCCAATGAGAATGAGATGAGAACTCTTGTCGGTTTTTATGTGTTCATGAATTATTAAAAAAAACTATTTGTTTGTCCATGTGCTCATGTCAAAAAGTAAATCTACTGACTTATGTGCTCCATCTACTTGACTATACACATTCCACTAAATTCTCTATTAGTGCTGGCACATGTAAACTAGTTTTTAATCTTACCCGTGGGCCATATACATTATGTCCTTACCACTGTACTAAGAATTCTGAATTTCCTTAAGTCACTCTAATTCATTGTAGATTCAGTTTCATGCTTAAGAAATAAAATTTACAACATGTGTCTAATGTTTTATACATTAACTACGTTTCTTAGCTGGGAGAAAATAACCACTGTAGTTTTCTCCTAATGTACAGTTTATCTTATGACTATGATAACTGAGTATAATATTATTTAGTTTGTACTAGAATAACTTCTTTAAGAACTCACCATTCAAATCCTTGCAGATTGAGTTACTTAAGAAATAAATGTACAACTTGGATTACTGTTTATACATTAAATCCGTGGTTTACTTTGGGAGAAAATAAAATTCACTATGTGTATTCTTAATTAATAGTTTATCTATAAAATATAACAATTAAATTAACTTCTTAATTCACCACACGTGTTCACCGAGTCTACTTACCAACTCTTCTTCTGGGAAAATAGGCTCACAACTAACTAAAATTTAAAATAAATTATATTCACCTCATCCAAACACGACAGTTTCACAATGCGTGTCAACATTTGACATCACCAAGAAGTAAGGTTATAGATTTGGTTGTTTCCAAATACTGGCTGCTGGATGTATGGTCCTTCTTCTCTTTAGACAATTTTCTCACTTAGTCTGGCGAGTTAAGAAGCTAAAATTCTGCAGGCACATCTTGGTTTGTGACCAGTCGCTGTTTCGTTGGGAGAATGAGGCCGGAAATCGATTGTAGCTGTTTATATCTCAGCCCTTTTCCGTTTCGTGTTTTTACTTTCCCGTGGACCATGAGTCCGTCCTTTAAAATATGGGATTGTAGTCCTATGAAACAAACTTAGTATTTTTTGGTGGTGAACTCTGATTTTGTCGTCCTGGAAATCATTAATGCGATGTTACGTTTTGTGAAAATATATCACACTAGAGAGAATGCAGCAGCAAGGGGTGGTCAGAGGATCTGGTCGACAGTCGTCACTAAGAGGTAAAGCAAAACGGACATATAATCAGATTGCAACCGGCACAATTGGTATTGGAACTCTTCGTTGGTTGTTGAAGATGAGGAATGTCCCGAGTGCAGTGATGTCGGTTCTTGACTCAAATCATCTCAATTGGTTTTCGATGGAGTAAGACACCTTGACTCAAAAAAGATGCGTGCAGATCTCCAAATCGATGTTAAATACCTGAGACTTGTAAAGAACATATCTTAGAAACAACAAGCTGCCATAAACATGGACAATGAAGCTGGTCAATACCAGCCAATCAAGAGAGGTATGCGACACAGATTTGTAATGTCTCCACGCGTTTTCCCCTATACAGTGAACCTTTGATGATAAATATAGAAGATATGAGAGGACAACAGCTGGGCCTGGGGGTTCATAGCAAAAGCTAATGGCCGACGATTGGTGCAGGAGAGCCTGGCATATGATACCATAACATCTAGCTTAAGAATGGAGGTGGAGGCGGTCACTGCAGCTTTCCGCTGGATCGAGAAATCGATACACACGCACATCGTGATTGTAACTGACTCAGAAAGAACGCTGAGGAAGGTGAGGACAGGCATGCTTCGTGCAGAGTGGCTTGCTTCGCTTCGGAGGTCACGGATGGCAAGCATCGCCTGGATCTTTTCTCCGGGGCATGCCTTTGTGCTGGGGAATGAACGGACGGCAGATTGGCTGACTCTGCAAAACTTGGTGGAGTATTGATGCATGACAAGGGAGACGTGGTTGCGGCCTTGTGAGAGCACGTGTACACCTCGGACGAGCAAATTGATCATCATAGTCTGGCAAAGAATGAGGCACCGAGGAGAGACGAGGGGAACTGGCCGATTCTCGACGCTCAGAGGAAAGGCGAGACGGACATATAATCAGATTGCTACTTTTACTACTGGAAGAAGGCTGGCTATTAAAAACGATAAAACAAAGAACATTGAAATATTTTGATCACTTGAAACGTTAGGAAAGTTTCGAGAGAACAATAATGGAGGGGTATATGCCTGGGAAGAGAGGAAGAGGAAGGCCAAAGAGAAGATGGGTGCAGGATGTGGCGGATGATCTCCAGATGGGTGTATCGGACGCGGGACATCTTGCTTATGATCGAGAGGTTTTCCGGAAGGTTGTTATGGGAACGATGTCCTGCAAAGGACATGCTACTGAATGAATGAATGAACTGGTACTATTGGTGTTGGAACTCTTCGCTGGCTTCTGAGGATGGGGACAGAGCGCCTATGGGAATGCCCCGAATGCTGTGATATCGGTTCCTAGATCAATCAATCAATCAATCAGGTCATAAACAATGCAATATATACATTACGGACACTAATAGAAAGGTTAAAAGAGACACAGAAAAACATATATTTGTACTTCATAGATTATACTAAGGAATTTGATAAAGTAAAGTATGAACTGATTAAAGTGTTGGAAGATATCAACATTGATGGGAAAGATTTAAGAATAGTAAAGAATATTTACTGGAACCATGCAGCAATTAAAATGGGAAATAAAGAGGGCAGTTACGCAGATAAAGCTAGGAGTAGAAGTCTGTCTTATCACCGAATCTCTTCTCCCTATATCCACCCATCCATCATGTGCCATGACGGAAAGCGGCAATGACTCGCCATCTCACTCGATCACCAGAGTCGTGGATCTGCTCAGTGTTCCTGTCTCGACCATGCCATGTGGCCAAGCCATCCAGGTATTTACTTCTCGGTCGTCCTCTTGGTCTGTTCCCTTCGATCTTGCTAGTTGTCACCAAGTTCTCCAATTCATTTCTTCTCTTAACATGGCCACAAAATTGTGACTGTCTACGTCTAATTTCTCTAATCAATTTACGATTTGTATTTGTTTCCTGTAGTGCTTGGTCATTGGTTTTTCTCCCTGTCGACTGTATTCTTTGCATTCTCCTCAGAAACCACATTTCTACGGCCATCAGATGTTTTTCAGCTCGACTGCTCATTGTTCAAGTTTCACATCCATTCAAAAGTACAGACTCTATATAGCACCTCAACACTCTTTTTCTCGTTTCAATTGACATCATTTTATTGATCAGTATGTTTTTCATCTTGCTAAAGGCTACATTCGCCAAGGCGATTCTTGTTCTAATCTGTTCAAGTAATGTCCCATCAGATGTTATGATTGCTCCGAGATGATTGTTCCGATTCACTTGTTGAAGAATATTCCCATTTACTTGCATATTACACTTTGGTATTTCTTTCTTCCTAGTGACGACCATAATGTGTGTTTTTTAACAATTTAATTCTAACCCTAGTTATTCACTGTGTGCAACAACCGCATCCACTAGTTGTTTCAGATCCTGTTCATTGTCTGCAATCAATACTGTATCAACTGCATATCTTCTTCTTCTTTCGTTCGCCTGAAATATGTCTATAATTGCAATGTTGTCTCTTGTATGAATCTAACAGTCTTTTTTAGTTCACTCAGCGGTCCATAGAGTTTATCTTCCACTTTTGTCTCTCTAGGCCAGAAGATTCGCCTAGATATGTTGTAGTTTGGGCAGTCCTGGAGTATGTGCTCTGCTGTCTGCGACGCCAATCCACATGTGCACATGACTGAGTCACCAATCTTGAATTTTGCATACATGTGATTGCGTAATCTATTGTGTCCTGTTCTGAGGCGCAGAATAATGACCTGTTCTGGTCTGTCCATAACGTGGTAGTCATCTTGAGCAGGGTTTGATGGCCTTCTGACTGATTTGATCATTCTTTTGTTTTGGTGGTATGTAGTGGGCACATCAAGTTGTTCTTCTTTTGCACCTTCCTTAGCCAATCAATCAGCTCTGTCGTTTCCGGGTACTCCACAGTAGGATGGTATCCACTGTATGGTGACCTTATGCTGACTGCTAAGTTCAGAAAGTAGTGTCCTAAGTACTGGCAATTTCCCAGTCAGGAGCGCCTCTATTACTAATTTTGCATCTGTCAATATCACCACAGGTTGTGTACCATGGCTGGTATTTTATAATTTCTCCGTGGCTATCTTGATTGATTCAATTTCAGCATCATAGTTATGGCAGTACTTTCCTGTTGGAACTCTGGCCGTGGCCCTAGTATTATTGGGTATTCTATGTACAGTCCCGCTCCACCATTTCGAATCTGTATATCTAATGTTATTGGTGTTTCTTCCTCCAGTGATGATTTCATTTATATCGTCTACATTTCTGAAAATATGTTCACTATATAGGGAAAAAAAGATCTGGAGACATTACACATCCCTGTCTCACACCTCTCTTAATAGGCTGATATTGTCCCACTGCATTATCAATCCTTATGGTAGCTTGTTGTTTCCAATATATGTTTCTTATAAGTCTAATGTCTGTCCCATAAATTTGTAGATCTGCAAGCATATCTATCATGTTGACATGTCTTACTCTATCGAAAGCCTTTGTGTAGTCAATAAAGCAAAAATATATATCTTCGTTTACTTCTATAGAACGTCTAATAATTGATCGCAGCATATACAGAGAATTCACTGTACCCTTTGCTTCTACAAACCCACATTGTTCTTCCCCTATGTCAGGTTGTATTTTCTTCTTCACTCTTTGCATGATAATTCGTAGCAAAATCTTCGTGAAGTGACTCAGTATATTAATTGTTCTATGTTGATCACATTCCAGGGCTCCTGATTTCTTTGGGATTGCAATAAATATTACATAATTCAGAAGGCATATCTCCGTTATCAATAGAATGTGTTCAGCACTCTGGTGACTTGATCTATTCCATATTTTTCTAAAGCGTTAATCATTTCTGTTGTGATGTTGTCTCAACCGAGGGTCTTGCTAACTTTCATGTGTTTAAGAACATTCCGAACCTCCATCTTCAAAATTGGCGGTCCTTCATTATTAAATCGAATATCATAATGTTATCATCATAAAGGTTTTTCGCATAATCTGACCATACATGTAGAATCTGATCTTTTTCTATTATGATTTTGCCATCTTTAGTTTTTAGACAGCCTGCTGATGTACTTGCTCTTTTATTAGTAAGCTCCTGAATTCTTTTGTGCACTGATTTGGTATTTTGATTGTTGTGTTGTTGTTTTGTTTTGTTTTTTTTTCAATTTCTATGCAGTTTTTTACACGCACACTTCTTTTGTCTCCTTACATAATATTCTGACTTGTCTGTGAATATCTTCATATTTGGCAGGATTATTTTTGTTGAGTCTTCTTGTTTCCATTAGTTGTAAAATTTCTTCAGTCATCCATTTCTTATGACCCACCTTCTTTAATTTTGGAGTAGTTGTTTCTGCAGCCAAACTGATGGAATTCTTCAATATTTCCCATTGATCATCCACATCTTGAAATAGGATCTCTACATCAGACAATATATCAAATCTGTTCTGTACTTCTATGTTGAATTTGTTTTGTATTTCCTTGTCATTTCTCAATGTACACAGATCATGTTTATTGTTTCCTGTTATATACTTGACTTTCTTTATCTTTACCCTCAATGTACCTGTAAGTAGTCTGTGGTCACTATAACAATCAGCCATGGGAACTGTTTTTGCAATTGTTAACGCATTTCGAAAACTTCTGCTAATCAGAATATAATTAATCTGGTTTCTAATCCTGCTATCAGGACTCTTCCATGTCCATAATCTTCTAGGGCAGGGGTGGGCAAACTACGGCCCGCGGGACGCATGCGGGCCGGCAACTGATAATATGCGGCCATCGAGGGAATTTAGAAATAAAAATGTTTACTTCTTTTTAAGTTATGTTGTTGAATTTTACAGAATTTCGTGTACCGTTATGATTGTTTTAACATTTTTGATAAAATTTCTTTCTAATTATCTATTTTTTTTTTGTAAACAGTCCTTGACATTCATGATGTAATGTTTCTTCTTCTTCTTTCGTTCGCCTTAAATATGTCTATAACTGAAATGTTGTCTCTTGTATGAATTTAACTGTCCTTTTTAGTTCACTCAGCGGTCCATAGAGTTTATCTTCCACCGTTGTTTCTCTAGGCCATAAGGTTTGCCTAGATATGTCGTATTCCGGGCAGTCTTGGAGTATGTCCTCTGCTGTCTTCGACGCCAATCCACGTGTGCTTATGGCTGATTCACCAATTTTGACACTTGTTTATATGTGGTTGCGAAATCTATTGTGTCCTGTTCTGAGGCGCAGAATAATGACTTGAGCAGATTTTGCTGGCTATCTGACTGATTTGATCATTCTTTTCTTTTGGTGGTATGTACCGGGCACGTCATGTTGTTCTTCTTTTGCTCCTTCCTTAGCCAATCGTTCAGCTCTGTCGTTTCCAGGTATTCTACAGTGTGATGGTATCCACTGTATGGTGACCTTCTTATGCTGACTGCTAAGTTCAGAAAGTAGTGTCCTTAGTACTGGCAAATTCCCAGGCAGGAGTGCCTCGAGTACTGATTTTGCATCTGTCAATAGCACCACAGGTTGTGTACCATGTCTGGTATTTAGTAATTTCTCTTTTGCTATATTGACTGCCTCAATTTCAGCATCATAGTTATGGCAGTACTTTTCTGTTGGTACTCTGGCCGTGTCCCTAGTATTATTTGGGTATTTTATGTACACTCCCGCTCCTCCATTTCGAACAGCATTTCGTGCTGACCCATCTGTGTAGACTCGGATCCAGAGGTCCTGTGGGTATTCTTCATCAAGGAAGTTGAGAGTGGCTGTTCTTGCTGTACACTATTCTGTTCTTCCTTGTCAAATATTCTTCTCACTTTTGTCTGGATTTGTAGTGATGTTCATCTTTCCATGGAGTTCGCTCTGGAATAGTTTTCAAGGGGATACCAACTGTGGGCAGATCGGTGGTTTCTCTGTAGAGTCGTTTGACCTGGTGGATAAAATTGCTTCTTGCAACCGCCCCATAGATAAGTTTTCAAATATGTTCTTCATATTGTGGCCTGGCAAGCTGAGGGACTTTTCTGCTTGTATTAGCGTTTTCATATCTCTGCGCTCTCTCAGTGCTTGTGTCCTCCCCATCTTCTCCATCTCCACTATAGGGGTTGATCTCATCCCTACTGTGGTGACTCTAAGTGCTTGATTTTGCACCTTGTCCAGCTCTTGTAGTGTGGTTTTTTATGCTTAACACCACGCAGTTGACCCGTATTCCAGGTGTGGTTGTATGCTCTGTTGATAAACTTTTCTAAGTATTTTCCTACTGGCTCCCCGTGTGGTTCCACTTAGTTTTCTCACGATGACGATTTCCCTTCGGCTTTTGCTACTGCTTTGATGATGTGCTTTCTCCATGTTAGCCTGCCATCAAATGTTACTCCAAGGTATGTTTTTTCTTTATCTTCTCTAAAAGGTATTCCATTTATCTGGATTATCCCTGCCTTTTGTTTTGGAGAGAGGGTAAATAGAGTGGTGCTGCACTCGTCAGTGTTTATGCTGACACACCATTTATTTGCCCTTGCAACAAATGCATCTACAGCTCTTTGTAGCGATCTGATGGCCACTGATGCATGCTCATTTGTGCTCCATAGAACCAGGTCATCAGCGTACATTGCCGCTTTAATTCCATGCGGTAGATTAGCAACAAGATCATTGATAAAGATTAGAAAAAGTATGGGGGACAAGATTCCGCCCTGGAGAACACCATGGCGCAGAAGTACTTCCCTGCTCTTGAGTCCGTCTATCTGTACTCTGGTTCTTCTATTGTGCAAGTATGCTTTCACCCATTTGTACATTCTTCCACTGACTTTACAGTTTCTCAGTTTCTTCATCAGACCTTCCTTTCTTTCCAGACTTTGTCAAAGGCCTTTTTCAGATCTATCCATGCACCAATTTCGCCACACACAATCATTTTTTTTTATTGGTAGTGTGTGCAGTGCCTGTAGGCGGTCACTTGGACAGTAGTAATTGATCAGATAAATGTCTGTATTGCCTGTCTTAAGTTTAAGTGTCTGATACTCAGCCAGTTCCACGTAAACTGCAATTTAAGAAGCAGTGATGTTATTTCTTATAAGGGTCAGTATCCCACTCTTTCGCCTCTCCTTTATGTCAGATCGGTAACACTGGTAGTCTCTGATTTTGAAGGCTATATTTTCGTTGAGGTGAGTTTCTTGCAAGCAACATACGCTTACCTTTTCTTGATCCAAGATGTTTTCTAGTTCTTTTTTTTTTTTTGCTGAATGCCAACGACTTTATGGGTGCCAATGACTTTATGGCGTTACTTGCCACGGGCAGCTGATGGGGAGGGCTTATAGGGGTACTTTTAGACATATACTTCTGCTTCTGAACTTCGTGGTTTCACTTGTTTGTTACCCATAAATGTCGAGGCACTTGTAGCTTTCTTTTGCATGGTGAGAAGCTTTATTTTGTCGTATGCCAATACTTTTACAGATAGATTCAAACATCTGCCCACGAGCGAAGTTGCACTGGAGCAATTCTGGCATGGCTTCTTCGGCACTAATCTGTATCCACTCTTTCTGCGACAACTGACAGTCCACACAAACTTGATCTAACACAATACTGTATAATGTTTATGGTTTATTACATGGTACTTGCCTCACGATACCATGAACACATCGATATCAGTTTAAAATTAATGTTCACAAAATACTTGCAGTCGACGTCTACAGATACGCTCTGTCGACATAGAATTTCTCGAACGACATAAGCATTCATCTGCAGTCAAACTTCGTCAATGTCGACACTCTCACCTAACATAAACATACATCTAAAATTGGTTGCGAGGTGAGGCTCTGCCATCGTCCTATTCAACTGTAACCGGTCCGACATTGAACACGGTCCAACCGTGAATGACGCCTTGAAGGAGACGTTGTCCCCTGTTCAGTGACTCGTCCTGTTATTTTCATGCAAGGCATGATTCTCAATCTTTTCATCTTCACGCCGGACTGCGTGAAACTCTAGACTTCCTGTACTGAGTGGCCTATGACCTGACATGGGCACATGGCACTGACTCACTCCGCATTCCGGTGCGTTAGTTTTAGTCTTTGTTTGGTATGGCCAAACTCTCTATTCTCAGGTCCCCTGGCTGCACAGAACATCTGAGAAGGACCTCCAGTAGCTGTGGTTGGACCTTTTCGATGCATAGGGCCCGGCACTGCACCTGCCTGGGGGTCCAAAGCAGGGCGAGTACCATAACATTTAGCAGTAGTTGACATATTTCATGGCGTGATTGAGTGGCATCCTGATTTCTGTGGTGCGCCTCTTGGCTGGTTGCCTCCGTCTTCAGCACCTTTCCTTTGCTAAAGCAGACTGTGGTCTTACTCGAGTTTAGGTGTGTAGGCACACACACGCGTGTCTGCGCATGCATGTACGTGCATACACATCTAGAGCGTTCTGGTTATTTCTCGGCGCAAGTGAATCGCACTTCCGGTAAAAATGGCGGCGACGGAAGGTTCAATCTTCTGGAGATGCTGTTTTTAGTGTTTTCCTGTGGATTATGTGTTGTTATTTCGTATTCGTTTATTGGAAGTGTTTACAAGAAGCCACGGAAGGCAGGTGGTGGATGAAACTTTGAGGGCAGCCGACAGATAGTTGTTTGTTATGGTCTCAAGTTTCGCGACGGTAGGCAGAAGATCTCTTTCACGAGACAATGGCTGGCGTCACCGACCAGTATGGTCACTGCCAAGGAAGGAAAGCAACGGCAAACTACCTTCTTTAATAGTGCCTAGTTCATTATGATTCGCCTAACTACAGGTTTGATCCCAATTTCTCCCCTGCCTATATGCAAGAATATTATCTGCAAATGTTAGTATCCTTCCAACACCTGGTGCTTCTAGGTTTGCAATCTTGCTCGTATACACATTAAAGAGCACCGGTGAGATTGCAGATTCCTGTGGCAGTCCCGGGGTTATAATATGTGGCTCTGAGGTCCATGCACCCAACGGAGAGGAACCCGTCGAGAATGCAGGACGGCTGCTATCCAGTTCACCAAACAGGGATTGACCCCCCTTCTCCATAAGTCAATCAATCAATCAGGTGCCGTCTCCGCAATGAAGGTTGGCTGCAATGATTTCCAACACTGTTTGTCTCTTGCCTTGACTGTACATTCTATCAGGCTGATGTTCGTCCATCTCTTGATATTATCCTCCAACTTGTATCGTTGTCTCACTTATCTCCATAAGTGCGGTCATCAATATATCATAGCGAACTCTATTGTACGCATCTTCGAGATCAAGCGCTGCCGCCATCGTTTCCTGACTACTCTGGAACCCCTCATAAACGTCGAAAGCAAAAGTGGCTGCATTTGACCCGGTATCTTTTCCTGGCCTGTAGCTCCCCAGGCCTCTTGGAAGAAGCTTCCCCCTTTCCAAAAATGCCTGCAGCTTAACAGCGACTATCTTCTCTAAAACCTTCCCAAATGTATTTTGAAGGGTGATGATCCTAAAGCCGCTAAGCTTTGAATGATCGTTAAATGGTTTTGGGAGAGGGATAAGATAGTTATGTAACCAATCCTGCGGTATTCATGCTGTCCTAATGCTCTGATTAAAGCAGTCGGCCATCTCCTTCAGGTCTACATCGTTCAAAGCATTCATGTGGCCTTACCTGACACCATCAGGCCCTGATGCCGTATCTTTTTGCCTTTTTCAAAATGTGTTTAACATCTTCAATCCGTATGATGTCTTCATAAGGCATATCTCCATTGTGCCAGATAATTCCTTTCTAACTGCATCCCTGGTATCCGCATCATTATGATTGGTCTGCTCTAAAATTCTCTGGAGAAACGCCTCCCCTTTCTCTTTGTCTGTTGTCACGCGTACACCATCCTCTTTACAATTGTTCCCACTGTCATAGGCCGATCTTTTCTTTACATTTGTCTGTGCAGTTTTCAGAATTTTTGCAGTGTTTTATCACATCCAATCTCCTTCATAAAACATTCCCACTTTGCGTTTTTGGCCTCTGCAGCACATCGCTTGAAAGCCTGCACCTTGTCTTTCTTGTCATTTTCCGCTGTGTCCACTTCCTCTCGTGAGCTTTGGGGTGTCTGTCGCACTTTCCTTAGCTGCTTCACTGGAGCTCTATTTGCTTTCCAAGCATGGTCTACTTCTGGTGTCCACCATGGGAGCTGCAAAAAAAAGGAGTTTTAGGAGTCATGTTGCATGCCCCCTGTCTGAGGCGTCCAAGAAGGCTGTCGCTCCACTCATACCGGAAGGTCTTGCGCGCTCTCCCAGCCTTAACCTTCCTGGACTTAGAGATCAGGACTGAGCATGGCATGTGATCACTCCCATGGTCATTCAAAAGTCCACTTTACATCAAGGACTGATGACTGGGAGACAAGTGCCAAATCAATAGCAGTGTCTGCATCGCCAGGCCTCATTGCCATTCTAGTCGGCCTACCATCATTTATGCAGACCACTTCGGAGTCCACCATGGCATCCGCAAGGGCAATTCCATGTCGGTTTTCTCCACTACTGTCCCAATCTCTGTTCCTCGCATTGAAGTCTCCACATATGAGTAGCCTATCACCTAGTAATTCCTCCAATTCCTTAAGCCAGTCCCATTGTCCCTTTCTGACAAAACAGTCCACTGTGGCATATACATTTATGATGTTCCAACTTAGGTCACCAATCTCCATTTGTATACCCTGGACCTCTCTTGCACTGTGATTCCACTGGCTCAAGTCAATTGCCACATGCTTCACTCCTTTCTTCACCAGCAGACCTTGGCCATGTCTCTTCTGCCTAGTGGGGTTTATATAACTGACGTATCTAGGCCAATAGTATTTGTCTGTATTTAACTCCTTGAGCATGAGGACATCAAAATCATATATTAGCCCCTCCAATACAGGACCTCTCTGCCTGGCACTACGACAGTTCCAGTATCCCACTCTTACATGGTTGAAACCTAGTCTCTCCACTTTTCGTCTTGTTCTCCTGGCGCCTGCCCTCCTATTTCTATGCCTTCTTCTCACACAATCTCTTCGCCTTCTCCTCCTCACTCTCTCTTCGCTAGCCTCTGAAAGATGTGTCAAGCGCAGAGCACGTGCTCCGTAGCTCCGGCGACGATTCCCGTGTTTAATTAAATCCATAAGCAAAGTTTGGATATTGCAGGAAAAAACGGTCACCCTAGCATTGCCTGCTAACTAGGGAAGGGGCAGGGGATGTCACTCAGGAGTCCATACGCCTGGCGCCGCCCCGCCCGCATACCAGACGTTCCACGTTCACGACCAACTCACCCGTGGCCATTCAGTCTTCGGCACGTCGGTCCACCTTAACCTTGGGGGTTTATAATCGGAGTTTTCCATCTCCTAGATTGGTCGCTGTAATAGCTAACGGGCCCAATCTACACGGGGGCAAGAGGTTCCAACGCCTCATTCCTGGCGAACACAGTATATACATGTATACAGGAAACAAAACCATTATAATTAAAAGACTTATCAAATAGTAAGTACATAGTTAAAGTCACTACACAATGGAAACATAACTCTCGCTGGTCGATAGTTGAGCACCAAACGAAGCAGTGACGACATCAGTAATCTGGTTAACTATATACGTTGAGCTCTGCAGAACGACATGTGACCATATTACACACTGACACAACCAGGACAACACACATGACTTCTGCCGTATGTCAACAGACCTGGTGGAGTTTATGAATTACCCTTGTGTTTTTTAAGCTAAATATCCTAGCTAAAGTGCATTTAGATTTTGTAACCGACAGCTTGGGTGCATTGGAGGTTTGCTTGGAAGTTGAACCAGAGTTTCATTCAGAAAGTCCTTATGTTGTATCAAGGACTTGTCATCGAACATGCTCGTCTCTCGGATGGCGCCCAGGACTTCCCCAAAGGAGTAGATTCTGAACATCGGTGAGATTGTTATATTTGGAACCATGTAATGCTAAAATGCGAATTTATCGATTTTCATATGGAGAAATATTTATCGACATGTAAAAAATTAATAAGGATGATTTTATGAAAAACAGATATTTCTCCGGTGAATAAAATGATTTATTTTGCAAGAAAACATTAAATTCAAAAGTTTTCTGCTGTTATAAATTATGTCCACATATATAATGTTCAAATTAATTTATTTGTTGTAGTAGTCTTGATATATTTCTGAGATTTATTCTGAGTTTACTATTTGTTTTGCAAAATATTTTATTTCACACACAGCCGGAAGTAGGTTTTGTTTCATTTCTGTTTTAACGTTTTGTACAATTCTAACTATTAGAATTTTATGAAAACACTGAGTGTCCATAAAAAACGTAAGATTGAAGATGAATGCCATGTTTTTAATTATGAATGGACAACTAAGTACTGTTTTATAAAAGGTGGTAGCAAATCTTTTTGTATCGTGAGTCAGTGGCTGTCTTCAAGGAGTACAATTTACAAAGACCTTATCAAACAAAACATTCTGATTTCGGATACAATTTAACAACCGAAGGGAGGGAAAGGAAATGCCTGGAGTTGGTGAAAACTTTGGAGAAACAGCAAACTGTTTTCACTAAACAGTCTTCATTTCAAGATGTTGCAACAGAAGCTAGTCTTGTGCGTAAAACAGAACAAGCCATTTTCTAACGGTGAGTTCATCAAGGAATGTTTGCTAGATGCAGTAAACATTATGTGTCCAGAACAACAACAACAACAACAACAACAACAACAACAACAACAACAACAACAAAACAGATTTGACAACATTACTTTATCAAGGAGAACTGTGGTCACACGTAATGACAAGATAAATGACAATTTGATGCCTAGACTTCAAGATGCAAGTAAACAATTTTTGTGGTACTCTCTTGCATTGGATGAGAGTACCATGTGCATGATACTGCCCAATTATTAATATTTATACGTGGAATAAACAATTCTTTCAAACTCACTGAAGAGTTACTGAGTGCTGAGTCACTCAAAGACACAACCACAGGCCATGATATATTCAATGCTGTTACTAACTGTATTGAAAGAACTGTGTTGGTTAGAACAAGATGGCAAGTGTTACAACTGACGGAGCTCGTGCTTTGACTGGAAAAATATGTAGGTCTGGTAAAGTTGATAAGTGATAAGATTAAATCAGAATATCCTGACCACACATTATTACCACTTCACTGTGTAATTCATAAAGAAAGTCTGTGTAAAACTGTTTTGAATACCAAGCATATTAATGACCCTGTTGTTAGTGTCATCAACCTTATCAGATCAAGAGGACTTAATCACAGACAGTTCAAGGCATTACTTGACGATTTGAAAACTGAACATTCCGATGTCCTGAACCACACCAGTGTTCGATGGCTGAGTCTCGGCAATGTGTTGAGGCGAGTGTGGGAACTCAGAGAAGAAATAGTGATGTTCCTAGAGATTAAGGGCATTGAATGTAACTTTACTACTAACATTGTCAATAAAAAATAGAAGTTAGACTTTATGTCTGCCATTGAAATTATGGAAAAAATAAATGAACTGAATATCAAACTTCAGGGCAAAGGTGTGTTTGCACATGAATTGTATTTACATGTAAAATCATTTCAGGCAAATCTCTCACTGTTCTCCAGACACGCAAGTGAAAACAGATTGTGTCACTTCCCTTTGCTGAAACAAGACACCATTTCTGGTGAAAGGACTGAAAAGTATAAAGCCCAATTAGATGCATTCGTTGAAGAATTTAGATGGAGATTCCAAGATTTCAAGAACTTAGAGCCACAGTTCAATATTTTCAGTTCCCCTTTTAGTGCAGAAGCTTATACCGCCACAAAGGACATACAGTTAGAGCTGTTTACTTACAAGCAGATCATGACCAGAAAGAGAAATTCAAGTCAGATGGTTTGATGGGTTTCTATGGATCTTCATCACAAGAATAATTTCCTAACGTGAAAAACTTTGCAGCTAAACTTGTATTATTGTTTGGATTAACATACATATGCGAAGAAGCATTCTCTTGCTTGAAGATCCAACAAATCTAAGAATAGGTCTTTATTGTCGGACTGAAACTTGCATGCTGTCATGCGAATTTCAACAAGTAAATTTGCTCCAGATTTCAAGAATATTGACAAAAAGTGCAAGCAGTTACATACATCTCATTAAAAATCAACAATTATAGTGACAGTGTGGTCGGTTTGTGTCTAAATTAAAGCCATTGGTAGATAATAAAGAATATTTGTTATAATAAAAAGTTATAAAATCTTGTTAACAAATTAGTAACAGTTTTTCTCCATATTGTCAAATATAATGTATAAGTAAAATAAAATTGCAATAATTAGTTATTTATCCTGCTTAA
Organism: Cepaea nemoralis; assembly: GCA_014155875.1. Classification (NCBI taxonomy): domain Eukaryota; kingdom Metazoa; phylum Mollusca; class Gastropoda; order Stylommatophora; family Helicidae; genus Cepaea; species Cepaea nemoralis. The sequence continues at coordinate 407,171 of JACEFZ010021078.1, forward strand.
TAACCTATAAATAATTATTAATTACTTATTGTGGTAGGTTGCTGCAAATAAAGTTGACATTATATATATATATATATATATATATATATATATATATATATATATATATATATATATATATATATATATATGCATGCAGCCCCTCCCCCCCCCCCCCAATAGCTTTACATTTGTCAATGTGCCCCTGCGCACAAAACGTTTGCTCACCCCTGTTCTAGGGTGTTGTTTAAACCAGGTGTTTCCTACAATCATTTCATGCTCTTTTGCCCATTCTACATGTCTGTATCCTCTTTCGTTTCACTCTCCCAAACCATGGTTTTATACTGTGTATCGATCGCCTTGACTTCCTACTTTTGCATTGAAGTCACCTATTGTGACGTTTATCTCTGAAATTTTTTCATTTCTTTAAAACAGACTCTATGTCATTATAATATGCATCTACATATCTTCACGTGATTCTCCTGTTGGGGCATATATTTGAATAACGTTTATGCTAAAAGGTATGCCGCATAATTTAACTGGTAGAACTCTGTCTGACACAGCTCAGTATCCTTAAACAGATTTTGATGTTTGCCGATCCAAGATAATAGCTACCTCTCTTTGTCGATATTCTCCTGCAGAATAAATAATCTCAAAATCTTTATCTATTTTAATCCCTGGTCCTGTCCGTCTCGTTTCACACATCTCTAATATATTAATTTTCTCTCATTTCATTTCTTGTTTGATATTATCTAATTTTTCGTCGTCGTTTAACGTCCTAATATTCCATGTTGCTAATTTTAATGTCACTGTTCTTGTATTGTGATGATCTGTAATTAGGCGAATCATAATTAACTAGGCACTTTTAAAGAACGTAGTTTGCCGTTGCTTTCCTTCCTTGGCAGTGTCCATACTGGTCGGTGACGCCAGTCATTGTCTTGTTAAAGAGAGCATCTGCCTACCGTCGCGAAACTTGAGACCATAACAAACAACTTACCGTCGGCTGCCCTCAAAATTTCATCCACCGCCTGCCTTCCGTGGCTTCTTGTGAACAACTTCCACTAAACGAATACGAAATAACACCACATAATCCACAGAAAAACACTAAAAAGAACGTCTCCTGAAGAATGAACGTTAGGTCGTCGCCATTTTTACCGGAAGTCCTATATAGTGAAGTATTAATGAGAGAGGTCAAAGAGAAGCCAGGAATACTATTCGGAGGTTATAATATAAATAATATACGCTATGCAGATGACACAGTATTGGCAGCGGATAATTCAACAGACCTGCAACAATTTTTGGACATTGTAATAACAGAGAGTGCAAGAGAGTTTTGGTCATAGACCATAACTTTATGAAGGGAACATCCCAACTGCACCGCCACGTGGTAGAGGATGGAAACACACTACGGTGTGGCTAAAACAGCTCTGGGGACCGAGTATCCACCGGAATAAGTGGACAACTCTGCAGTCGGAAATGGCTGTCAAAGGCAGGGTTAAAAGACCACCATGTGAATGTGGAAGGCAAGGGGAAACCACCACATTATCTTCCCAAGATTTCATGGCGACACACATTTCAGAAATAGTGAACGACGTTAATGGCTGTCTTAGGACAACCTCGTCCGGTAGGGACAGTCATGAGCCACAGGTGACACCAGACCGTCATCCAGCTACTGATGGCAAAACTAAAACTATAACTAAACTAAATAAATTTAGAGTAGGAACATGGAATGTTAGGACATTAAATGAGCTAGGAAAGTTAAACAATGTTTTAAGAGAAATGGAAAACATGCAAATGAATATACTAGGGATAAGTGAGATGAGATGGAAGGGATCTGGCAAAATTATAACCGACAAACACACAATAATTTATTCTGGAGGGGACACACATGAAAAAGGTGTAGGAATAATATTTGATGAAGAAACAGCCAAATGTATGAATGGATACTTGTGTATTTCAGATAGAGTTATAATGGTCAAAATCAAAGGCAAACCAATAGATATAAATATTATACAAGTATATGCACCAACAACAAGCAGTAGTGAAGAAGACATACAACACTTTTACGATGAAATAGAAATGACAATAGCTCAAATTGGATCACAAGAAATAAAAATAATACTGGGAGATTTTAATGCAAAAGTAGGAAAGGGAAAAATAGAGGATAAAGTGGGGAATTACGGTTTAGGTACAAGAAATGAACGAGGAGAGAAACTAATAGAATGGGCATGATAATTGGAAACACATGGTTTAAACACCATAAAAGACGACTATACACATGGAAAAGCCCTGATATGAAAATACGCAACCAAGTTGACTACATACTTATTAATAAAAGATTTAGAAATGCGTTAATTAATGTAAAGACAATGCCTGGTGCTGACGGTAATAGTGATCATGTACCACTATGTGGACAAATACAAGTAAGATTAAAGAGAGGGAAACAATGGTTAAAGAACCTGAGACTTAATAAAGAGGTTCTGAAAGTAGATAAAGAAATTCAAGAACAATACAGAGTGACTGTGAAAAATAGGTGCAAAACAATAGCTAAAATACAGAGTATAAATGATCAATGGGAAATGTTAAGAGACTCCATTCATCAAACTAGCAAAGAAATATTACCGGAGAGAAGCCAAAAAGCTAAGAAAAAAATGGTTGAATGAAGAAATCTTAATGCTGATGGACAAAAGGAAACAGAATACAAATGACAAACAAGAGTATGCTAAGATAAATAAAGAAATAAGAGATAAAAGTGTGAATGCAAAAGAAATTTGGTTAAACGAGCAATGCAAATAAATTGAATTAAATTCCATTAAAGATCAAAAAAGTATGCACATACAAATCAGTGAGCTCACATGAAGAAAAATAAGAATAAATACTGGATGTTTGAAATCAAAGACAGGAAAGATATTATTGGAAGAAGGTGCTATAATAAAGAGGTGGAATTAGTATATAAGAATTGCACCTGGAGAATGGAGAAAGGGAAGAATTAACAGAAGAAAGTAACTTAGAAGGCCCACCTTTCTAAATGAAGAAGTCGCTGACGCTATGAATTATATGAAGAAAGGAAAAACAGCTGGGCCAGATGAAATCACAGTAGAAGAATTAGAAGTATTGGGAGAATTTGGGGTAGATATATTAACCAAAATGCTAAATGATATTTACAACAGTGGGTATTTACCGAGCGATATGGTAAAATCTGTATTTATAGCAATACCAATGAGACCAGGAGCAATTGAATGTGAAGATTTTCGTACAATTAACCTCATAAACCATGTCAATAAGCTTCTACTCAGAATTATAATGAGAAGAACAAGAAAGAAAATAAAAATGGAAATTAGTGAAGAACAGTACGGTTTTATGGAAGGAAAGGGTACAAACAATGCAATATATATATTACGAACACTAAAAGGTCAATAGAGAAACAGAGGGACATATATTTATGCTTCATAGATTATACTAAGGCATTTGATAAAGTAAAACATGATGAGCTGATTAAAATATTGGAAGATATCAACATTGATGGGAAAGATTTAAGAATAATAAAGAATATATACTGGAACCAAGTAGCAGCAATTAAAATGGGAAATACTCCTAGTTTATCTGTCACGTTTCTGAGCACTGAAAATAGTGTCTATCTGTTTCTGTCTGAAATAAATAAACTGCCTATAGAACGGGAATGTTTGCTGAACGGTGACTGGTTTAATGACCTGATATTGTTGGTGGACATCACGTCTCATTTAAACTCTTTAAATGCGAAGATCCGGGGAAAAAACTAACTATTCACAAATTTGTACGATGACATTTCTTCAGTTAAAATGAGACTACAATTGTTTATTGGACAGCTGACTGAAGGGACTTTAGAGGCTATCACACGACGTTCTTTATGATAAGTGCGTGAGATTGGTCGTTGTCTAGGTAACGATACTCCTGGTGTGTCAATTGAGCTCTCTCACTGTCTTACACTATGACTCACCCCCGCAGTGCACATCCACCAGTCATGAAACAAGATTGAGTTGGCGCACATAATCTTTTAATCCAGAAAGAACACGAACAAACGGAACATGTTTATACATCCAGAAAACACAATGTAAATTCATCGAATAAGTATATCCTCCTCACACTTAATCCGCACACATCACTGCCTTCTCAAGGCCTCCTTACTCTCGAATGTACACGACAGGTATCCAGCTGCTAGCCCCAGCTGGACCTCACACACGACAACCCACACAATGGGTATAGGCCTACACTCATTATCCACCCCACTCTGGGTTTTAGGCCTGCATTCAAACTCGGAGAACAACACAATCCAGGACGGAGCTCTATCCGTCCTACCTCCGCTTCTATCCTTCAACTCCCGACCCGTTCGGAGTCAAAACATCAACTGTCTTAAACGACCTGACCCGCCGTCGGTCTCTTCTCTCACTGACTTTCAAGTCTCCTGACTTCACACAACACTCAACTGTCTTTCGCCCCATCCACCCTAGGGGTATCCACACATACCCGCCCCATTATTTCTCAGGGTTGATTGTTTTTCTCGTAGTCCCGCTACACAGGTCACCCATCTCAATGTCAATGACCCAGGCATATGTCATTATCCCCCCTTAAAAGAAAACATCGTTTTCAAATGTTGGGAGACTAATACTTATCAAATATGTGACCCAGACATATTGTCTGGGTAGTCGTAAGTATAAATCCCACTTACTCTAGCTACCACACTCAATAATACATCAAATGCTCATAGTACACTCCCCTATTCCCCACACATCAATACAACCAACTTTCTATCTTGTGTACCAATGCATGAACTAATACATCACATAATAATAATACATCATAGGAAACATCATATCTGTGTATCTGCAGGTCTCTTACCATCCTCAAAAAGACACAAGCTATTTGTGTACCGACCCTATCTCAGGTGGTTCTTTTCTTGCATCACATCTCCACCTATGATTCCTGTCGATGCTGTGTCTACCCTTCCTGTACCCATGCCTCATGTTTCCTATATCTTTACAACACCTGTATGCTATCCCTAACCCTGGGTCAGTGATGTCGCGAACACTCTTTTGACCTGACTCAGCTTTCCTATCTGCATATTGTACCGTTACACTGGAGTCTCTGTTTAGTCTGACCTCTTTATTAAATCCTGGCCAATATACCTGGCATCCTGCTCTATGCTGCTTCCGCCTTACTCCTGTGTGCCCTGCACATGCCCTATCCTGAGCTGTTCTAGTATATCGGTCTCTATGTGTTAACGGTAATCCTACTTGCCCACATGCAGTTCCGCCATCTGAAAACCTGCGAGTGAGAACATTATTCTTCCTTCCAAAGCACCATCTACCCTTCTTTTATTGCCTATGTCTCACTTTCCTACACCCTTGGAAACATTTGTCGAGAGTAGTCTCTTGTCTCTGGGATTCCCTACAGCTATATTTGAGATCCATTCTCACCTGCTCAGCTGTCCTATCGTTGTCCTCTGTGTCTACTTCAAGCGCCACTTTTTCTTCAGCTATACTCTCTAATTTAGGTTTTCTTTTGGTACCTACCTCGCTACTCCTTAAACTATGTTTCTGGTCCCAATAAACTACTTCTTCTTCTGTACAATCTTTAACTCCTGGCACGTTTCCGATGATCAAATCTGCCACTGGTGAGTCTAGAACATACGCTACCACTTTTCCTGTGATATATGGTGTTTTCACTGTTATCACGGCTAATGGGTAGAATTCTACTGTCCCATTAAATGTTATGGGTCTAATCTTTTTCCCTGTATAATCCGAGGGATGCACTAAACTCTTTCTAACTCCGATGGACGTACATCCGGAATCCCTAATTGTTAACGCTGACCTATCATTAACAAATCCATGGTGCATCTTCAGACTTCCTCCTTCATGTACTGCTGATCCTGCTTTAACTGTATGACCACACCGTGCGTCGCATCAGCACACACACACCTGTCAATATCTTTGAATTTTTCAATCCTGTCTTTATCACCGACAGCGATAATGTCCAACTGTGTTGTCTCGCTCTTGTCGCAAACACTTTCACGCGACTTTTCTGTGCCGCTGTTTTTTTAATGTGCGCTGACAGTATTTCCCGATGTGCCTAGTGACCAACCCCGTCACCCACACTCTTCGTTGATCTGTGCCGTGTCTTCATGCGCGATGACTGTCCAGTAATTTACCTGTAGTGTGACCTTCTCGCGAACTGTCTGTTATCTTCAGCAATCCTGCCTGGTATCAATTTTACCTGGTTTCTCGTGAACTCTGTCCTTGACACACACGCACAAAAGAGTTGCTGTTAATCTCTTGAAGCAGTACTGTCTAAATTGATGGAACGAAGTCACAGATAATAACTCCTCTCTCAGCGAAGAGCCCACAGATATCTCAATATTGCACGGTGTTTCTTGACCGAATGTAGCTGTCAGAAAATCTTTACTAAGCGACGAGCTCTCAGTTAATACACTGGGTTAATACACTAAGGACGAGCCATCCAGATATCACACGACGTTCTTTATGTCCTCCTCACACTTAATCCGCACACATCACTGCCTTCTCAAGGCCTCCTTACTCTCGAATGTACACGACAGGTATCCAGCTACTAGCCCAAGCTGGACCTCACACACGACAACCCACACAATGGGTATAGGCCTACACTCACTATCCACCCCACTCTGGGTTTTAGGCCTGCATTCAAACTCGGAGAACAACACAATCCAGGACGGAGCTCTATCCGTCCTACCTCCGCTTCTATCCTTCAACTCCCGACCCGTTCGGAGTCAAAACATCAACTGTCTTAAACGACCTGACCCGCCGTCGGTCTCTTCTCTCACTGACTTTCAAGTCTCCTGACTTCACACAACACTCAACTGTCTTTCGCCCCATCCACCCTAGGGGTATCCACTCACACCCGCCCCATTATTTCTCAGGGTTGATTGTTTTTCTCGTAGTCCCGCTACACAGGTCACTCATCTCAATGTCAATGACCCAGGCATATGTCAGAGGCGTTTCCAACTCTGAAGACGCTCGTGGTGGAAAAGAAATGTGACTTGTTACAGTACAAAGTAAAAGTTGAAAGTCTTCTGGATATCTTTCAGACGAGATTTCAAGAGTTCACAATAGAGGAGGATAATATCCCCAGGCAGGTGCAGTGCCGGGCCCTATGTCTCGAAAGGGCCCAACCACAACTACTGGAGGTCCTTCTCAGATGTCCTGTGGAGCGAGGGGACCTGAGAATAGAACGGCTGGCCATACTAAACAAAGACTTAAACTCTATGGACCGCTGTGTGAACTAAAAAAAAAGACAGTTAAATTCATACAAGAAACAGCATTGCAGTTATAGACATATTTCAAGAGAGCTAACGAAAGAAGAAGTAGAAGAAGAAGAAGAAGAAGAAGAAGAAGAAGAAGAAGAAGAAGAAGAAGAAGAAGAAGAAGAAGAAGAAGAAGAAGAAGAAGAAGAAGAAGAAGAAGAAGAAGAAGAAGAAGAATATTTTTTCCCTCTTCATAAATCCTTTCGTATTTCTTGATGCCAAGCTCCGTCGATTACAGCAAAACCTTCAGCACGAAGTAATTTATTTGAAATGCAATTCTGCATTAAGGTGTAAATTATTTCTGGAGCTGCCTGTTTCACCTTCAACTGATGAAATGATTTCATTCTGGCGACTATTGCCTGTCGAACAATTTGAACACTTGCATTCATTCGCCCAAAGATACATTTGTCGTTTTTGTTCGACTTACAGATGCGAGCAGTCATTTTCCGCAATGACCGTTATAAAATTTTAAAAAAGCAACGTTCCAGACTCACCGACAGTAACCTAGCTGCGCTTATGACTTTGGGCACGACAGATTTGTGCCCAGACATTGATAAACTAACATCTGAACTGAAGTATCTGGTTTTGAAGAAGAGTTGCAATTGTAAATTAATTACATTAATAACGATTTTCGAAACTGATTAAAAATTCATTGCTAAATGAACTTTTGATTTTAAACCAAAATAATGACCGCAGTGTAGTACTGACATTGACTGCCTTTAAAGTTTTATAATTTTACGAAAGTTAGGAAAGGTAAGAATGATATTGCAAGACTTTTATAATTTTATAACGTTGTGGCCCGCTTAACTTCCGAAAATAGTAGATATGGCCCTCTGCTTGAAAAGCTTGGGAACCACTGCCTTAGGGCATTTATAGCATCAGATGGAAGATGTACAATAGAGATTAAGAGCAGAATATGGCAAGCAAAAGCCACATTTCAGAAAATGAGAAATATCTTATGCAATAAGTCACTATAACTGAATGTAAGAAAGAGAGTGCTGAAATGCTATATAGAACCAGTCTTGCTGTATGGCAGTTAATCTTGGAATGTAAGTGAACATATTAAGAAGAAATTAGAAGCAACAGAGGTGTTGTTCCTGAGACTAATGTTGCGAATTCCATGGACTGCCAGAATAACTAACAACGACTGCTTTAAACAGACTAATGAAACTAAAACATTATATACAACAATAAGAAAGCGACAAACAGCTTTCTCGGTCATGTGATTAGAAGAGAGGCATTGGAAAACATCATGGCAACTGGAAAGATCGAGGGGAAGAGAGGCAGAGGCCGACCAAGAGAAAAGATGCTGGATGGATTGAGACGGTGGCATGGAGGAATTATCATCAGTAGAGTTAATCCATAACACCAAAGACCGAGATCTGTGGAGAGCCATGAACGCCTACCTACGCCAGCTGGCAGGGCACTTGATGATGATGATGATGATGATGATGATCATGATCATGATGATGATGATGATGATGATGATGAGAGGAATGGCGATTGGAAGACATGATATCAGCAATATAAGATATGCACATGATGCAGGGACGGGCGTGCTAGCGAAATAAATAGCGAACTGCGCTTGTAATGTCATGAGCACGGTCGGACGCGGGTTCGACATCTGCGCTTGTGGCCTTAAAAAGTCATGGAAAGATTGCACACCGATCCCTCTTTGCTCTACAAAATATGATGACATAATCACATCACAGGTACATAGCAGGAAACTGCTTGCTTCAGTACAATTTTGTTGTAATTGTTACATGATAAATTAGGAGTCGCGGTAGCGTAGTGTCTAGACAACCGCATGTCGACACCGTGGTTATGGGTTCGAACTGGATTGGGTTGAGTTCTAATTAAATTAATAGATGATAGTGCCAATCAATCCTTACAAAATATCCAAATACATTGTTTTCTTTCTACAAATTCAGTGAATGCGCGTACTCTGATTTTTAATGCAAAGTTCATTCAGTTGAAAGTCATGTTTCGGTCAGCCCCTTTAATGGCATTCATGATGTCGGCTTGTTCCATATCACCCATGAATCGCGCTTAGCCTATACACATATGAAAATACATAATATGCCTCCAGGAGTAGAGAAGGTCTCTTGCCAATGATATTTCTATTGTCAAGATTTATTATTCCATATCTTATGATTAAAATTACACAAACATTATTTATACGAAGAAAGAAAGAAAGAAAGAAAGAAAGAAAGAAAGAAAGAAAGAAAGAAAGAAAGAAAGAAAGCACACATGGTTGCTATATTTATTCAATATTTGAAATAAATCAGTGAACGTATTAACAGTACACACAATCAGTATTCCTAAACGAACGAGCAGATTGGCATGGCTGCTGTGGGGAGCGGGCGAATAATGGACTGAGCTGACGTCCTGAACCCCTTAGGGAGGAAGAGCGAATAAATGCATAAAAACAGCACTTGTGCTTAACTGATGTGGTGTAGAGAGCCTAGCTAACAGCCATGGGAGAAGAATCGTACTGAGTGAAAGTTACAATGAAGGCCATCTAATGGCAATGTTAAAATGGTGACAGCTGGTTCGACAGAATCTGATGCAAGACTTCTACCCGATGTCCATGCCGCACATCATGGATATATACGGCCACCTGCGGGGCATGAACTAAAATTACAGAGGATAACAGAGCCCAAGAGATGCAGGGCGCAAGAAAGTAGCTGTAACATAAAGGGTGGGGTTGGCTTCCTAGATGCTACCACACGGAACCTCTCTGGCGAGTCAAGTTATCACTTTTCTGCAGACCCTGGAGTTCCTTGGATACATACAAAGTAATTAATTTACTTCCACACTACACAAGGACATTTCACAAGCGAGAATTTAGAACACTACACAATGATTAAATCTAGGTACTTCAACCGGAACATAGAAACGATACAAATAGACATGTAAAAAAAACTACATTGAATATCCTGCAAGAAGGGGAAATAGTCCAGCCAAGTTGTCAGACATAATGACTATCAAGTTTTTCATCATTGGCTTCCTATAGTCACCGTCCGTACGTCTGGAGCTAGCAGCGCATTCACCTGGTAGTGACAGAATTCCACCTCTCGGCTGTACGTGAAGACGATGGACAAACCAGGCCAATACACTTGAGAGTAAAGATCTTCAGGACTAGTCCCTTCACTAGCTACCATTCAGGTTGATAACTTCATACGGTGTAGACGTGGACGGAGACATAATGGCTTTGTGGTAAATGTTCACAATGTCGTATTTGATTGTTCAACACGGACCTTCTTGACGAAAACAGTCACTCAGGTTTTGGCCATTATACAAAATATATTGCCCGCACGGGATACGATATTTTCGCGTTGGCCGTTATATACGTCAACTTTTCCACATATAGTTAAGCCTTGGCCATTACGTAAGTCAACTTTCAACACAGGATGATAGTTAAGCGTTGGTCATTACATCAGTCAACCTTTAACACATGATAATATTCAGATTGATCACTTCAGCAGCTATCTTGATCTGGCATGAAATGTATATTGGAGCCCTGTTTGCAAACTCCCAGTTCATTCAGCAATATCACCAACGGTAGCCATTTAATTAGGCAATTCGTTAGCGAACATGATACCACATTTATCATAGGCAGAAACGTTGTTGTATTGAATATATATCGCTGGCCTAAAACATAGGCTTGTCGTTGATCTACAAACTATGACGACACTTGGCCATACTTTGTGCCTTTGTGCGTAAACGTTGATTATTGTTCCGCAAACCAAAAAGGGAAAGCCTGAAATAAACAACTTCTTGAAAGTCATCTGCCACATCTCACAGTCATACGCACCGGTTGCCTTAACTTTCGGGCAAGCCATCAGAAACATATAATGTCATCATTCATATACATGACTACCTGATCCTTTGGCATGATTGGCAGACTTTATCAAGGATAGAGCATCGTCTAACAGGTGGTCGGCTGGAACAGCCTCGTCTGGTAGAACGTAATCTCGTCTTGTAGAGGCCCAGCTCGTCGAGACAGCTCTTGAGACCTGGAACCCATTTATACAAGAACACACTCCATCCCAATCCATTCACACACACTTGTCTTTCGTCCGTAAGGACTAATAATTTAGGTCTCTTTAAGGTTTGAGAAAGAGACGTCACCCGGACGTCACTTTTGCCAAATATTACTCATTTTGACTAATGGTATTAGGTTGTGTTCTCCTGAAGAAGTGTGGTGTATTAAGTGCACGAAGCTATCTTAAGTTTACACTAAAATAATTTACCCGTCCTACTTTTAATGTCTAGTAAGTAGAGAAGAAATTCTTGTTCATAAATGTTTAATTACCCCATGAAGAGGGGTTGATTTTTGAAGGATTAATTTCATTACCCCATCCCTTTATAATCAGATGTAGTAATGAAAGGTTTCATGATACTATTGGAGCTAAATCAGTGGACATTGTACAATGCATTACTAATGCGTGGCACTAGCTGATTGTGGAATTTCTGATTTTTCTTTTCTCCTATTTTGTGCATTCTCAAATTGAAACTCCTTTAAGTAAGATATCAATACAGCCATCGCAGAAATGCATAGACGCTGCAGAATTATGCGGTAGACCGGTCTGTCTTTCAAAACGCTAACTTCATTAATCAGGGTAACTATACAGAATAAACAGTCGCTCTAACTAACACCTTTGGCAATAAGTGTAGACATGACCTTTTCACCCCTGCAAGAACGCGGTAGCTTCCCTCGGTAATCGATTCATCTAAACTACAACGTTAAGTTATAATAAATGTCATTTACCTATCATATGAAGACCACACCTTGTTCCCGTAAAACTTTGATCTGTAGTTGCAAACTTGTGCGCTTGTATACAGCCAAACATGGTCGAAGTTCCCCTTACTGAGTCTTTATGTTAACTGTGGCTACTGGATTTGCTAATGTGTAAGTAAGTAGATTATAGCCGCAGACCTGAATTAATCCGGGATTCATGAGTTTTCTTCCTAGTCACTGAATCGTGTTATGATTCCCGTGACCAGGCGAGTTATACTAAATAATGCTAACTGTTCCTCTACTTTTCTATTTTCTGTTGTATATTGAAAAACAAATAGTTTTAAGCATTATACCAGCACACTCGTTGGCAAAATATCATCTGAAGGTAGAGATATTAGCAGGATGATAGAAGCATTCAATAAACAACAAATTATGTACCAAACTTGAATAATACCATAAAAAAAGCTACATAATTAAATGGAGATGGCCCGCCACCAAGCTGAAAATAGCCCGAAAAATCACAACAGAACTGAATTTGACAAAACAAAGTATGTGGGGTTGAGACTAAATTTCTCTTTCATGTAGGAGTAGTTTAAACAGAGATGAAATAGAAGTTCACCACACTTCCCAGCTCCCATTTTAGGAAGCTGGAAGATGGTTCCGACTGCGGTGGTCGGCTGACTGGAGGACAATCAGCCACACGTTTTCTGATTGTTAGAGACACGCAGTTCAGGCTGGGAAGAGTACAGACAAACATAATGGCATTTCAAAACCCAAAGATAGGGAACATCATGTCGATCTTTTTCCTGGGACATGCTTGTTTTTGGAAAACGACAGGTGGACAGACTGAATGAGTCTGCGCCGCTGGGTATGGTATTGGTGCACAATAAAGCAAATGTGGATAGAGTTTCTTTGGAATCCAGTGTATAATGTGGAAGAACAGATGAACAATCGATACTTTTCTGTTAATTCACCCCAAACAAACGTCACCAGCTATATTTAGGGTCACCAGCTATATTTAGGTTAGAATAGATGGCGAGGCATCAGATTGGTTTGACATCAAGCAAGGAGTCCGTCAAGGCTGCGTGCTGTCACCCTATTTGTTTAACCTGTATGCCGAAAATATAATGAGAAATGTAAGAGATGATATAAACAGGGAACTATATAATGCCCTAAATATCGGCGGTCATGACATACCGGAGATTCTATATGCTGACGATACAGTATTACTATCCACAAACAGAATGGCATAGAAAACCTAATAGCCTCAACCCAATTGAATAGTGAAAATCACAACTTATATCTTAACATAGAACATAGCAAAAACAAAAATAATGCATACAGATGAAACTACTATGGAGAAAGAAATATACATTAATGGGGAAATATTGGAGGTGGTGAAAATTTTGAATATCTTGGGTCATTGATTACCAACAACGGTGATACAATGAAAGAAATTAAACGTCGACTATCAATTGCTCTTCAAAGACTAAAACAGTTGAATAAATTATGGAATGGGACAGACAGAACTACAAAAATTAGATTTTTAAGAACATGCATCTTTCCCATTGCAACATACGCCTGTGAGACATGGACACTTACTAAACAAGCTGAAAAGAGCATAAACGCCTTTGAATATAAATGTTATAGACGAGTTCTAAGAATACCTTGGGTAAAGTAAATAACACATGCATCCATACTTCAAGAGTTGAATATTGAAGAAGGTTGGCTATTAAAGACGATAAAACAAAGAAAATTGAAATATTTTGGTCACTTGAAACGTCACGAAAGTTTGGAGAAAACAATAATGGAAGGGTATATGCCTGGGAAGAGAGGAAGAGGAAGGCCAAAGAGAAGATGGGTGCAGGATGTGGCGGATGATCTCAGATGGGTGTATCAGACGCGGGACATCTTGCTTATGATCGAGAGGTTTTCCTGAAGGTTGTTATGGGAGCGAGGTTCTGCAAAGGACGTGCAACTGAATGAAAGAGCTATATTTAGCACTGACGGTGATCTCCTCTGTGTTCGGGTACAGTGCGTGTCAGTGCGTGGTTCTTTGACTTTGGCAACCGTTTCTGTGTGACTGCGTGTGTGTATGTGTGTCTCATCATCATGAGTTTTCTGGAACTGGCAGCAGCTGTCCACGACAAGTAGAATAGCGTTGCTTTTCTGCAGCATCATGGCATCTTACATTCTGCTAGACACTGTTCTCATAATCATGTCATGGTGCTATCGCTGACTGAGCGTCAGGGCAGATGGAGATGCCGACATTCACTATGTCGGCAGGACATCCCGCTGAGACAAGGCACATGGCTGCACGGCTCGCGTCTCCCCTACAGAAAAATCATTCTTGTCATATACTGCTGGTCTCAAGAGTTGACAAGCAATTCCATTTTGTCAGTTACAGTTGGGGATGTCGCCGACAGCAACTGTTGACTGGAGTAATAACCTAGAGAGGTTTGTGCCAACAAACTGTTAGTCAATCCCGTAGTAATCGGAGGACCAAATACCACTGTCGAGATAGATGAGAGCCTATTTACAAGGCGTAAACATCATGTGGGACGAGTTTTGCCACAACAGTGGGTATTTGGTGGCATCTGTCGTAAAACAGCTGACTGCTTCATGTTCTGTGTTCCAGACATAACAGCAGCAACGCTTCTGCTGCTGATCAGGACACAAATTCGGCCTGGCACAACTGTAGTCTCCGACCTCTGGCGTGCGTACGATGGAATTGGAAGTATTCCCGAAATGACGCATCTCACAGTCAACCACTCTCACAACTTTGTGGACCCTACCACTGGTGCACATACTCAATGCATCGAGCGCATGTGGAGAACGGCCAAGGAGAGAAACAAGAGGCAGAATGGAACACACCAGGCGTCTACTAGAGTCCTACATGTGCGAATTCATGTGACGTCGACAGACTAAATGCGCTGGTCTCGATGTGTTTAACACCATTCTTGCGGACATTGTTCGATTCTGGCCACCGCAAGAATAGCGCACCACCATTGCGCACCGAGCTACGGCGCAACACAGGGAAACCCTGGATGTGACGTCATACACTGGGATTCCGTTTGTTTAGGGTGATTTCACAGAAAAGTTCCGAACAATCTTCATCTGATCTCATCTCATCTTATCTCATCTCACCTCATCATGTTCCTCTTGTACCTTGTGGTGTCGAAATGAAGTATAAACAGCGGGAGAGTGCCCGTTTATGGGCTTCATGTATCGATCGATCTGTTATTCCCTGCGTCCATCGTTTACGTGGTCGGCCTCTTCCTCTGCTTCCATCTGGTCTGTACATCATTGCTTGCTGTGGTATACTGTTAGTTGGTAGCCTACTTGCATGACCAAACAATTTGACTTCCTACCGTCTAATAAAATCTAGCTGCGCTAGATTTTATCCCCACTTTAGTCCTGATTTCTTCATTTCTGATCTTATCTCTTCTTAATACATTGAGTAATCTTCTCAGGAATCTCATTTCTGTTGTTGTGATTTTTCTTTTCTCTTTTTCTCTCATTGTCCAGGTTTGGCATTGGTAACATAGACTTGGTAGAAAGATCGTGTTGTAAAGTGCTTTCTTAGTAGTTATTGATACATGTTTACTACTAAGAAAGCACTTTTGGTGTGATATAAACACATCAATGTACAAAGCGTTAAATCTTCACTGTTTTGTAACTTTCTTAGTAGTTATTGATACATGTTTGTTCTACCGATGGGTCAGTGTTGAGAAACAGACGTAGTAGCTGGGGCTTTATTGCAAAGGCTAATGGGCGAGTCTTAAAACAGGAGAGCACGGAATATGAGACGACCTCCAGCATGAGAATGGAGGTGGAGGCAGTAACAGCGCCATTCCGGTGGCTAGAGGAGACTACTTGTCGTAAAAAGTGTCGTCCTGGGGTGAGGGGAATCAACACCCACATTCTTTTAACGCAATATCATTATCTTGAGGATCTCCTGGATCTTTGTCCACAAAACCCCATCTGTCTTTGGATCTCTCTCTCTCTCTCTCTCTCTCTCTCTCTCTCTCTCTCTCTCTCTCTCTCTCTCTCTCTCTCTCTCTCTCTTCTTCTTCTTCTTCTTCTTCTTCTTAACACTAGACCACGCCCCCTCTCATTCTTTTCCAAAACTTACTACACAACTCTAGCTTCTAACAAAATGACAAATTAATTTAATATAGAAAAGAGTCAGGTATGTGCAAAGTGTATGTGTAGAATGTCTGTCGTATAATCTAGGGTGTATTCAGAATCAGACCGAACAGCTCAGGATCAAAGTCTGCTTTCATCACAGTACCGGCCACACAACAGCACCATAGATCAAGTACAGAAGGACCTCACCAATGATGTGTCTCTCCGGCCAGGTGTCGACTTCCTTCAGTGGCTCTTGGATAGTCTGGATGCCTGATCACCAGTTGTGGATGTTGTCCAATACTGACCATGAATCCGACACACAGTGTAACTAATATGTCACTAAAAGTTCTGTGATCTGATAACCCTTGTACAGTAAAATAAATGTTTACTGTCACTTTGAAAAAACAAAATGTTAATTGTTAATTTCTCACAGGAATTCACCATTTGGAAAACACAGTCTTAATTGTTAATTTCTCACAGGAATTCACCATTTGGAAAACGCAATGTTAATTGTTAATTTCTCACAGGAACTCACCATTTGGAAAACGCAATGTTAATTGTTAATTTCTCTATATAATACTATTGTCCCTGTTACTGGTGGTATTGTAAGTATCTTCACTCTAATATGATGAGAACTACCACGGAGGAATCACTCTTCGATGATCGTCGGTTCCTGCTCAGCAGAGGCTAGGTTCTTGCAGACTCTCTGGGTTATGGGCCCAGTGCAAAGGCCGCTGAGTAAAAACTGCCTTCAATGATCCAGCCATAATCTTTTTTTATGACTTGTCTACTAGCTTTTTTGGAAAACATAGTGGAACCAAATATTTATTCCCGTATGAAATCGAGGCCACTAAATCACACAATGGACAAATGTCCGCCGATGTAAATCAACATAAGACACCGTGGTCTATTTCCATAATCAGAACAGGAACATCAAACACTCACAACATTTGGTCGACTCCCGCCAAAGGTGTTTGTCTAGACTGTTTTAAAACTGTGTCTGAATGACGTCACAAATCTGACTAGACACTAGGCGTCGAGAAACAATTTTTTTTCTCTCCTTTTCCGACTCGATGTAAACAACCGGCTGGCTGTCCCGCTTTTATCTGGGGAATTGATCCCGGTACTCCAAACAGCCTTGCCGGCTTGTGATCTGGAGAAATCTTTCCCCCACAACAAAAGATCTTTCCGACTCTCATCAGGACAGTCTGTCCCCAACATTAAAGAATGGCGGCTGCCTGTAGACGAATGGCGCGACAGTCTTTCATCGATCGACAACTCCAAGAATTCCGCGACACTACTGCAACACAGGTTGTGTTCGTTACGGATTCAAAGAATGTGCTTAGCAAGGTGGAGAAAGGGATGTTTCGTGTGGAATTACTCTCGTCGCTTCAGAGGTCACAGATTTTCAGAATTGTATGGATATTTTGCCCTGGCCGTGCGGGTGTACGGGGGAATGAACAGGCTGATAGACTGGCAGGGAATGCACATCTTGGTGGTATCTTGCCTATGGACAAGGGGGAGGTGGTTGTGTGCTTGTGGGACCAGGTGGAGAAGGCAGAGGGACAGATTGAGAATCCAGATGTGGAAAGAATGAGATTGCGGGGGATCGGCAGGGGTTCTGGAAGAATCTCAAATCTGAGAGGGAAGACCAGGAGAACTTTTAATCAGATGGCGGTGGGAACGATTAGTAGTATGACTCTTCGCTAGCTGTTGAACGAGGGGACTGAGCACGTATGGGAATGTCCTGAGTGCAGTGATGTCGGTTCTTAACTCAACTCAGCTCAACTCAACATGTTTGTTCTTTAGTATTGATGCCCTTTGTCCAATGAGTTGATTTGTCTTATTGCATCTATTTTCGATCTCATTTTCTGATTTGCCGTTTGATGATATTATAATTCCTAGGTATTTGAAGCTCTTTACTTGTTTCAATGGATGTTCGTTTAGGTGAATTGCTGTTGTTTTTTTCCTATTCTTCTCTAGTTATAGTCATTACCTCTGTTTTACTTGTGCTAATGTTCATGTTATGTTCCCTACAGATTTTGTTTAGACTATTCGTGGGGTCTTGTAATTCAGGTTCTGATTTTGCTTGGTCGTCCGCAAACAGGAGTTCTCTAATGGTGTAATTTGCAAATGGTTCTTCTTCTGTGTTCTCGTCATGTGGTGTTCTTGCGGTCTCTATTTGGCTGGTTTCTTTACATATGTTGTCTATAAATGTTATGAACAAGAGAGGGGGCGGAACACAACCTTGTCGTATTCCGGACCTTATGGTTAAGGGTTCTGAATGTCCTTCAGTTGCCCTTACTATACATTCACTGTTGTTGTATAAGCTTCTACACAGGTGTGTACTCACTCCATGTTGTTTAAGGATTTCCCACAGCTTGTTTTTATCAACTCTATCAAATGCCTTTTCTTGGTCGACAAAGGCAAAGTGGAGTATTTCATTGAATTCCATTGATTTTTCTATAAGTTGTCTAAGAGCAAAAATGGCATCTGTACATCCTTCGCTTTTCCTAAGTCCAAGTTGTGAATCGCTTAGTTGGGGTTCTATAATAGTTAGTAATCTTTTCTCAAGAATTTTGCAAAATACTTCCCCAGTATGACTCAAAAAGGAACTGCCTCTGTATTGTGTGCAGTCTCTTTGCTGCCTTTATTTTTCCAAACTGGGATAATTATGGCGTTTCCCCAGTCTCGTGGTGTCTGTTGTTCTACCCAAACATATTTGAATAGTCCATGTAACCATGCTGTTTCTATTTCTCTTGCTGCTTTAATTAGTTCATTTGGTATTTCATCTTGTCCCGGTGATTTGTTCAACGGGGCTAACATGACGGCTTCTATAATTTCTTCTTTCAGTATATCTGGTTATAGTTCGTCGGTGGCAACTGTGACTGTTTCTTGAATTCCTGTGACATCTGATGGGATGTTGAGAAGTTGTTCGAAGTATTGTTTTCTATCTTATTAGGATTTGTTTTTGTTCACTTATTCGTTCTCCATTTTCGATGTTAATTATTTCATTTGGGTCAAAGGGTTCTCCTCTGGTTCTCATTGCACTTACCTTTTTGTAGAAGTTTCTAGTTGCCTCCTTGCAGTCTTTTCTATTTAGGGTTTCTCCTTACTCCTCCCAGTCTTTTTATTGTTCTCTCTTTAGTGTTCTGTTCACATGTCTTCTCGCTATTCTATATTCTATGTAATCACGTTCCTGTCTGTTCTTCAACCACTTTTTATATTTTTCCTTTTCGTCTTTTACAGAATTTTTTTACCTCTTCGTTCCAACAACTTGTTATTTTCTTTATCCGTGTTTTGCTTTTTTTCGTGGTTCCACGTGTTATTTTTTGCAGTATTTAAAATGCTTGATTTTAACATCTCCCATTCTTCTTCCACTGTTTTTCTTTCTATGGTCATTTTACAATGATTTCAGTTAGTTCTTTCTCATAATTTTCCCTTACTGCCTCGCCTTTGAGGTTTTTTAAGTTTACTGATTCACATGAATAGTCTAAACCAGGGGTGGCCAACCTTTTCAGCAGCGGGCCAAATTTCAGAAATAATATTTCCTGCCGTGCCACGCACCAAATTTTGTTTTGTTTTGTTTTTGTTTTTATAGTTTGTTTTGTTGTTGTTGTTGTTGTTGTTGTTTTGTTTGTTTGTTAATTAAAGTAAACAAGCAAGCGTGCTACAGCCTCGACCGCATCGTCGTTTCCCACTCCACGTGCCGCAACATGACTTCCGATGGACCGCATGCGGCCCGCGGGCCTCGCGTTGGCCACCCCTGGTCTAAACGAACAATCTTCGTCTGAATATAATAGTGAGGCAATTAGTGACCAACGATTTGGCGTATACTAAATATTCAAGAAAAGGCCAGATGGACACATAACCAGACTGCGACTGGGACTTTTTGCTAGTTTCTGAAGAAGAGGGTAGTGCACGAATGTGAATACCCTATTTATTTAGTATCAACTCAATTCTATCACCACAACAAAATCTGGGGAAATAATGGATTTAATAGATAGTCGAAAGAAGGGAGTCATACAAAGTACACTGCCACGCGCAATGAAAATTAAAATAGATTTAAAGAAACTAACTCTCAAAACAGCTATAAAAATACAGGAATATGACAAATGGAAGAGTAAACCGTAGCCTGGAAGAACACAAAAACAAAAACCAGGACTAGAAATCAATATGTAAGAAGAATCACTGTCAAAGAATATATAGTAACAGCGGTGGTTGTGGTCGCAATAGGGTGAGATGAGGAGGGATAACATGAACACTAGAAGGGGGAGGGCTAGCAACAGAGGTCAAAAAAGACATTTCAGACATTGTGAAAATTGTCACCTTCTCGGACACTGGAAACAATATTGCAGAAATAAGATTGCATGCAAGTATTGTTCACTAGAACACAGCCACCACAACTTCCACCTACGCGGAAGCAAGGAAAGGGAATGCACAAAGAAACTGAATAAACTGTGAAGGTGCTCACAGCGCAACAAAATAGGGTGTCTAATCTAGCAACAAATGAAGCTAATATTTGAAGGGCCATAATTATCCTCACTCCCATCAAATTTGCCCGCTCTGTGGCGTAGGTGTTACGGACGCAATATTGTCAGAATCTCCATCGCCTGTAGGCGACGGACAAGCACGACGATTAACCCGGTTGGCAGCTACTACGCAGTTGATGCCTAGTGGTCAGCATGACGCACGAAGCGCACGGGGACTAAAAGCAGGGCTAACGAGAAACATCGGTGATTAGCTCAGACTGCTTCAGGACTCGAGACAGGACGGACATGAGAGAAAGTGTTGCGTATATTCGTGTATTATGCTCTATGTGAGAAAGCCTGTATGCTGAGTAGATTCTGCTTAGGGATTGAGTGAGTGCTTTGTTCTATGCGTTTATGAACTTGTGTATTACATATATGTATTTGTCGCTAATTGTGAGCGCAGCATTATATGAATGCCGTTGAGTTGTGTGATTAAAGTGTTTCAGTTATTTTGCCGAGTGTCTGAGTACAATCATTCTTTGTGTATGATTGTTTCACTCTTGTTAGAGAACACGAGCCACTGTTAGTAAGACCCTGACAGGCAGTGAACGTGGGGGATCGTTCGGGTTTGAACTAAATTACACTTGTAAGCTAGTGAATGAACGTGAGAGAAATTAAAAGACATTTATACATTATGGATATGAGATGTGATGGCATGAAAAATGAATTGTTAAACGAATGAAAGCATGAGCGAGCAAGAGCAACAGTAGTCAGTAATTTACAGTTGTACTAAATTTCCATTAATCTGATAACTGATGACGAGACGACAATACATTTATACTTGACTGCATACAAACCTATAAACACTTAGTTGCCATCGCATACACCACAGAGTCAAACATATACTAATATTTCTCTCTCCCAAGTAAACAGGTTTGTCAACTGTAATTGTAGAAGTACTAAATTGATCTTCCCGGCTGTAAAAGACCAAGCATCCCTTCTCTGGTGCAGTTACTAACAGACTTCCAAAGCTCCGAACCCCATCGGCACTTAAGTATGTTTTTTCCTTATATACTTTTGTAGAGGATCAGGCCTTATCTGCAAAGTTTTTTCCACTATTGCATATTGTACATGTACTTTATTTGATTGCGTATTATAATTATTTTTGTATAAGACCAGTGTAACAAAATTGTAAACGTACCATGGCTACATTGCACGAATTTATTGAGTCTGGCCTAAAATTAAATCTAACCGGAGATGAGTTGTCTAAGTGGGGTGAGACAAAATATGCAGAACATGTCCAATTAGAAGAAAAAGCTAAAGAAAGGGAAGAAAGAGCTGCTGAAAGGGAACTAACAAAAGCCGAGTTAGAGGATAAGAAAGCAGAAACAGATGCTGAACTAAGAAAGGCGGAGTTAGATGCTAGAAATAAACAGGCTGAGTTAGATGCTAATAATAAACAAGCCGAGTTAGAGGCTAAGAAAGCAGAATCAGACGCTGAACTAAGAAAGGCTGAGTTAGATGCTAGAAATAAAAAAGCTGAGTTAGATGCTAAGAATAAACAAGTGGAAATCAGCGCACAAAGTAAAACAGAAGAACTTGAAATGCAGTTTAAACTTAAACAGCTAGAAATCGAAACTTCTAACGACATAGAATCTCGACAACTAGAAATGAAAGAGAAAGAAAACCAATATTGATTGATTGGTTGATTTAGGAATCGACATCACAGCATTCGGGGCACTCCCATAAGTGCTCCGTCCCCATCCTCAGCAGCCAGCGAAGAGTTCCAACACTAATAGTACCAGTAGCAATCTGATTATAAGTCCGTCTCGCCTTTCCTCTGAGCGTTGAGCGTCGGCCAAATCCCATCGTCACTCCTCGTTGTCTCATTTTTGTCAGACCATGGTAATCCATTTGCTCCTCCGAAGTGTGCACGTGCTCCCACAAGGCCGCAACCACGTCTGCCTTGTCATGTATCAATACTCCACCAAGTTCTGCAGAGCCAGCCAATCTGTCCGCCTGTTCATTTCCAAGCACACCGGCATGCCCCGGAGAAAAGATCCATGCAGACAAGTAGAAAACCAATATAAGAAGCATCAAGGAATCGCTAAAAATTTCACAACTGGGGACTGTATTTCAGCATTTACTCAAAGTTTTGAAACAATGGAGCACTACCAAGTACCAGTGACAGATTGGAATATAATTTATATGAGAAGTCTATCATGAATCACCATTATCTCCGGTGCAGAACCTCGCTCCCATAACAACCCTCCGGAAAACTTCTCGATCACAAGCAAGATGTCCCGCGTCTGATACACCAATCTGGAGCTCATCCGCCACATCCTGTATACATCTTCTCTTTGGCCTTCCTCTTCCTCTCTTACCAGACATATATCCCTCCATTATTGTTCTCTCTAAACTTTCATGACGTTTCAAGTGACCAAAATATTTCAATTTTCTTTGTTTTATCGTCTTTAATAGCCAACCCTCTTCAATATTCAGCTCTTGAAGTTTGGATGCATTTGTTCTTTTCTTTACCCAAGATATTCTTAGAACCCGTCTATAACATTTATATTCACAAGCATTTATGCGCTGTTCACCTTGTTTAGTAAGTGTCCAGGTATCACAGCCGTATGTTGCAATTGGAAAGATGGATGCTCTTAAAAATCTAATTTAGTTCTGTCTGTCCCACTCTATAATTTATTCAGTTGTTTTAGTCTTTGAAGAGCAGTTGATAGTCGTCACTTAGTTTCTTTCATTGTGTCACCATTGTTGGCAATCATACGAGAGGAAAACCCTTAGACGGAAGCTTCATGTTCGAGTATCTGTCATTTCTCGCGACGATAGCAAAGAGGACAGTCAGGCTGGGTCGGCTGGGTACAATTTTGGTTAACATAAATCTTATTCCATCTTCTAAATATAACAGAAATATTACTGCCCAGACCGTTGAAGGTCTAAAGGCAGATCATGGGGAAACATTTACTCCACCACACAGGGAGAAGAGCTCGAGACTGCACTTGAAACCAGTGACCTGGATTGTATCAACAGTGGCTGTGTCACCAGGACAGCAAGCCGTCCAGGTGATGAGGACAGTGCTATTGATCTGGCGCTGGTTTCTCCTTCACTCACTATATGAAAAAAAAAAAGAAAAAGCAGAGGCTGCAGCTAAATATACTTAATTGTTTGGAATTCACTCACTATAGTCTGTAGATGGGGTGGTCTAGGGCACCACGGCAGCGACCACCACCCTTGCAGCATATTTGTGGACAAAGGCAGAACCAGGTACCACAAGTCAACTGTCAAGACTTTCCAGTAAGACAGTACAGGGCAAGGTGTGATGAGTAAAATCAGGCGCGACAAGCGCAGAAAGCTTCAGGGCAGGAAAAAAAATCTGAGAGCAGCCACCGTGGTGGAATTTTGAGGTGGAAAAGGCCTGGGTGGATAAGCGTAGTGCTGTAAGGAAATGGCAAATCGCCAAGAAGAACAGTTGCCCATCCTAGCCCCTGCATGCGCTTAGAAAGAGAGATGGACACAAAAGTAAGCTATTTCAAAAAAACTGGTTACGGTGGTTAAACGTGAAAAATGGGCAGAGGTATGTCAAAGAGTAAGCACAGACAATTCACTAAACTTGTTCTGGCGACTACATAAAAGCATGAGTGGGGTAGTCAAGAATAAAAGAATTTCTGACTTTCAAGATGCTGACCTCATCTGGCAGAGGACTGACGAGGACAAGGGCAAAGTCCTCTTCGAACGCTATCTATAGCAGAGCAACCAGACAGACATGAGAGGCCGAAATCTTGCCAAAGAGATCACCTCAGACAGGTGCAAGGCCCAGAACATTTCGGATGAAGACACAGTGATAGTGAAAGAAATCAAGGCTGTGCTTCCACGATTAAAAAAAAAAAAAAAAAAAACAGAGCTCCAGGGCCCGATGGAATAAGATACGACGACATCAATATGTGTACCGACAACGAGCTAGAGAAACAAGCAGACATGTACAAAAACAGTATAGGCAGTACTAGCATCAAGAAGGAGTGGTTACACAGCTATGTGATTCCCTGCCGAAGCCTGGCAAAGACCACACAAAAATTCAGGGATATCGAGTAATAAACATGCAGAATACAATAGGCAAGCTGCTGGAGAAGTTAATTGCCAGAAAAATATCAAGCCAGCTAGAGAGGCAAGGTATTTTCCCACCTACCCTGGGTTGGTACCGTCCAAAAAGAGAAACCTGGACCAATGCAGCAGTTTTTGTCCATGATGTCTATGAAGTTTCCACTCAGGCAATGAAATCTCTTCTGCAGCGATTGATCTTGTGTACGCGTACAACAGAGTACCATTGGATATTTTTAATGCTTCAGCGTCTTGAACTCAAGATAAGTCCTTTCCTTCTTAGTCGGATCGCTGCAGCCCTCTTCCAACAGAAAGTAGTTTTTAGATGTGGCAGTTGGACTTCGTAACCAACAACAATATATCCTGGCCTACCACAGGGATCCACCATTATCTCGGGTGCTGTTCAACGCCTACACTGTGAGAATCACCAGCGAGCAGATCACTGGACCGGTCGGTCGTCCGACGCGTGAGAAGCTCATGGGCCTTTACGGCTCAGGCCGGAGGGAGAATTGTGAAAGAGGACTTTGGTGCTTTTGTTGAGACCACAAGTAGCCTGACTATGGAAGTCATGGCAGTAAGTAAAGCAATATCATGGCTCGAGACACAGACATTCACTAGGGCATGTTTCCTTAGCGACTCAATGAGCATGCTCAAGAGGATAGAGATGGGGTGGATCCGAAGAGAGTGGTTGCTGTCTCTGGAGCGGTCTCGACTGGCAAAAATTAGTTTCATCTTCGTGCCAGGGCTTGCAGGAGTACAAGGAAATGAGCGGGCTGACAATCTCGCAGGTAATGTTACTGTGGAGGGTGGATGCGCCATGAACCAGGCTGACATTCTGAATGCTCTACGAGAAGTAAGACTTTTGCGAGAACCAAGTGATGACTGTGAATCTACAACCATGGTCAGACTGCGAGAACAGCAAATTAAGAGAGGTGTGGCCAAGCAAGAACACTACGCAGGAAGCCAAAGAAGATTGATAAACAAACACAGAACTGGTGTCGTTAGCCGCTACACGCTGCGGGATTTGCTGAGGAGGGGATCCGAGCACTTATGGACTGAATGTTTCGATGTGCAATGAGGATGATCTGTCGACTAACTAACTAACTAACTAACTAGACCGTTGAAAGTGAGAACACAGAATTCGGTAGGATAACTTCTCGATATATTTATATATATTTTCATTTACGTACATAATTATTTGTCAATGATGTGAAGTATATATTAATTGAATTAATATTTACTGTGAAAGCAGTTGGCATTTAAATATATGTGTTATACATATTCTTCCAAAACATTCAGTAATTTAAATTACACAGAAATACTATGCTGGAAAATACATACATAGAAAGCAATGAATTTAGAATTATAAATAGCATGTACTAGCAACAGACAGCACTAACAAATATCAAAAATCAAGTACAGGTCCAACTATTAAAATACAACAGGATGTCAGACACTGTTGCCATCTCTCACCAGATATGTTTTCTTTGTTCAGCAAGAACTTAATGAGATCTACAAGCAATAAACCAAGAATAGAAATCGGTGGATAGAATACGCAATCAAGATTATGCCAATGGCACAGTGCACATATCAAGAAATGAAAATAAACTGTAAGCATTCTGGCGGCGGCATTATGCACAGTGTATCTTTGCGGGCTGTTGGCTTGCCGATACTCCTGTCTATTCCATTGTTCACATGGGGCAGTGAGAAGCATTTTGTGATATTGACTGGCACAGGAACGGAGCAATATGGGGACAACGCGTTGCCGTGAAGTTGGAACTGCGACTAACTAATTAACTAACTAACTAATGCTATATGTAAAAGAACATATGTAAGCATAACATCATAACATTACACTTGTGGTCATGACACACAACTGGCATAAGCAAATGTTTACAGTGAAACGCACTGGACAATACTAAAAAAAAAGGTATAGAAATTCAATTATCTATGATCATTAATAAAAGCTGGAAAGAACAACACAGAGATAATATGTAATGATAACTCAGACTAAGGCAGCATTCAACTGGATGAAGAAAACTATGCAGCACGCCTTTGTCTATGGAAGTAAGGAAAATATTGTTTTGATGTACTCCAGCATGCATGTAAATCACGGACACCTAATATACTTGTTAGAAAGAAACTGATGCTGCAGGATAACAACTTACAAAACTATATTATCACCTACTCAAGGACCACACATTGATTATCTTATGAGAAGAGAGAGAGAGAGAGAGAGAGAGAGAGAGAGAGAGAGAGAGAGAGAGAGAGAGAGAGTGAAAGAGAGAGAGACAGAGAGACAGAGACAGAGAGAGAGAGAGAGAGAGAGAGAGAGAGAGAGAGAGAGAGAGAGAGAGAGAGAGAGAGAGAGTGAAGAACTGTGTTTCCACGCCACCAGGACGACATGATGTGTTGGATACATAGAATGACAAGCAGGGAAAATACTAGGTGAGTTGGCAGACTGACATAAAGATGATCAACTTGTGAACTTATCAAAAATATAAGACAAAGATGCCTGCAATGGGGCATGATCATATAAGTTTACTTCTTTGATAACATAAGTAATATCTTATTGAACAACTGAGAGTTGTAACTGAGACATAAAAGCATCTGTTTTCCTACATAATAATTTCCTATTTCCTACATAGGGATTTCGCAATCGCTACATTGGATTTTGGCGGTCTCAGTGGCGAGGGAGTTAACGACGCTGTTCATAATCCCGTATACACTCGTAAGAAACACAGCTGCGCGAGATTCGGCAGCGGATCGCGTCGGTTTTTTTTACTTACTGAGGGTATGTGAGCCGTTCGTTTAGAAAGTAGTGGCAAGCTACTGAACGTAAAACTTGCCAAGACATCAACAGCACCTGAAAAATGCTGGTGTTGACTGCAATGTCCTGTAAAGGATATGCGGGGGGAAAAACAGCATTGGATATTACATTTTTCACACAGGAATTTACCATTTCCTACTTAGGAATTTATCTTTTCTTATGTATGAATTGTCCATTTATTATTCAACACTTATATATTGCATATAGTCAGGGTTTAGTCAAATATAACTGAGCTATCGTATAACAGTAGACAATATTATCCGCTTTCTGTTAGCACCGAATGTTGGGTGGCGCTCACTAAATCCAACACTTCGCATTGTGCCAACGACTTCGGACGGAAAAGACCAACTGGAAAAGTATAAACCAGATGTTTTTCAGATTGACTGCTCATTGTCCACGCTTCACATCCATACAAAAGTATAGGTTCTATATAGCACTTCAACACTCTTTTTCTTGTTTCAATTGATATCTTTTTATTCGTCACTATTTTTTTCATCTTGCATAAGGCTACCTTCGCAATGGCAATTTTTGTTTTAATCTCTTTAAGGCATCTCCCATCATATGCTATGACTGTTCAGAGATAACTGTACCGATTCACTTGCTTAAGAACAGTGTTGCCATTTTAGTACTTTTCGCGCTAAATTTAGTGCTTTTTCAAGTCAGTTACTGCGAAATTTTCCTTTTAGCGCGGCCGCGTAAATTTAGTGCTTCACAAATTTTTTTGGGTGCTTTTTGGTGCTTTTTTGGGGTGGGTAAATATTACTTTAAAATTCATTTTGGGAACACTAAAAAGCCGAATTTGAACTGAAGCGAGGGAGTAATACAGTCTTAGTACGTTACCGCGCAATATTCAACTAATTTAACCCCCTTTAATAGCAGAATACAAGTTTCCCGATGAGAAAGAAATTCGTGGAAGGTGTATCCAGTTTTTAATAGAGCTATTGATACAGCTGCGTTTACGTACACCCGATAAAGTTTGAGTGTTACAGTCCATGTCATGTCTCTTAGTGGAACTGGATGTCTACAGCTAATGAAGCTCTGTATATTGGATCTTGCTAAAATGTTTGTAGAAGATGCAGCTACTCTCACCCGCATCGATTTCCAGTGGAGAAAACTTCATCATATGCAGTGGACACAGACCTCTGACACACTTGGACTGTGGGCATAAATAGCCTCATACAGGGATGCCACCGGTGAAAATCCTTTCCAAGATCTTACAGATTTAGCTTTAACTCTGCTCATTTTACCTCATTCTACTGCGGACGTGGAGCGTATTTTCAGTCAGATGGGAGTTATAAAATCATAATTGCGGAATAGACTTAGCATAAAGAGTTTGACAGCTGTTTTGACTATTAGATATGGAATGAAAATATATGGCAAATGCTGTCATGATTATAAACTACCTAAGGATATTCTGCGAAAAATTGGATCACATCTTCTTTCAGTCATCCTCCTCATCCTCATCATCGCAGGAGCAAACACAACAGGAAATAGCTACAGAAACTGAAGAGGAGATGTTTGACTGGGATTTGGCAGATCTGGAATAAACTTCATTCTAATATTCAGTGATAATAATAAATTATAATGTGCTACTTTATAACATTTTGAATGAATACCGCCAGGGCTTGTTTTAGTGATTTCCCAAAAAAAATAGTATTGCAATTTGGTGCTTTTTTGGCTCGAAAGTAGTTCTGATTTGGATTTGGCGGATCTGGAATAAACTTCATTCTAATATGAAGTGATAATAATAAATTATACTGTGCTACCTTGTTACATTTGTAATAAAAACAGTTGGTGCTTTTTTTTTTTTTTTTTTGTGCTTCCGAACAAAATTTGGTACTTTTTTGGGGGGTGCTTTTTCATCAAAGGGAGATGGCAACACTGCTTAAGAATATGCCCAATTACTCGTATATCACACTGTAGAATTTCCTTCTTTCCAGTGACGACCATAATCTGTGTCTTCTTACTATTGAATTCTAACCCTAGTTGTTCACTGTGTGGAACAGCAGCATCTACTAAATCTTGCAGGTCCTGTTCATTGTTTGCAATCAAGACTGTATCATCTGTATATCTAATGTCATTGATGTATCGTCCCCCAATGTTGATTCCTTCCATATCTTCTATATTTCTGAAAATATTTGGTGAATATGGAGGATAGGCATTGAAACGTTTAAGGCCTCTGGGATGTTTGTGCTTGTGGCTCCCGTTTGCATTCGCATTTTCTTCATGTTGGACTGGAAGTGTATGGGTTACTCGCCCTGCTACTGAGATGAGTGCGTGGCGCGACACTGTAGCTGTGAATTTCGTGTGAAATGCTTTTACATCTTCCCGAGTTTGTTGGAGCGTGAACTGCATGTGCATGTTCGGAGCAAAGACGGCTGGCTGTGTTACAGAATTGACTGGCATTTGCCTTATGCAGAAATGTGTGGCTGCTTGTCTTTTAGTGACTGCCGCTTCCATCGACGACGAACTGTATTTTCGTGGAGTATTTTTGCGTTGCATTCTGGCGACGGCATTGTGTACAGTGCAGTGAAATGTTTGTACATCTATCCCAGGTGTGTTCGGAAAAGATGGCGTAGCTGGCTGGAAAACATCTAGAAACGGAACAGACAGCATCTAGAAATATCTAGACTTCGGAGTAATGGCTGCTGGCTATGTCGCAGAATTGACGGGCACTTGTCTTGTACAGAAATGTGTGGCTGCTGGCCTTCTGGTGACCATCACTTCCATCGACAACAAACTGTTTTCGTAGAGGACTTTTGTGTTGACATTCTGACGGAGGGATTATGCACAGTGGTTCCTGTGCGGGCTGCTGGTTGTCGAGACTCGTGTCTTTTCCACTTTTCACATGGGGCAGTGAGGAGCATTTTGTGTGAGATCCACTGGCACAGGAGCGGAGCATAGTGGGGACGACCCGTTGCTGTGAAGTTGGAACCGCGACTGACTAACTAATTAACTATCACAGTGTTGTGTAGTGACTTTAACTATGTATTATGTACTATTTGATACATATTGTGAGAAATTGTTTTTGTTCCCCGTACACACATATCTACTGTGTTCGCCAGTTATGAGGCGCTAGAACCTCTTTCCCCCAGGTAGATTGGGCCCGTTAACTATTACAGCGGCCAATTTAGGAGATGAAAACTCCGATCATAAATCCCCAAGTTTAAGGTGGACCGACGTGCCGATGACTGAATGGCCACGGGTGAGCTGGTCGTGAACGTGGACCGTCTGGTATGCGGGCGGGGCGGCGCCATTCTATGGACTCCTGAGGGACATCCCCTGCTCCTTCCCTAGCAGGCATGCTCTACTAGGGTGACCGATTATATCCTGCCTTTATATAAAACCAGCTATGGATAATAAAAAGAATTATCGCCGAAGCAACGGAGTACGTGTTTTGTGCTTGATACCTTTGACAACAGCCAGCGGGGAGAGAATACAGCGGAGGAAAAGAGGTAGGGGAGAGGGGGAAGGGGGAAGAAGAGGGCTGGAACCACAAGAAGTTGGAGGAAAACGGATCGTTTAGGACTAAAAAAATGTACGGGTTGGGTATTGAAACTGCCGTAGTGCGAAACAACGAGGACCAATACTGGAGAAACTGGTTTACGATTTTGACGTCCTGATGTTACAAGAACTGAATACAAACTCTTTTAAGTGCCCTGGCTATACATGTTACATTAACCCAATCGGACAGGGAAGTAATGGGCAGGCTCTGGTGGTCAAGGATGGTTTACAGCATTCGATACTGGATATGAGTGGGTGGGATCAGGAGAGTAAAGAGGTGCAGGGAATGCAGATACAAACTGTCCAATACAGCTGGAACCTGATAAATATATATGTAAGTGGGGATTCTTGCATAAGCAGAAAGAGTTGGGACTGGTTGAAAGATTCAGTGGATACCCTTGGTACCAGGTATCTGACATGTTGTGACTTCAATGCCCGCGCCATGAAATGAAAAAGGTCGGGAGAGAACAGACAGGGCACTGCTCTTGCTGAAGCCTTGCTTGAGACGGATGTTGTCTGTCTAAATGACAGGACACCCACTAGGCTAGCAATGAGACCGGAGTGCCATATAGTGAGTGCAAACAAAGATGACGTATATGAATTAGAGAGAAATCCTATACACTTAAAATCTCACAAAAATCTAGGAGACGAGTAGAAACAACAAATACGTCACACTGACGTAGAGTAACAACGGGGAGACTTACGGGGACATTGGAATGAGAAGGCAGTGCAATTTTTGGATGTCACTAAATTGAACTAGGCGATGGTAAGTTGACATTAAACCAGTAGCGAAATATTACTAAAGGACAAGAAAGAGGGTTAGCAACATGATGCAGAATATCGTCACGAATAAATGAACCATATTATCTATTTGTATGTGGCCAGAGTTTTTAGCCATTCCGTCTCTTGAAATTACCATATATTCTGTCTTATCTTGGTTGATAACCAGCCCCATTTGTTGGGCTTTTTCCTTTAAGTGAGTCAATATTTCCAATTCGTGAAAAAGAGTGGGTTGAAGTTCCGGAAGACATGACGGACTGGCACAATGTAATAACACTGGGTCGTGAGTGCAGAGAATGGGCAGCGGGCCGCACTGAGTGCAACAGCTGATCCAAAGTAATACACATCAAGGTGACATAGTCATCTACACCAATGGGAGGTATATTGAATACCCTAGTATTATTTTTATTTTATTTATTGTTTATTTATTGTTTATTTATTTTTATTTTTATATTGTTTTTTTGTTTTTGTTTATTTTTTATTTTTTATTTTTTTTTAAAGTTTTTTTTTATTTTTAATTTATTTTTATTTTTTTATTTATTTATTATTTTAATTAGTTTTTTTTTATTGTTATTATATTATTACTAGCTGACCCAGCCCGGCTTCGCCCAGGCCCTGGTGGGGTTCTATCTATCTATCTATCTATCTATCTATCTATCTATCTATCTATCTATCTATCTATCTATCTATCTATCTATCTATCTATCTATCTATCTATCTATTTATCTATCTATCTATCTATCTGTCTGTCTGTCTGTCTGCTTGTTTGTCTGTCTGTCTGTCTGTCTGTCTGTCTGTCAGCCTGACTCGGCCCGGCTTCGCCCAGCTCCTGGTGGGGAGCATCTAATTTAATTCAAATAAGTAGTCATAAAAGCTGCCGTTCCCGACTATCTGTCTGTCTGTCTGTCTGTCTGTCTGTCTGTCTGTCTTTCTGTCTTTCTGTCTGTCTGTCCGTACGTCTCCTCCTCCGTCTATCCCACCCTCTCTATCTATCGGGTCAGATCTATCTATCTATCTATCTATCTATCTATCTATCTACCTACCTATCTATCTATCTATCTATCTAGCTAGCTAGCTATCTATAGCTTTTGATTTGATTTGATTTAGACAGGGGACTTTACCTAAGATATAGCAATGCTACTAAAAGTTATATCCCTTTATAGAATATTTCTTATGTTAAGTCATGTAATTACAAAATGAAATTTTAGTACGTAAATAGATGATTGCCCCCTAAGAAACTATTACAGTTGGTTGCACTGGAATGAAAGGAAGACGTGTAGAAAATTTCATCTCAATCGGATGTACCGTTATCGAACGCAGCAAATACATCCCCAACCACAAACATACAGTCTCTTTTATAGATATAGATTGTTATCTGTATTATTAAGGGGGAAGGTAATCCGTACTGAGATAGTGTTCGAATAATTTGCGTTTATATGAATAGGGATTGGTGATGTCTTTGATTTCTTGTGGAAGATTGTTCCACAGCTGAGTTGCAGAGTACGTTAAGTTTGTTTTGTATAAGTCAATCCTAATCTTCGGAATGTGTAATATATTTAAACGTTTAGTGTGTCTAGCATTATATTTAAACAATGGCCAAAAGTAATTTGGAGCATTCCGATGCAGGATTTTGTGAATTAGTTTAGCTTTATTGAAAAGCAGGATTTTGCGGAGTGGTAGTAACTGACGGCGTTTATACAGGCTAGGATTGTCAGTTGAATGTTTGCTATAAATTAGACTCATGGCCCGTTTCTAGAGTGAGTAAAGTCGCTTGGTGTTTGAATTAGAACAACCGTCCCAGATTGTAGAGCAGTAGTCAAAGTGTGTCTGTATATGAGAAGTATAGAATAGTTCCCTTGTGTCCTCATCAAGGAAGTTTTTAATTGTGGCATTTGGTAGACTTTTTTCGCTGTTTGTTTAATGAGCGCTTGAACGTAAGAATTAAAAGTTAGGTTTCTATCAATGATTAGGCCTAATGTTTTGTGCTCAATTACACTTTCTACTTGCATAT
Source organism: Cepaea nemoralis (assembly GCA_014155875.1). Taxonomy (NCBI): domain Eukaryota; kingdom Metazoa; phylum Mollusca; class Gastropoda; order Stylommatophora; family Helicidae; genus Cepaea; species Cepaea nemoralis. Next base: position 441,047 of record JACEFZ010021078.1, read on the forward strand.
TATCGATGTAAAGTTGAAGTGATGTGTGTGAGCTTAGAGTTTGAAGTCTTTATCTGGTTGTTAATAACATTGATTTTGTTTTAGTGATGTTAATTTGCATACGGTTTTAATAGCTCCACCTAACTACATTATTTAATTCTTGTTGTAAAGACGACTCCAGTAAAATACAGTTTTCAGCGTTTGTGTATACTGTACAGTCGTCTGCAAATAGATCGCAGGACGACGAAAGATGCAAAGGTAGATCGTTAATATATATGGCAAATAATTGAGGGCCAAGAATAGAGCCTTGCAATACTCCAATATTGAAGGTAATGGTTTGAGACAGAGATTTATTATGTGATACTACTTGCTTTCTGTTTGACAGAAAAGATGACATTAGGGCCAATTTTCATTGTCTCAAGTTTTTTAATTAAAATAACATGGTCTATCATATCAAATGCTTTCTTGAAATCAATAAACACAGTTCTACATAGACTGTTGTTGTTTATATTCTGGTGCCAATTTTCTATCATGTTTGTTAGGGCCGTATGGCAAGAATATTTTGGTCGAAATCCTGATTGGCTGTTAACAATGAGCTTTTTGCGAACTAAATACTGTAATGTTACTTTATGGATGTGTTTTTCTAGTGGTTTAGATAGTGATGATAGTAAGGAAATGGGTCTGTAATTGTTCGGGAGACCATTGTCCAATGAACCAGATTTAAGAAGAGGGTACACTTTAGCGATTTTGAGAGCTGATGGAAAGTGGCCTTTGGTGAGACACTGATTATATACATAGGTTAGTGATATACAGATCACTGGCGCAGCACAACGGAGAATCCAGTTGCTGATTCCATCTAACCCAGATGAGGTTGTGTTTTTAGGTTACTGAGGTAAGTGAATACTTCAGTGATTGTCATTAGCGGTATGTCGGAAAGAATATCGCGGGAGCATCTATTCTCGCAAAACGATGACAGTAAAGATAAGTTGCAAGGAGATTTAGGTATTGAAGCCTTCAACTGGTCTATGTCAGTTTGAAGTAACAGCGGCTTTCCGTTGGCTAGAGGAGACTACTGCAACACATATTGTATTCATTACGGATTCAAAGAGTATGCTTAGTAAGGTGGAGACAGGAATGTTTCGTGTGGAATGGCTATCGTCGCATCAGAGGTCACAGATTGTGAGAATTGTATGGATATTTTGCCCTGGCCATGCGGGGGTGCGGGGGAATGAACATGCTGATAGGCTAGCAGGGAATGCACTTCTCGGTGGTAGATTGTCTATGAACAAAGGAGAGGTGGTCGTGCGCTTTCGGGACCAGGTGGAGAAGGCGGAGTAACAGACTGAGAACCCATTTGTGGAAAGAATGAGATTGCGGAGGGTCGGCAGGGGTTCTGGAAGAATCTCAAAACTGAGAGGGAAGTCCAGAAGAACTTTTAATCAGAAAGCGGTGGGAATGATTAGTAGTATGACTCTTCGCTGACTGTTGAACAAGGGGGCGGAGCACGTATGGGAATGTCCTGAGTGCAGTGATGTCGGTTCTTAACTCAACTCAACTCTGAAAATATTGTCATTGTAGAGGGAAAAAAGATCTGGAGACATTACACATCCCTGTCTCACACCTCTTTTGATAGGCTGATATTGACCTACTTCATTATCAATTCTGATGGCAGCTTGCTGTTTCCAATATATGTTTTTTTTTTCCAAGTCTAAGGTCTTTTCCATCAATTTGTAGATCTTCAAGCAACCTTATCATGTCAACATGTCTCACTTTATCGAAAGCCTTTGTGTAGTCAATAAAGCAACGGTGTAGATCTTTGTTTACTTCCATAAAACGTTCTATTACTGTTCTCAGTATATACACAGCATACTGTTGCGAATTAACATGAGAAGAATTAAATGTAAAATGAAAACATAAATTGAGGGTGGTGTTTTAGAGGGGGTAGTGGAGGGGGGACAAGACAATTTTCATCTTGAAATAACGTAGAGGACTAATGAAATGAACCAAGATCTATATTTATGTTTCACTGATTACACGAAAGCATTTAAAATAGATAATAAATATCATCATTATTTAGCTGGTCATTTGCAGAACCTCCCTCTCATCAGGGTCCGTGGAAAAATAATTCACTTTCTTGCCATTTCTCTTGCCTCATGCAGCCTTGTTTATATTCAAAAACAAATTGTTAATTTCATGGTTTATTTTGACATACATGATTAGCTCTTTTAATCCTTACAGGGCACAGCGGCCGAACGGGCAAAACGTTCGAAAACGCCCACGACAACTATGCGTTGAAAACACGCGATCATGAGACTTTGTGAGACTTCTCATTGTTTACGCCCGGTGTTGTCGATAACTTGATAACATGAGCGCCATTTGCAAGCATTTACTTTAAATTTGAACAGACGTTTTTATAGTTTTCGGGGTTTTTATGCTTTGTTTTTCCAAATAGATTTTGACGATTCTTCAAGTAATAGCGGAGATTTTGCTGGGTTCAATTTAAGTGACATTGAAGTGCACGAAGTTGACTATGAATTAGATATCAGCGAGCAGTGTACACACTTCGGATCTCTCGGAGACTTTTAAAACAATTCCCAATCAAACAAATGAGTATGCCAGACAAAAAGATCGAACAGATAAATGATCGAGCATGGGTTCCAACAAATGAAACCAAAATGCAGGCAACATTGGATTATTTATTTCACATGTGAATAAAGTAATAAATCTGCATTCATTTTCCTTAATTCTTATTTTCATTTAACAATCTTTTTACTAACACCTTAGATTTGATGTTTCCACTAACATTACCCTAAATCTTATGGGAAACATAAAAAATTTTGCCTGTTCAGAGTCACAAAACGGAAAAACGTGTACCATGTAAAGGGTTAATCCACTAGCCAAGTGTTCGAGGAAAGGACTGGCGATTTTTTTTAGGGGCGATTTTTGCAACGTCTTTAGTTCTCTATCTCACTACAGTAATCTATACAATGACTGGCATGTTTTTGTAATGTCTTTATTTCTAACTCACTACAGTAACCTACACAATGGCCGACACGCTTTACTTCTTTTAGCTCTATCTCACTACAGTAACCTACTCAATGACAGGCATATTTTTGCAATGTCTTCTTCTTCTGCGTTCATCCGAATTTCTTTTTCGGACGTGACTGCGTTGTGCCTGTGTACAGCAGAGCTGCGTTCTTGCGCCGTTAGGCCGACACATCCGACTTCTGCGGGCATTTGTTGACCGGGTTAACCTTCTCGGGGGTTTCTTAGGACGTTTGAATCTCACTGTTGTGGTGTTATCCCCCATCCTAGCTGGCCCATATAGAACAGCCAAAGACATCCTGGTCAACAATCAAGGGAAGGCAGGGGCAGATCATGGGCATTCCCCGCCATCCAAGGAGGCTTCCATACTTGCAGAGCCATCACAAAGCGCTCTAGTACTGGGCTCACCCAAGGAATCGTCACGTCCTGCACATGGCTGCTTAGCCTCACTTCCGTATATTGGGCCTTCATAATTGTGGTATGAAGTGTGGCAGTCTAAATACATCTTCATGCACATTTAGATGTCAGCCTGAATGTAGTTAAAGTAAGCTGCAGTCAACTTGAGCTTGTTGATATCTCCATATCTTTCTCTGTTCTGCATATATTGGGCACTCCTGCAGCAAATGTTTAGCTTTCATTTTACCAGTTCCACAATTACATTCATCGGTATATCCTATCTTTAGTTTATTGAACAAGTGGTGTTTCAGCATGTTATGTTCTGTGCGGAGTCTGAAGATTGCTACTTGTTCTCTTCGGTTGAGTTTGTACTACGCATCATCCTTCTGGTGGCCTAGATGCTGTCGCGAAAAAACTTGATAGTTTCGATCGATGACAAACAAGACCCGACATTCGTCTGCAAAAACAGGCAATCCTTCGATGAGCAGGGGACTGAGGAACAAAATACGTTGCGAAAATTGTCTGCATACGGTCGGCATTTCTGTATGATGTGGGTTGTTCGAGAAACGTACAATGGCGCCATCCGTCTACAAGGCGGGAGTTAGCCTTTGAAGTGATAGACGGAATGTCTGGCCAGACGTTGGATGGAGTCTTGTGATGTGGAGAAGGTTCTCTAGATCACAGACAGGAGACAATTTCCCAGATGAAAGGGGACACCAGCCAGATGTTCACATTGAATTGGGAAAAATAAAGAGAAAAACAACTTCTCGACGCCTCTGCGTCTAGACAATTTGGTGACGTCACTCAAGCCCCGATATAAAAGCGGTTGCGGTAAACAAGTTCGAGGAGTCGACCAAAAAATTCTGAAGTGTTAAAGATCGGCGCAGTATTCCGAGTTGTGTTAATTGAAAGAGACTATAGTGTCAAAGTGTTGATAATGTATCGGCGGACATAGATCCAGTCTGGGATTGCATAGTCTCAATCATCAACCGGAATAGGCATATGGTATTCTATTAATCATATCTAACTTAGAGTATGATTAGGAATAGAGTACAGTACTGTGCGGTGATATAATGTATTATAGGTGCGGTGATAGAATGTTCTATAAGTGCGGTGCTAGAAAATATTATAGGAGCGTCGGCACTAGTGTCCTATTGTATGGCTTTAACTAGCTTGTGTGATATATCATTTTACTCAGGGAGTTGAGGACAATGTAGTGGGATAATAATTAGAGAGATTGAGGATGGTTGGGAGGGAGGAAGGGAATGTGAAATGGTAGGATCCTCCAGTAGGGCATCTGCTGGGTTTCTACCCGTTCCTTTATTCTTTCCTGGTGTTGCCATGTATCAGACCAATGTGATGAGCTATTTGGCCGTATGACAGAGATCGGATCTCTGTTATAGATCTGAGTGCTGCTATTGGCCTACACTCACCTAATTTCGGTCAGGATTGAGTTGCTCTCACCATGATGTTCTCTACTCAACAGGTTCCACTTGAGTGTGAGATGATTTATTACGAAGAAGCAGTATCAAAGTTTTATACAATGATGGCTCACGGAATGAAGACAGAGGTTGCTGGGAGGCGTTTACACGGGGCTCAAAACCTAGTTGGTCTGCAGAAACCTGGCTTCTGCTGAGCCGGACTTGATGAACATAAGTGTTGTGTTTACTGAGTGATAAGCTTCATCACCTAAGATTCATAACTCATATACCAAGGACACACACACACACACACACACACACACACACACACATATATATATATATATATATATATATATATATATATATATATATATATATATATATATATATATATATATATATATATATATATATATATATATAGGTTGTTTGTTAAAGAGGGGGGAAATCTTATAATCAGAGACTTGTGAACAGTAGATTTTCCCAAGTGACATTTCAGTTAATTGAAAGATTCTCTGTTCAACAAACATTATTAAACAGAGTAACTTCACCGTGTTTGTTAGAGTGAAGACCAAGATCGAACAGTGTCTAACTGATGACCAGCATCCTGTTTGTTCGAGCGTTATCGGAGAAAGTCGTCACGTGGACGGAGAAACATCTTCTGGGTGAGGTTCACTGTCCGGAATACATGGTGATGTTGTGTGCTCAGCACAGTGATGTAACAGACTTTGCTCCTGATTCACTGGTCTGATTCTACATACACATTAGAATATTCGACACACATTCTACACATTACACACACACACACACACCTCTCACACACATACTCTTTGTTTTAATAAATTAATTGTTGTATTTATTTGTTAAAGCTAGAGTTGTTGAGTATGTTGTGTTGGGGAAGAATGAGAAGGGGCATGATCCAGGGGTGAGTGAGAGTAAGAAAGAGGTGTCTACAGACTGACGAAGTTTTGTGGACGGATTCTTGTGGTTTCTCTAGGACAATAATATTGGGTTAAAAAATTGTTGATGTTGATTCCCCTCACTCCAGGGACGACACTAAAGTAATAAAGGATTACTTACGACAGATGCTCTGATTCCCATTTGGTTCTATAAGTGCTTTTTATAAACCTTTTTGCCTCATTATAGGTTATGTCTATGTCAGGCTGTGGTAATCGTCCACCCTCTTTTGCTAGTCTGTCAGCCTCTTCATTTATGTGATGGGATCCACTGTATTACAACTTTTTTTGGATTTCTGGCATAGACCATGGAGTGCTGCTCTTAGGTCAGCTAGTTCTGTGCTGTTTTTGCTCTTCAGTATTGAGACAGCTGACTTTGCATCTGTGAAAATAGCTATTTGCTTCTCTTTATTGTCCTCCATCAAGAGCATTTCTGCTGCAGTTTTCAAAGCCTCTACCTCCTCTTTGAAGTTACTTGAAAATTTTCCAGTTGCCACTGTGTTTTTTCCACTCCATTTTTTAAATTAAGGAGAATTCCTCCTCCTCCATTTTTAATTGAATCTTTGGCTGATCCATCTGTATATGCATGGGCCCAATTGCTGCTTGGGTAATGTTCTTTTATGTAGTTTAGGGTTATTTTTCTTCTTTCGGCTTCATTCTGAGTGTTCTTTTTCTCAATACCAGGAATGTTTTTTATCATCTCAGGCAGATGCTGCTGTCTCCAAGCTGGGAACTTGTGTGCATTGTAAATGGGTTTGACTGTTGATATGTTAAGTATGGGATATGCCCTAATTTTTCGTTTTGCAGTTTCTACAAAGTTTCTACGCTTCAGTCTTCCCTTTCCAAAACCATTAAACCTGTTATACATAGGGTGGTCTGTCAATCTTCTAAATTTGTCTACTTGTTGCTGGGCTCTGCTATCTCTTCTATCCTGCATTGGTTGTAAACAAGTTATCTTTTCTAGTTCATTAATAGGCGTTGTCTTTAGGCTTCCAGTTATGATTCGCATTCCTTGATTTTGGACTCTATTTTGTTAAAGTTTGACTTAGCTGATGTTGCCCAAGCTGCAATGCCATATTCTAGTACTGGCCTCTCCCGTCCAGTATATAACTTCCTGAGAACTTTCTCATCTGCTCCCCATGTTGTACCAGCAAGCTTTTTCATGATTGCCATTCTTTGCCTTGCTCTTGTTCGATTTTTCTCAACCTGAGTCTTCCATGTCAGGCGACGATCAAAGGTGACTCCTAGATAGTTTGGATATTTTTCATGGCGCAATATTTTCTCATTCAATACCAGCTTAGGTTGCTGAGTTTTATTTGAGAGGTAGAACACTGTGCATGTTGTTTTCTCCTCATTTATCTTCACTAGCCATGATTTTGACCTGTCCTCTAGCGCTAATAAGGCTTGCTGTATTCTGCTGTTAGCTGTACTAATATATTCTTCAGATGTCCATATGGCTAGGTCATCTGCAAAAGAGGATGTGTGTACTCTGGCTGGAAAATTTTCTGTGATGTCATTTATATATGCTAGGAATAATGTTAGTGAAAGAACTCCTCCTTGGGGGACACCTTGCTCTAACAGCATCATTTTTCTTGGTTTGACCTTGTACTTTAGTCCTGGCAGTTCTGTTCTCAGGGTAGTGGCTGATCCATTTATACATTTTCAAACAAACATGCATTTTTTGCAGTTTTACTTGCAGTCCTCCCTTCCATACTTTATCAAATGCTTTTTCTACATCTATCCAAACCGCTAGTGTGTGCTTTTTCTCTTGGAAGGCATACTCTATTTCCTGAGCTATATAGGTTATTTGATCTTCAGTGGATCTGTACTTTCTGAATCCTGCTTGGTGTGGTGTTAAGAATTGGTTTTCTTCCAGATGCCATATTAGCCTGCCATTAGTTAGTTAGTTAGTCGCAGTTCCAACTTCACAGCAACGGGTCGTCCCCATTATGCTCCGTTCCTGTGCCAGTAAATATCACACAAAACGCTCCCCACTGCCCAATGTGAAAAGTGGATAAGACAGGAGTCTCGACAAACATACACTGTGCATAATGCCGCCGCCAGAATGTCAACACACCAGTCCCCCACGAAACACCCAATTCATCTCTGATGGAATCGGCAGTCATTTTCCTATCTGGATGTTTCCTAGATGTTCACCCACACAGTCCACGAAAATACAGTTCATCACCGACGGCAGTGGCAGTCAACCAGAAGCCCAGCAGCTACGCATTTCTGCATAAGGCAAAAACCGGTCAACTCTGGGACATAGCCACCTGCCATCGCTCAGAACATGCAGTCACATTCCAAAAAAACTTGGGCAGATTCAAAAGCACTTCACATGAAACTCACAGCTCACAGTGTCGCGCCACGCACGCACTCAGTAGCAGGGCGACGGAACCATCAAGCCTCCTTAGTCGCCTCTTACGACATGCGTGGTAGGTTACAGTGTTGCTATTCTTTGTTTCCCTTATGGGCCCCGGCAACACACGGGAGAGCCTGCCATTGATAATGCGTTCCATTAATTTTCCTACACAGCTAAGTAGACTGATAGGTCGATAGCCATTTGGTACTTCCAGATCTTTTCCTTTCTTTGGTACTGGTATTAGTATAGCTTCTATCCATGCCTGTGGGACTATTCCTCTCTTCCAGCTGTAATTTAGGACTGTAAGTAGTTTCTTTTTTGCCTTAGTGCCTAGTCCTATTAGCATTTCATTTATGATTCCATACTTTCCTGGTGATTTCTTCTTTTTTAGGGTATTCATTGCCTGTTCCATTTCTTCCATTGTTAGATTTGCCATCATATATTCTGCTGCTGTCTCTGTATTACTATGATGCATCTGTTTGTCTTTGATTGCTTTCTTCTGTTCGATTGTAATATCAATGTGGTTTATTACACTGGCATAGTGTTCCATTAGTGCATTTGCAGCCTTTTTTCCTGTCAGCAAGGCATCTCCTTGTTTAATTGTTATCTGTTTGTTTCTAGGTCCTTCATTGTTCATGGCTTTCACTAGTTTCTATAGTTTGTTTCCATCCCTGTCAAAATTCAGGTTTTCTGTTTTTTCCCTCCAACAATCTCTTGTTGTTTGATTTACTGTTCTTTTATATTTTACTGAGATGGCTTTGAGAGAGATGTTCGCTTCAGTTGTTTGTTCTCTCTCTTCTGTCTTCCTGGCATCTTCAACTTTGTCCTCCAAAATTTGTAGTTCTTCAGTCCAGTATGGTTTGTAACATTTCCTCTCTCCTCTTGGAATAGACTCAGTGGCCGCCTGTATTATTGCTCTGTTTAGACTTTCCACCATTTGCTTCATGATGCCATATCGTGTATTTATGTTTTCACAATAGTTATCTGTTAGTATGGCAAATCTGTCCCAATCTGCTCGTTTGTAATTCCAGCGGGGCAAAGGCTTTTGCTTCTGTGGAACATACTCCATATTCATTACAAGCTTGATTGGTCTGTGGTCACTACCTGCTAATTGGTCAAGCACATGGCGATCGAATTTGTGGAGGATGTGTCCTGTGCAGACAGCTAAGTCTGGAGTAGAAGTGGTAAGCCATCTTCTGGAGTAGAAGCTCGGTGTGTCATCCGCTTTGTTGAGTAGATGGAGATTTGAGTCTATTTCCCAGTCCTCCACTTCATCTCATCTTTTGTCAGTATCTGGGTATCCCCATCTTTCTGAACGGTTATTAAAGTCTCCGACAATAATGCAGTTTGTGTCAGTTATATTCATGTTTGAGAGTGTAAGGCCCTTATCCGCTGGGCTATACAGATTGTAAATTCTTATTTTCACGTCCTTTATTACTATATCAACACCTATAATTTCCGTTTGGCTGTCAGAGATCACAGACACTTCGCTGCAAGGTATTGTATTTCGTGTAAGTATTAGAACTCCTCCTTTGTGTCCTTCGCGGTCGAAACGTGTTGCCTGATAATCCTCTGACTGAGAATTTGCGATTGGCGTTGAGGTGTGTCTCTTGAATGCATGCCACATCTATTCTATCTTTATGAAGACGCTGTGTTAGGGAGACTTTCTTGTTATAAACTCCTTCAGCATTCCACTGTAGTATGTTGAGTGTCCGGGGTATTTGGTCAATAGCTCTTAACCTACTCCTCTGTGCCTTGACTCCACAGCACAGGGGAACGTGACCGCCAGTAGTCATGGGTGGACCCCCTCGAGGCAGGGGGCCTGGCACTATCACCGCCTGATGGGACTTCGCGGGACTAGCACCATAACGACTAATTTTGATTTGTGACATCATGAATTAAGTTACGTTGCACTACTTTGTCAAGCCTGTGGCTCAGTGCATCCGATTTCGACAAGCATTTTTTGGGGTGCTTTCCCTAGCCTTTGACTTTCCCAAGCCACCTACAAGGCAGCAGGTTTGTGTGTCTCTTCGTCTGGTCCCTCTCCCTTGACCTGTCCGACATGGGTGACCCTACCAGTAGCTGTGCTACCGTCGGCATAGCTCTTGGGGTCATTGGAACACACAAGCCCCTCTACCTCGTCACAGTGGACACACAGCAGAGGGGATTTTTGCAATGTGTTTATTTCTATCTCACTACAGAAAACTATACAATGGCAGGCGTGTTTTTGTGATGTGTTTACCTCTATCTCACTACAGTAACCTACACAGTGGCCGGCAGGTTCACAATAACACTTGCGAGTCGAGAAATGTGAATGAAAGAAAGCGTGTCTGGCGTTCATGTCTCTGCACGGATTTCCTGTTCTTGTTCTGGGTCACATGTATTGATCCCTACGTGTTATCGACTTAAATCATCTGGCATCATGTATCTCGGTTTTCCCCTGCAACTTCCACACCCGATCTTTCCAGTGGCCAGGTGTTCTCTAAATCCTAGCATTTCATTATATGACTACATCAAGACTGTCTCTTTCTTATATTCTGTATATAATGATCTACTTTCTACAGCCTCTTGAAGGAAGTCGTTATTTATTATAGCAATCCAAGATATTTAAGATTTCTTAGAAACAACATCTCTGCTGCCTTAAATCAGCCCAAGACACAATGTTTTGATCGATACCTGGGGACAATAGGAAAACGCATTTAGTGCAGATTTGGCTAGTGGATTAGAAGAACTGATCATGTATGTCAATTCACTTTTTTTTATACAAACGAAACAAACATAATGTCCATAGGCAGAACTTGATGCAAATCAAAGATCATAATCAACAATGAAGAAGTTGAAAATTTCACAAACTTACAGTCACTTGGATCCATACTCAACAATGGGGAATGTTCACAAGAAGTCGAACGCAGGTTGGCCATAGCAATGTGGAGGTTAAGCAGTATTTAGAGCATATGGCACTGTCAGGGTCTTAAACTTGGCTCGTTAACCTAACACATGTGAGACAGTACAAGTACAACGTGATTTGACTTGAGACTCAACGACACAACGTTCAATGGATTTATTTACAGATCATATAAACTACGATGATCACTACAAGATATACTTTACACTTCAATACACTTACATACACAATACAGCTCATAGTCTATCTCTCAAGATGTCCAGACACTCGACTTTCAGGCACAGAAACCACACAACGCCTTTCTCTCATCATGCGTCCAGTCGAGTCCACGTCCCAGAGCTGTCTGCCTATAGCTCGCAACTTGCCTCCCACCTGAAGTGGCTTCACGAGGCATGCGTGCGTCTTGCGTCGTCCTTGCCTGACCGCTGGCCGTCTCGTCAGCCAGCAAACCTCGCAGGCAGGTAACTACTACTCGCCTGGCGGCGTAACGACGTTACGGCATCCCTGCTGGGGACTAAGTCGCCTGGCGGGCGTAACGATGTCACTGCATCACTGCACTCTTCTAGACTCTGACATGCTCCCCCGGCAACTTCATGAAAGATGTCATCTTTCATGTATAATATATGTACATACTGGGTTAGTATTTTAACCTTGTCAGAGTCAACCCTCTTGTTGTTATATACATTGGTATCAGAATACCTAGAAATACACATATGCCATAGAAACATATAATACATGGAAGTTGTATTCAACGACATGTGGTGTTCAACCTTTATCACTTGTCAGGTTTCATCCTCTCGATGGCTGGTTACCTCAATTGCATAATTGACCCAATCAGATCGGTAGTACCAGCTTCACGCATCTACCTCGCAGCCTCCAAAAAAAACGTAATAATATGGTTCTTGAACCAAAAACCATCTGCTAGACCGAAATACGGCTTTTACATAAGTCGCATTAAACGCTCAAAACCTGACCTTATTTGGCCAGGAGCTCTTGTGTTGGTCTGCAATGTCGGCAACACTCTGCCATGCCCAGTAGATGGCTACCTGGTGTGTTAACATTCTGGCAACAACATGGCTATTTATATACAACACATTACAGTATACATTTCAAATTATGGCCCTTTGTGTAATGATGTAATAACCATTAAATGAAAGGGAAGTAACTTCAAAATTTATGAACTATAATATTTTACAATAAATATTCTATTTCTTAGCGTCATCGCTTGATCTTTCTTCATACTAACGAGAAAAAGTCGGTAGTATGAATACATTAATCAAGATATGATTCTAAGATTACACTACATAAATATATAAACACACAATTCGTGTATTTAAACTTGTTGATTCCTAAAGATTTTAGAATCGTCATAGCTTTTTAAACTTTTGTATGTCGTCTGCTAATTTTGCTCTAAATTTCTAACTAATCCGGAAATACACACGAACGCTAAACAGCTGATGTTGAAACTTGTAGAACACACTTGTTCCGGTCTGATGTAGTCACGGAATGTACAATGTTCTAATAGTTCATGTGTTGGGTGTTTCACTGTAAAACTTTCTGGATTTCGATTGACTGCAGTGGTGTAGCTGTCAATGTTTAGGTCACACTTTCGCACACGGAGTTAAAATATCACTGGAAAGTTCCAAACGCGGAGATACCACTGTCAAATTGGATAGTTCGCTTACGGTAAGTTTTTGAGCGAATGTGGCACTGTTCTTGTTTTGTACTATATACAATTAATAAAGTTCGCTTTCTACCACACACTACACAATTATACACGACAATCACTACATTACTTAGTAAAATAAGAACACTATATATATTGGGAGTAACCCCTATCACATCACATAGTAGACTTTACACAGCTTTTTGTGAATGGAAACAAAATATTCACTGATGGATGGCTGTGTTGGTATGAGCGTATTTTACGCTGCACTCAGACATTGGTGCTTACTGGGTCGGTCGGACAACGGGACAAAAGATCGGCTATGTTGTTGGTTCTGCCTGGGATATGTCGAACCTCGAAGCTGTAATCTTGGAGCTTAAGAGACCAGCGCGCTACCATCTGGTTTGAAGGTACACCTGAATTTATAAATCGCAAAGGGCTGCTGTCAGACTCCACAGTGAAATGGCGTCCAAGAAGGAATCTGGACAATTTTGTTATACCCACCACTAAAGCTAGGGCTTCCAACTGAGGTATTGACCAAGCCCGTTCTCTGGGTTTCAGTTTCCTGGATACGAAGTACACAGGGTGAAGTATGTTGTTATGCTCTTGCAACAAGACTGCTCCAATCGCCACGGAGCTCGCGTCTGTACGCAATCTGAAAGGTAAATGGAGATTGGGCAATTTCAGGATAAGATTATTTAAGCTATTATCAGAAAAACACGCTAATACTTTTTGGAATGCAAATTTTAGGCATTCATTGCTTACAATTTTCTCCGGTTTATCTTTTGTTAGTAAGTTAGTAAATACTTCAGTCAGTTCAGAAAAATCAGGGATGAACTGTCTGTAATAATTTATAAGCCCCAACAAACTTCTGACTTGTTTTTTCGTAGTCGGAAGTGAGAGTTTTAGTATCTTGGACACAATGTTATCGTCTGTCGTGACAAAGCCATTGGATATTTTGTACCCCAAGAAGGATATTTCCTGGTAGGCTATGTCTACTTTTGCAGGCTTTACCGTCAGTCCGTGCTGTCTAATACGTTCAAATGTTTGTTCTAATGTCTTTATGTGGTCTGTCATCGTCTCTGTGTGAACACAGATGTCGTCAATATAGCAAATAATATTAGGAATGTCTACCAGTAAAAGTCGAGTCATGCGTACGAATGTTGCTGGGGCATTGACAAGCCCAAATGGAAGTTTGCACCATTCGTACAGTCCCCAAGGTGTGGCAAAAGCTGTCAGATGTCTGCTCTGTTCGTCTACTGCTATTTGCCAATATCCTTTAGTCATGTCTACCTTCGTAAAGAACCTAGCGTCTGTCAGTTCTGTCAGTAGATCGTCAGAGTTTGCCATCGGCTCCAGATCTAGAAGAGATATTTTATTGAGCTTTCTATAGTCGACACATAGTCTTATTGTGTTGTCCTTTTTGCGTCCTATGACCATTGGAGATGAGAAGTCTGATTGGGATCGTCTTATGATGTTGTTTTTCTCTAAGTTAATGATCTCCTGATGTAAGTGTTCTTTGTAATGAAATGGTGTAATGGAATGGTGTATGGTCTGCATTTTATGGGTGTGTTTGACGTGAGTGTGATGTGATGCTGTACTAATTCTGTTTGTCCTGGGTTGTTGGAGAAGATGGTGTTGTACTGTTGTATTAGCTGTTTGCAACTGTCTGTTTCTGCTTGAGTTAACTTTGGGTTGATTTTAATCTCCTTCAAGCAGTCTGTCGTGTCTAATGCAGGTGTTGGAATTTCGTCACTAGCCTCGTCATCTTCATGGTCTATTATCACTGTACAAGCTGTTGTCTCGTCTTGTTCGTTGTCTCTGTTGATGTATGGTCTTAGCATATTTATATGAAATATTTTGTGTTTGTCTTTTATTTGGATCTCGTAGTTAACTTTGGGTTGATTTTAATCTCCTTCAAGCAGTCTGTCGTGTCTAATGCAGGTGTTGGAATTTCGTCACTAGCCTCGTCATCTTCATGGTCTATTATCACTGTACAAGCTGTTGTCTCGTCTTGTTCGTTGTCTCTGTTGATGTATGGTCTTAGCATATTTATATGAAATATTTTGTGTTTGTCTTTTATTTGGATCTCGTAGTCTACAGGTGAAATCTGTCTCGTCACTTTAAAAGGTCCCTGCCACGAATCAGTCAATAAGTGTCTGTCACTAGGTAGTAGAAGAAGAACGTCCTGTCCAGGTGTCAACGTTATTGTCCTGTTACCTTTGTCAGCATATTGTCTATAAGTAGCACCAGATAATTTTAGTGCATCTTTGCAATTATACAAGATTTGATGATTCTTTCACGCAATGATGTAACATATACGTATGATGATATGGGTTTAAGTACTGGAGTGGAGTCAGTTAACATTTGATGATAAATAGTTAATGGGCCACGTGGTTTGGCACCATAGATAAGTTCAAAAGGAGAGAAACCGGTACTAGAATGTGGTACCTCGCGATAAGCAAAAAAGAATAGCTGGTAGATATACATCCCAGTTATTGGGGTGCTCTTGCGTGACTTTTGCAAGCATGTGCTTTAAATCGCCGTTAAACTTTTCTATAATTCCACTGGAGTGCGGATGGTACGGGGAATTGAAACATTGCTTCACTCCCAACATTTTTGTGAAAGCTTGGGTAGATGCGGCGATAAACTGAGTGCCCCTATCTGATTGGATAGTGTCTGGAAATCCTATCCGAGAAAATATATGGAAGAAAACTTCCATTATATCATTGGCAGTTATGTTCTTTAGCGGAATCGCTTCTGGCCAGCGGCTACATTGATCAATGAGAGTTAGAATATATTTATTCCCTCTAGTTGTTGTATGATTGAGAGGGCCCACTACGTCGACAGATAATTTCTCAAAAGGTCGACTGGCTAAGTCAGTAACTTGTAACTTTGCCTGTGGGTGTTTACCTTTTTTTACCAGTTTCTGGCAGATGTCACAACTTCTGCAATATAGTTTAATGTCATTGCAAAATTTGGGCCAATGAAACTGTGTCAATAATCTTGATCTGGTCTTAGCGTATGCCATATGCCCTGCAAGAGGTATATCATGGGCAAGATGTAAGGCTTGCTCACGATAATTAGTTGGCAAAACAGTTTGCTCTGTTGTGTTGTCACCTCTGGTATAATACCTAGTGAGGATATCATTTTTCACAGCAAAATGCCATTTTGCATTCTTGGTTACCTTTGGCTTTTGGCCGATCAGATTAAAATATTTTGACAATGAAGGATCAGCCTTTTGAGCTGTTACAAACGTTTCCTTCATGGTGTTAGTAGGTAGTGATACTGGGCTAAGCATTTGTATAGCCTCAGTTTGATTACTTTCATCTTGCACTCTAGCAGTAGATCTAGTTACTGCGTTCACACATTCAATGATATCAGATGGTGATGAAACAATGTTATCAATGATGTCATGAGATCTTAGTGCTACATTAGCTGTCATACATTCATTAGGTGGTGTAACATTATCAATGATGACATTTGATGGTGATGTTATGATATCATCAATACAAAGAGATGTTATGTCATGAGGTTTATCATTCACCTCTGGTAAATTTCCAATTATAATATCACACACCGGGTTTGTTAATGCAGCGCACTTTACTTTCCCAGTGAGGAAAGGTGTTTCAATATATGCCCATGCTAGTGGGTACTTTTCAATATTGCCTGAGAATGTTCTGCATGTTACGTGCCTGCCTGTATAGTCTGTAGGAATTATGAACGTTCTCTTCAGACCAATAAGTGAACTGCCCGTGTCACGAAGGACTGTAGCAGACTTGCCATTCACATATCCGTGATGGATGTTTATCCTGCCTTTGGAATCTACTACCAAATTAGCTTCTTCATTGGCAATAGGGATGGAGTGGCCCCATGTTAAAATGCCATCTTCATAAAAGGTGTTACAAACAGTACATTTATTTGCGTTAAACATGTCAAAAGCCTGTGCTGAGTTCACAGGATGTTTCTCTGATTGTTCTTCATCTGACGATGAACTGTCAAACAAGGCGGCATTTGCTTTGTTGGTCATTTGCCTACCTTTACAATCATGGCGATAATGTCCGTACGCCTTACAGAGGAAACATTTACGCAAATTTCTGAAGGATCTACGCTCCTTATCTTGTCTGTTTACCATGTTTTGTAGATAAGTATTATATGCGGGGTTCATGTCGCACATCTCACCTTGATGGTGTGAAAGTTTACAATAATTACAGTGATTATACTTCTCAGATGTAGGCCTATGAGGTTTCTGCCTACTATAGGGTTTCTCATAGTTAGCCGATGCTACAAAATTTATGTCAGTAGCTTCACTGGCAAAACAATGTTTGTTGGCTGTGTAATAAGCCGAACCACGTCTCTCAATCTCATCTACACTAGTGCATTCATTCTCCTGCAAAAATTTTGAAAATGCTGATGGAATGGATGAAATGATTTTGTCTCTGATAATCAGATCTTCTAATCTTTGATAGTTTTTGTCAATTTTAGCTGCTGAAGTCCATTTGGTAAATATATCTCGGACTAAGCAGAGGTAATCAGAGAACGTTTGAGTCGGTTTTGGGCTCAACTTGCTGAATTGTTCTCTGTAACCTGCCTCATCTAACATAAAATGTGCCATAATCTTTGCTTTCAGATAATGGTAATCTTTTCTGAGGTCTTTGGGGATGGTCTCAATGACTTTAAGAGGCTCCCCTGATAAACTCCTCATATAAACAATATTCCATTCAGACAGTGGAACCTGGTAATGTTCCATTAAAGTCTCAAAATTTTGGGTAAAGGCTGCGATGCAGTCACCCGAGGTATAATTACGTACAATACCTTGATATTTCTTGTACTGGTTTTCTTTCTCCAGTCTCTCAGATTTCTTAGACTCTTTGTTAATGGCAGTCTCAGTATCAAGTTGTTTCATCTTTAACTGTAACTCCAATTCTTCTCTCTTACTCTGAGCTGCTATTTCCGCCTTCTTTAATTCAATATCTAATTCGGCTTGCTTTGTCTTTGCAGCCAGTTCTAACTCTGTCTGTTTTGCTGCAGTTGCTGCCTCTGCTTGCTTTAAGGCTGTTTCTGCCTCTACTTGCTTGGCAGCTCTTTCTGCTGCTCTTTCATCGCGTTCATTAGCTTTCTCCTGTACTAGGAGGTATTCAGAGTATTTCCTTTCGCTCCATTTTGTTAACTCATCACCTGTTAACTGTAACTTTAACCCCATATCGATGAAATCATTTAATGAAAACATGATGGAAAATGCAAATGAAATACCAGCCACACAATTTGTTACAAGTGGTTAGTAAAGTTAACAATTTACAATTGTGTTCTATTGACAATACGTGCCTAAAATTGCATCCTAAAGTATATGAAAAGAAAAATATACTCAAGTGCCCTGGATGCGGTGAAGAACGGTTGGAAATCGGGCTAGGAACTGTAGGGTCGCTACTTCGAAAACACAAATGACCTCTACGGGCAAGGTTTCAGATGGTACGGAAAACCTGCTTTGTTTTTGGAGGAAATAAATTAGCGTCTATTTGATGTGGTGTGCCTGCTTGTCACTAAATATTGATTAGGTTTGTATGGCGTTGAGTGTAATTGTAGGTCGTAAGTTTGTCCGTCAACAATTTTTTTTTTCAAAACACAAGTCACTTTCTTTCCCAGAACTTTCTGCTTTCCACAACTCAATTCACAAAGACAATCTAAATATATCTCAACACTCTACAACATTGATGACACATCACTTACATCAAGATAACATTCAGTAAGGACATAGACATCAAGTTTACAAGATGGCGACAAGGTCACAATGGCGACAAGATCACAATGTCGACAAGGTCAAAACGGTGACAAGTTCAACAATCACAAATGTTTTACACGTTTACAAGATCAAACAATATGTATGCACTGTACTTTTACAACTAGTCTCCATGTTTAAACAATGTAGTAATATATCAAAATGAGCCTTCAACAATCACATTTACTTATACTATAAAGTTTGACAAAAATTCTAAGTTGACAAACTCTAGTTTTAAATGTTAATCACATAAACACGTTCATTTCAAAGCCGGACGAATGCCACCACGTCCACACATGTCAGGGTCTTAAACTTGGCTCGTTAACCTAACACATGTGAGACAGTACAAGTACAACGTGATTTGACTTGAGACTCAACGACACAACGTTCAATGGATTTATTTACAGATCATATAAACTACGATGATCACTACAAGATATACTTTACACTTCAATACATTTACATACACAATACAGCTCACAGTCTATCTCTCAAGATGTCCAGACACTCGACTTTCAGGCACAGAAACCACACAACGCCTTTCTCTCATCATGCGTCCAGTCGAGTCCACGTCCCAGAGCTGTCTGCCTATAGCTCGCAACTTGCCTCCCACCTGAAGTGGCTTCACGAGGCATGCGTGCGTCTTGCGTCGTCCTTGCCTGACCGCTGGCTGTCTCGTCAGCCAGCAAACCTCGCAGGCAGGTAACTACTACTCGCCTGGCGGCGTAACGAAGTTACGGCATCCCTGCTGGGGACTAAGTCGCCTGGCGGGCGTAACGATGTCACTGCATCACTGCACTCTTCTAGACTCTGACAGGCACAATACATGCAGACAATTAACATAAACAAATGTGATAATCTGCGGCTGTCCTGTGACAACTTGCGAATATGAGTAATGTCCATATCGCAATCAATCTTAGGATTAAATGCTACAAAGTAGTTCTTAGAATATCGTGCACGTAGTCGGCAAAATATACTGACATTCTACAGGTCTGAATATCGCAGAAAACAGGCTCACATCTTTTCTCGCAAAAAACGACATTGAAATACATTGCCCAAAGTAAACGCCACATTGGCATAGAAAGAACAGCGATCAAAGAAATGATTCGTAGAAGAAGATGCAGGGGTCGTCCAGAAGGAGCATAGACACAGGTTATTACAGACACCTTGGGCTTGAGGCTGCATGAGGCAAGAGAAATGCCAAGAAAGTGAGATATTTTTCCATGGACAATTTGGTGGCTCTCATGATGAGAGCGACGAACCGCAAATGACCAGTTAAATAATGACGATATTTATTATCCATTTCAGATGTTTTAGCGTAGTCAGTAAAACATAAATATAGATCTTCGTTCATTTCAATAGTCCTCTATGTTATTTCAAGATGAATATTGTCTTGTCTTCTCCCACTACATTCCATAAGCCGCCCCCCTCCCCCTCCCCAATCATCCTCAATTTATGTTTACACGTTACATCTAATTCTTCTCATGTTAATTCACAACAGTATTTTAGTCATGTTTGTTTCTGATCTGCAACAATCAAATTATAACGTTTGTGTAATTTCTGTCCAATTTTCAGTTATGTTCTATTTTCCAACAATTGTTTTCCCTTTTCAAACAATTAGTTTCTAAATGTTTTCTACTGAATTATTGTTTCTTTATCTTTCAGAACGTCAATTATGAGTCTTCCAGTTGCTCGACTATTTATCCAGACTTCTGTTGTGGTTTATACTTTCAAACTATTATTCCATGTATTATAATATTTTATAAATTTTATTTTACTATTCATCCTTTGTAAAATATTATGTTGCACTGCTTTCGAGAAACCATTTCGATTTAGATATCGACATATATTTCAAACAAATAATCACACATTGAGTTGGAAAACTAATTATAGGGGAATAATGTGACCTAAAAGCATAATTACGAAAATCAACATGTTTCGTGTCAACATAATGAGATTAAAGTAAATATTAAAAGAATATTGCAAAAGAATATTGCACCAAAGTACACATGTTATATTAGATAACAACTACATATTTTCTTACCATATGTCTTTGTTAAAACACACAGCATATATAATCCTAAAGAAAACAACATAAAACAGGCTGTAGAATGACCACAATCAAATAAAAGTATACAAGTGGATTAGAGAGTATTGTTTACAAGGGACTACAAACACGTAAAGGTGGGCAGAGACCTTTCCACCGGGTAGGATGTTCCCAACCCCGGTGGGCAGGGAAGGGTGTCCCCAACCCCGATGGGCAGGGAAGGATGTCCCCAACCCCGGTGGGCAGGTACGGGTGTCCCCAACCCCGGTGGGGAGGGAAGGGTGTCCCCAACTCCGGTGGGGAAGGAAGGGTGTGCCCAACTCCGGTGGGGAGGGAAGGGTGTCCTCAACCCCGGTGGGAAGGGAAGGGTGTCCTCTTCCCAGAAGTGTTGGGGATCCCATGGCCGGCATGTTTTTGTAATGTGTTTAGTTCTATCTCACTACAGTAAATGTGGTATGTTGGGGAGGAAGGTGGAGTACTCACTTAAACCTGCCCCTTCATGAAGTCATGCTACAGTAATGGGACTACCTGTAAACGGAGTGGACAGGTCGCTAAAAGACAAAGTGACCCATAGTAGCTCAGGTTATCTAGGGGATTCCCGCTTATATTGATGGTTCCACTCCAATTCTCACCTTCCCAAAAGGAACTAGGAGAACAGAAAATATTTAGCTCACTGAACCCCCACTTGCATCCATTTTCCCTAAAAGGTGAAACGGTTACAAGAAATATATATATAATGTAAAGATCTCCCTTATGAACAATTTGGAACCTGGGAGCTTACAACAGACCAGGAATTTACTGACTGTTCGTGGTTACCCAGCCACTTTCCGTTCCAAATTCTTAAATGTTGTTGTTTAATAACAATAATTAAACACGTATGAAAAGTTGGCACATCACGAGGTACTTGACAAGATAAGGAGGTAAATTAACATCAGTTTATTTACTATAAATCCTATGGATGAAGAAGTATTTAGTGCATCTTTAAAACATAAACAACACATCAGTACACACAGCCTAATGAATCATAATGTCAATTTTAGATCATTTATAACACCGCTGGCTCCGTGAGTGAGATAGTTCAAACAATGTCACACTAAGCCCTTCCACAGTTCTCCTCCTACCAATGTCTGATCATTTAATAACTTGATTATGTTGATGATATAACGATCCATGTTTTGTTGAGATAAAAAGTCTCTAACACAATAGACCTGGGTTCAATGGTACTAAAGTTCTCAGTCCTTGGTATTCTACTATGAATAAGTCAGATGTTGACCATGTTCATCTTAGGTTGGTGGTGGTGTGTATTGGTATGACTTGATGGATTCGATAGGACGTACAGGAAACAAATTAGCACTTAGATATTTGCTGGACACATTGGGTTGGCAGTTCCACTGTGACATGTAACTGCGTCTCGGAATACGTATGTTGACTCTAGGTATTACAAAATCTGGGTAACGAACCAAATACTCAAACACAATGCAGAGTTTGTCTAATCTCTTCTCAGACTGATCCTAGTCATTGCTGTTCTGGATTCGTCCATCTTCTATTCACCAGTCTATCCTTCCATCTATTCTGCGAACACCGTCCTTCCTCACCTTTTTGAATAAACATAATCATGAAAATAACTGACACAAACTGCATTATTGTCGGAGACTTTAATAGCCGTTCAGAAAGATGGGGATACCCAGATACTGACAAAAGAGGAGATGAATTGGAGGACTGGGAAATAGACTCAAATCTCCATCTACTCAACAAAGCGGATGACACACCGAGCTTCTACTCCAGAAGATGGCTTACCACTTCTACTCCAGACTTAGCTTTCTGCACAGGAGACATCCTCCACAAAATTGATCGCCATGTGCTGGACCAATTAGCAGGTAGTGACCACAGACCAATCAAGCTTGAAATGAATATGGAGTATGTTCCACAGGAGCAAAAGCCCTTGCCCCGCTGGAATTACAAACGAGCAGATTGGGACAGATTTGCCATACTAACAGACAAATATTGTGAAAACATAAATACACGATATGGCAACATAAAGCAAATGGTGGAAAGTCTAAACAGAGCAATAATACAGGCAGCCACTGAGTCCATTCCAAGAGGAGCGAGGAAAAATTACAAACCATACTGGACTGAAGAACTACAAAGTTTGGAGGACAAAGTTGAAGATGCCAGGAAGAGAGCAGAGAGAGAACAAACAATTGAAGCAAACATCTCTCTCAAAGCCATCTCAGCAAAATATAAAAGAACAGTAAATCAAACAACAAGAGATTGTTGGAGGGAAAAAACAGAAAACCTGAATTTTGACAGGGATGGAAACAAACTATGGAAACTAGTGAAAGCCATGAACAATGAAGGACCTAGAAACAAACAAATAACAATTAAACAAGGAAATGCCTTGCTTACAGGCAAAAAGGCTGCAAATGCACTAATGGAACACTATGCAAATGCAAACCACATTGATATTACAACCGAACAGAAGAAAGCAATCAAAGACAAACAGATACATCATAGAAATAAAGAGACAGCAGCAGAATATATGATGGCAAATCTAACAATGGAAGAAATGGAACAGGCAATGAATACCCTAAAAAAGAAGAAATCACCAGGAAAGGATGGAATCACAAATGAAATGCTAATAGGACTAGGCACCAAGGCAAAGAAGAAACTACTAGCAGTCCTAAATAACAGCTGGAAGAGAGGAATAGTCCCACAGGCATGGAAGGAAGCTATACTAATACCAGTCCCAAAGAAAGGAAAAGACCTGGAAGAACCAAATGGCTATCGACCTATCAGTCTACTTAGCTGTGTAGGAAAATTAATGGAACGCATTATCAATGGCAGGCTAACATGGCATCTGGAAGAAAACAAACTCTTAACACCACACCAAGCAGGATTCAGAAAATACAGATCCACTGAAGATCAAATAACCTATATAGCTCAGGAAATAGAGGATGCCTTCCAAGAGAAAAAGCACACACTAGCAGTCTGGATAGATTTAGAAAAAGCATTTGATAAAGTATGGAAGGAAGGACTGAAAGTAAAACTGCAAAACATGCATGTTTGTGGAAAAATGTATAAATGGATCAGCCACTACCTTGAGAACAGAACTGCCAGGACAAAAGTACAAGGACAAACAAGCAAAATGATGCTGCTGGAGCAAGGTGTCCCCCAAGGAGGAGTTCTTTCACCAACATTATTCCTAGCATATATAAATGACATCACAGAAAATTTTCCAGCCAGAGTACACACATCCTCCTTTGCAGATGACCTAGCCATATGGACATCTGAAGAATATATTAGTACAGCTAACAGCAGAATACAGCAAGCCTTATTAGCGCTAGAGGACTGGTCAAAATCATGGCTAGTGAAGATAAGTGAGGAGAAAACAACATGCACAGTGTTCTCCCTCTCAAATAAAACTCAGCAACCTAAGCTGGTATTGAATGGAAAAATATTGCGCCATGAAGAAAATCCAAATTATCTAGGAGTCACCTTTGATCGTCGCCTGACATGGAAGACACAGGTTGAGAAAAATCGAACAAGAGCAAGGCAGAGAATGGCAATCATGAAAAAGCTTGCTGGTACAACGTGGGGAGCAGATGAGAAAGTTCTCAAGAAGTTATATACTGGACGGGTGAGGCCAGTACTGGAATATGGCATTGCAGCTTGGGCAACAGCAGCTAAGTCAAACTTTAACAAAATAAGTAGAGTCCAAAACCAAGGAATGCGAATCATAACTGGAAGCCTGAAGACAACGCCTATTAATGAACTAGAAAAGATCACTTGTTTACAACCAATGCAGGATAGAAGAGATAGCAGAGCCCAGCAACAAGCAGAAAAATTTAGAAGATTGACAGACCACCCTATGTACAACAGATTTAATGGTTTTGGAAAGGGAAGACTGAAGCGTAGCAACTTTGTAGAAACTGCAAAACGAAGGATTAGGGCAGATCCTATACTTAACATATTAACAGTCAAGCCCATACACAATGCACACAAGTTCCCAGCTTGGAGACAGCAGCAACTGCCTGAGATGATAGAAAACATTCCTGGTATTGAGAAAAAGAACACTCAGCATGAAACCGAAAGAAGAGAAATAACTCTAAACTACATAAAAGAACATTACCCAAGCAAGAATTGGACCCATGCATATACAGATGGATCAGCCAAAAATTCAATAGAGAATGGAGGAGGAGGAATTCTCCTAAATTTAAAAAATGGAGTGAAAAAAACACATTCAATGGCAACTGGAAAATTTTCAAGTAACTTCAAAGCGGAGGTAGAGGCTTTGAAAACTGCAGCAGAAATGCTCCTGATGGAGGAAAATAAAGAGAAGCAAATAGCTATCTTCACAGATGCAAAGTCAGCTGTCTCAATACTCAAGAGCAATAACAGCACAGAACTAACTGACCTAAGAGCAGCACTCCATGGTCTATGCCAGAAATCCAAAAAAGTTGTAATACAGTGGATCCCATCACATTGCAGTATACCTGGAAACGAAGAGGCTGACAGACTGGCAAAAGAGGGCGGACGACTACCACAGCCTGACATAGACATAACCTATAATGAGGCAAAGAGGTTGATAAAAAGCACTTATAGAACCAAATGGGAATCTGAGCATCCAGGCCATCAGAAGGATGATGCATATTACAAACTCGACCGAAGAGAACAAGTAGCAATCTTCAGACTCCGCACAGGACATAACAGGCTGAAATACCACTTGTTCAATAAACTAAAGATAGGAGATACCGATGAATGTAATTGTAGAACTGGAAAAATGACAGCAAAACATTTGCTGCAGGATTGCCCAACGTATGCAGAACAGAGAAAGATATTTTGGCCCACACCTGCTTCATTTGAGGACAAGCTCTATGGAGATATCAACAAGCTCAAGTTGACCGCAGCTTACTTTAACTACATACAGGTTGACATTTAAAGGTGCATGAAGACCCAGAGGCATGAAATGGAATATTGCTTGGATAGCAAATCCATTATGTGGAAAGTCCAAATCGAAAGCTCGCTGTGTGGGCTTCATAAAAGGTGGAAAAGTGTCCTAGTGGCACGAAATGGAATATTGCTTGGATAGCAAATCCGTTACGTGGAAAGTCCGAATCAAAAGCCCATTGTGTGGGCTTCATAAAAGGTGGAAAAGTGTCCTAGTGGCATGAAATGGAATATTGCTTGGATAGCAAATCCATTACGTGGAAAGTCCGTATCTAAAGCCCACTGTGTGGACTTCATAAAAGGTGGAAAAGTGTCCTAGTGGCACGAAATGGAATATTGCTTGGATAGCAAATCCATTACATGGAAAGTCCGAATCGAAAGCTCACTGTGTGGATGTCATCTGCAGACTGCATACTTCTGGTTTCCGGAAGAACAGCCTATGGTGAACGGAAGGCCCAATATACGGAAGTGAGGCTAAGCAGCCATGTGCAGGACGTGACGATTCCTTGGGTGAGCCCAGTACCAGAGCGCTATGTATCGGCTCTGCAATTATGGAAGCCTCCTTGGATGGCGGGGAATGCCCATGGTCTGCCCCTGCCTTCCCTTGAGGGCTGACCAGGATCTTTGGCTGTTCTATATGGACCAGCTGGGATGGGGGATAACACCACAACAGTGAGAGTCAAACGTCCTAAGAAACCCCCGGGAAGGTTAACCCGGTCAACAAATGCCCGCAGAAGTCGGATGTGTCGGCCTAACGGCGCAAGAACGCAGCTCTGCTGTAAACAGGCACAACGCAATCACATCCGAAAAAAAACTCCGGATGAACGAAGAAGAAGAAGAAGAATAAACATAATGCTCCCATTCATATGTGGTCAAACTGAAGTTGTTAGTGCAGTTGACATGAATGAAAAGATGGCTGCAGGTAGAAGTTTTAGAAAGAAGAAGAATCAGGCAGTATCTATAGGTTGAGATCTAACTGTTGACAGGCATCTGTTATCTGGAAAGCCAGATCTTCTTTTGCTCTTGTAGTCATAGTGATCTGTATGTGCTGATATTCTCACAGAGGACACAGACAACAGGGAATGACAAAGCTTAGAGGTCTGATGGAGACCTATGAGTAAAATTTACACATCAAGGGTTGATTCTGAAAAGGAATAATACAGAATGGCATTTATGATGGTATGATCATTTAACTGATATTTCCAAACCAGGGCTGCATCAGATGTTTAGTTTGCAAGTTTACAGTTCCTGTTCAATTCCTTCTCATCTCCTCCGCCATTGTCTTTCCTTTACGTACTCTTCCAAACAGTGGTGTGATAATCTAAATGATATTTCCCAATGCTGATTAAAAGTTACAATGGATGAAAGCATATCCTCCATTATCTACTTTTCCAAACAGGAGTGCAATATTTTAAATGATATTTCCCATGCTCTACTTAGTAGTTACAATGCATGAAAGCATAAGATGAATATCTTGATTCTTAAGATGGTATAAGTATTGTTAAGTTCATGGAATGAATATTAATTTACAGAGGAAGTACTCATTAAGGAATTTCACTCCGCCTCACCCATTGACAATAACATGTACACATAGTTATAGATACGAGATAACAAAGCACAAGCCCTTTCTCTCATACCAATGCTAGTCTTCCACTTCTTCGTTTGTCTGAGTGCATGAACATTTAGTCCCTTTCAGCTCAAGCTGATGACAAGGTTTTTATGTGCCTAATCTGGTTTGTTAGCCTGACATCAGTTCGACATGAGTGTGGTATGCTGTAGTAGTCATTATGCAACTCTGTACGAAATATATTACAGCAGTTTACTACGCTCGACCACGAAATATATCACAGCAGTTTACTACGCTGGACCTGATCACCAATGCTTAACAGTTTTGCAACATAAATCTCTCTCAACGCCCCGAACAAATAAAGACAGAATGGGAGACATTCGTTCTCTCCTTCTTTCATTCTCATGTATTGAAGCTTGGCTGCAGATTAGAAGGAAGCAGTGGTAGACACAGACGTTACAGCTTGTCTTTTCTAAACCAGGCTCTTGCGTGAACTAAGAGGTTATAAGGTTTTATATTAAGAACAGCATGAAAGTGTCCAGACTTGCCGCTTCCTACAGCTTAAGATTTAATGCACAGCAATGCACTTCTCTGAAAGCTCAAAGATAGAGACGAAGTTAGATATCTTAGAACATAGCAGTTTCCACCATTTACAGCTGGCAGGGACAAGAATGAGCGCCTATCTTAAAATTGAGAACACATACTCTTAAGTGCTGGAACGTTATACACACACATCTCACAGAGACAAAGCTTTACCTGTACGCATACATCTTAATACAATTATATATCCATCAGCAGAGGTTCTCTTACCATTGAATTGTAATGGACACCAAATTAAAATACTCCGTTATGAAAACACAACCGGCTTCCACAAAATATTAATTTGAATGTGAGCGTTTAGGCCTTTGGGCAGGGTTGCCACTTTTTTTTTACAAAAAATATCTAGAAACGGCCCAAACAACATCCATAAATATCTAGATTTCGTTGGGAAGTATCTAGGAAAAATATCCAGATTGATAAAATAAGAAATTGCATACGTATTTATGTGACTGTCGGTCTCCCTGAAGAAGAAGTTTACGGCTTTCGCCGTAACCCCGTATATTCTCGTGAGTAAGGCAGCTGCGCACGAACCGGCAGCGGTTCGAGCCGCGCTGGTAACTTACGGGGGTATGTGAGCCGGTCGCTCAGAAAGCAATGGCAAACTACTGAGCGTAATCTTGCCTAGTACATCAACAGCAGCTGAAAATTGCTGATGTTGACTGCAACATCCTGTAAGGGATATGCAACATTAAAAAAAAAAATTATGTGACTCGTCCAGAGTTACCGTATGGCAACTCTTAGTCGCTACTCGAGCTGGGTAAACGTCCAGTATAAGTAACTTCTGTCCGCCATGTTAGTAGCCGTGATTTCATTGTTAGACGTTAGAGTTGAACTACTGGTTATACTGGCCGGCACTAAGCATTTCGCGCTATTTGTTCTGAATGGCGCGAAGTGCTTAGTGCCGGGATCTCAGTTTCTGCAGTGTTTCGCAGTAATGCTCAGCATTCACCGTTGGTGTTAATTTGAAATAAGCGTACGCTAAATTGTTGTAAAAGTCTCATTGTTTAAAAAAATATATACATTGTATAAATATAAGTGATATATAAATGGTATGTAAATTCAGTTGGTAATTTTTTATTAATTTCAGTTGTTGAAGCATCATTTTCCAGAAAAATTTGTCAAATGAAAAAGTATGTTTTTTTTTTTTTTTTGGGAGGGGTAAATGTGCCATACATATTTAAACATGCATTGTTAGTCTACGTTTACTCCAGTTCATGTTATTTTTAGTTTTTTTAGTTTTTAATTGATCTTATATTTATGTCTTTCAGCTCATAGTGAAATGAGTGGTGCAACCAAGAAAAACATTCATCAGTATTCGGAGGAATATTTAAAATTTGGTTTCATACCCACTGTCCACGATGGTCACCTTTTTGTCTTTTATGCTAACAATGCTTGACCAACGAATCAATGAAACGAGGTCATCTTAAGGCACATTTGAAGGCGAAACATAATAATCATCATCATCAAGTGCCCTGCCAGCTGACGTAGGCGTTCATGGCACTCCACAGATCTGTCTTTGGTTTTCTGGATCAACTCTGCTGCTGATATTCCTCCATGCCACCGCCTCAATCCATCCAGCATCATTTCTCTTTGTCTGCCTCTCTTCCGCTTGATCGTTCCAGTTGTCACGATGTTCTCCAGTGCTTCTCTTCTCATCACATGACTGAAGAAAGATGTTTGTCTCTTCCTTATTGTTGTATATAATGTTCTAGTTTCATTAGCCTGTTTCAGGCAGTCGTTGTTAGTTACTCTGGCAGTCCAAGGAATTCGCAACATTCGTCTCAGGAACCACATCTCTGTTGCTTCTAAGTTCTTCCTAATTTGTTCATTTACATTCCAAGATTCACTGCCATACAGCAAAACTGGTTCTACATAGCATTTCAGCACTCTCTTTCTTACATTCAGTGATAGTGACTTATTACATAAGATACTCTTCATTTTCAGAAATGCGGCTTTTGCTTGCCCTATTCTGCTATTAATCTCTGTTGTACATCTTCCATCTGATGTTATAAATGCCCCTAGGTATCTAAAATTATCCACTTGGGTAAGAATTGTTCCTTCTATTTCTATGTCACACTTTGGTGTCACCATTTTCTTTAATATCACCATTGTTACTGTTTTCTTGATATTCGAGGAGAGTCCTTTCTTTACACTCTCTGTTACTACAATGTCCAACAATTGTTGTAGGTCTGTTGATTTATCCGCCACCAACACTGTGTCATCTGCATAGTGTATATTATTTATTTTATAACCTCCAACTAGTATTCCTGGCATCTCTTTGATCTCTCTCATTATTACTTCGCTATATAGGGAGAAGAGATCTGGTGGCAAGACACATATAACATAATCTTCTTCTTCTTCTTCAGCGTTCCGAGCCATTGAGGTTCTTTGCTGCAGATACAATCCGTCTCCATTCGTCTCTCTGGTTGACCTCCTCTTGCCAGTCGTTGATTCCAAGTACTTGTAGGTCTGTATATATATTATCTCTCCACCGTCTTCTTGGTCTACCTCGGGGTCTACGGTCATTTATTTTCTGAGTGTAAGCGAGTTTTGTTTCCCTATTATCTTCCATTCTTTATATATGCCCCAGCCATTGTAGTCTATTAGCCTTCATGATACCAGTGATTAGCGGGGACATAGATCATAAATGTCTTTGTTACTTCTTCTTTTCGACTCTCCACTTTGTGTATCCCTAATGGGTCCAAAGATGCGCCTTAAAACTTTGTTCTCAAAGGTTTGTAATAAGGCTTCGTCTCCTTTCGTTGTACTCCAGGTTTCAGAGCCATACAGCACAACTGGTCTGATCAGTGTTTTGTATATTGTGATTTTGGTGTTACGAGATAACACATTTGATTTTAGTAGATGTTGTAGTGCATAGTATATCTTATTTCCAGAATTGATTCTAGTTTGTATTTCTTCCCCTATGATGTTGGATATAACATCATATAACATAATGCTCATATTAATTCAGATTTGAATTACTTTCAAACTTTAAAGAACAATTTTGAAAAAAAAAGAGTAACATTAAAGTCTCAATTTACTGCTTATAATGCAACTATCAATCGTACTCTTGAGGCGAGTTATCAAATTTCATTACTCATCGCTAAATCAGGGTAAAGTCACACTATAGGGGAGAATTTAATCAAACCATCAATATTAGCATTTCTTAAAACATTTCTGGAAAAAGATGACCAAGATGTTAAAGCTATGCTACTAAGTAACAATACTGTTAGCAGAAGAATAGACGAAATGAGTGAGGATATTGAAATACAACTTGTGGAAAAGCTGAAAACATGAAAATTCTCGGTGCAAATGGATGAATCAACTTTGAGAGACAGTGAGGCTATACTTATAACTTACGTAAGATATATTGATAAAGGTGATTTTGCTGAAGAAATGTTATGTAAATCATTAGAAAGCATCACTACCTCCAAAGATATATATAGTAAGCTGATTGATTGATATGAGGCACCGACATCACAACATTCAGGACATTCCCATAAGCGCTCCGTCCCCATCCTCAGCAGCCAGCAAAGAGTTCCAACACCAATAGTACCAGTAGCCGTCTGATTATATGTCCGTCTCGCCTTTCCTCTGAGCGTCGAGCATCGGTCAGATCCCCTCGTCACTCCTGTCTCATTCTTGCCAGACCATGGTGATCCATTTGCTCCTCTGAGGTGTACACGTGCTCCCACAAGGCCGCAACCACGTCTGCCTTGTCATGCATCAATACTCCACCAAGTTTTGCAGAGCCAGCCAATCTGTCCGCCTGTTCATTCCCCAGCACACCGGCATGCCCTGGAGAAAAGATCAAGGCGATGCTTTCCACCCGTGACCTCCGAAGCGAAGCAAGCCACTTTGCTCGAAGCTTGCCTGTCCTCACCTTCCTCAGCATGCTTTCTGAGTCAGTTACAATCACGATGTGTGTGTGTGTGTATCGTATTCTCCATCCAGCGGATAGCTGCACTGGCCGCCTCCACCTCCATTCTTAAGCTAGAGTAAGCTAAAATAATATGCCAATGAAAAATATAACATCGTGTGCTGCAGATGGTGCTCCTAATATGATGGGGAAGGAAATTGGTTGCTTAAAACTGATGAAAGATAAGAATCCAGAAATGCTTCTTGCACATTGTGTTATTCACAGTGGCTAAAACCATTTTGCCTGTTCTAAATGAAGTACTAAACTTAGTTATAAAGTGTATCAATGCTATTAAAGCTAGTGACAAATGTGAACGTCTCTTCAAGTTATTTTGTGAAGAACAAAATGAAGACCATGTGAGACATACTCCACACGGAAGTAAGATGGCTCTCAAAAAGGAACTGCTTGAAAAGATTTATGGAACTATTTGATACTCTTAGTGATTTTGTAAGCGACAAACCTGAAATGTAAAATCTGTTAACGGTCGATGGTAAGGCATTTGTGAGTTACTTAGCCGATATCTTTGAGAAACTAAATATATTAAATAAACAACTTCAAGGAACAAATAAAACTCTTGTCGATGAAAAAGTGTTTTCATTACCTTTATTGAATTATGTCAGACACATACAACAAAAATTGTGAA
This sequence comes from Cepaea nemoralis, assembly GCA_014155875.1. Lineage (NCBI taxonomy): Eukaryota > Metazoa > Mollusca > Gastropoda > Stylommatophora > Helicidae > Cepaea > Cepaea nemoralis. The sequence goes on from JACEFZ010021078.1 coordinate 473,279, forward strand.
AGTTTCATTGGCTCCAAAAATTTGAAATGACTGATACCACTATATATGTTATTGTCCATCATCTGAACATTTTATCGGCTGATTTACACGAAAGATTTTCTGATTTGAAACAAGTTGATTTCCCAACTTGGATGATGCAGCCAATGTTAGTGGATTTGTCTGATATTTCAAATATGCAGTATCAAAAAGAACTCGCAAAAATGGAAAAAGATGAGTCAATTAAAACTGTATCTATATCTATAAAAGGCAATGTGTGTATGTATGTATGCATGTATGTGGGTCCGTTCTTTATGCGTTCGCGAACGGTCCATCCGATTGAGATGAAATTTTCTACACGTCTTCTTCTCATTCCAGTGCAACCAACTGTCATAGTTTTTTTTAGTGTACTATCAGCTATTACCTTACTAAAATTTAATTTTGTAATTACGTGACTGATCATAAGAAAATATAAAACAAGGGACATAACTTTTAGTAGCATTGTTATATCTTAAGTCCCCTGGCTATAGATAGATAGATAGATAGATAGATAGATAGATAGATAGATAGATAGATAGATAGATAGATAGATAGACAGACAGACAGACAGACAGATCCCCGGCAGGGCCTGGGCGAAGCCGGGTCAGACAGACAGACAGACAGACAGGAACGGGAACTTATATGACTACTTATATGAATTAAATGAGATGCTCCCCACCAGGAACTGGGTGAAGCCGGGCCGCGACAGATAGATAGATAGACAGACAGACAGATCCCCACCAGGGACTGGGCGAAGCTGGGCCGGGTCAGACAGACAGACATACAGTCGGGAACGGGAACTTATATGACTACTTATATGAATTAAATTAGATGCTCCCCATCAGGGTCTGGGCGAAGCCGGGCCGGGTCAGACAGACAGATAGATAGTCGGGAACGGGAGCTTATATGACTACTTATATGAATTAAATGAGATGCTCCCCACCAGGAGCTGGGCGAAGACGGGCCGGGTCAGACAGACAGACAAGCAGACAGACAGACATACAGATAGACAGGCAGATAGACGGGAATGGGATCTTATATGACTACTTATATGAATTAAATGAGATGCTCCCAACCAGGAGCTGGGCGAAGCCGGGCCGGGTCAGACAGACAGACAAGCAGACAGACAGACATACAGACAGATAGATAGATAGATCCCTGCCAGGGCCTGGGCGAAGCCGGGCCGGGTCAGCTAGTTTAATATAAAAGGAGCGATGGCATGGCTTTGTTAGGAAACCAAAATCAAATATCCAAGTGCAACCAAATGTGCAAGAGAACTATTGTTACCGTTTCCATCTTCATATTTAGTGTACACCTCGGAGGAGCAAATGAATCACCATAGTCTGGTAAGGATGAGGGAGCGAGGTGTGACGAAGGGATCTGGCCGACGATCGACGCTCAGAGAAAAGGCGAGACGGACATATAATCAGATTGCTACTGGAACTATTAGTGTTGGAACTCTTCGCTGGCTGCTGAGGATGGGGACGGAGCGCTTATGGGAATGTCCCGAATGCTGTGATGTCGGTTCCTAAATCAATCAATCATTTAGCTGAATGCGGATTTAGTGTCATAAATGATTTGCTGCTTTTTAAAAAATGGAAATCGGCTGGATATAACAAAAAGGGGAGCCTTGATTGGAACCTGACATAAAATCTCTTTGCAGCAAGCATCAAGCGCAAGGATCTCACTAAATTTAAATAATAAATAATTACTAATAATTAAAATAATATAGAAAAATCTTTCATTAACATTATTTTGTACTTGAATTTCAGTTCTCAATTATATGTTTTGAAAATGTACTTACTGTGTTTGTTAAATAGTTTCCTAGCGATTTCTTTCTAAAACCTATCATTCAAGTTTCTTTAGTGAACATTTCAATTGTTGAATATTAAAAATTATGTATATGTTGGGGGGGGGGGGGGGGGGGGGGGGGGAAATAAGAATTTTAGAAAGGCTTTGGTGGGGCACAGAGCAAAAAAGGTTGGGAAACACTGGTCTAAATGATCTCATCATAACTGTGTTATTTGATCATGTCTTGGCATTCAGCTGGTCATTAAAATGTTAATAGAGCCTGTCCTGTAGTACCGCCAGACCCGCTAGGGGAGTACATTTGGGAACAGAACAAGATTATTATGACTGACAACTCAAACAAATGTGCAACTGCAACAAGATTTTACTTACAACACAGGCACACCAGCATTGTGCTTTGAGAGACCTATGCCTCCAGGGCCTGGCAACTTCTAGGCTCTATATGTAAAATGTTATAGGTCCAGACCTTGGTCAGATCAGAAACAATCTCTCCCACACTATTATCACCTGAGTCAATACCACTCAACCACGCATGCCATAGTCGTCTATCCACAATGCACTTTAATACACACATTTCTCATCACCCAAGAGACATTTACTAACATGTCTCTAAACAAGGCATCCACATCAAGAAAATTCAAGAAACTCCTACTTCGATGGAGAAATATTAACTAAGTGAAATCAAAGTAAACAGTTTTTCAAGAAAAACAAAAGCCATCAAAATAATTCTACATGCAGAAAGTTATTTGGGCAGGTTATGATGACACTAAACTTTAAAACTTAGTGACAAGTGACAACTATGGAGAAGGGATAGAAGAAGGCAAAGAGATACATTCTTGGTCGGCTTGGTCACCTGGCATAATTGGGACAAGAAAATGGACCTAGTCCAAGACTCTGGTGATCATGTCAACCGTGACTGCTCATGCTTATCAGCATGGCACATGATGATGAAGATGATACTAGAATCAATAGCCATCTAATCCGTACCAATCCCCAACATGCATCCCTGTGTAGACATGTTCTCACCCTTATGTCCACCACTTCTCTTCAAAAGCCCTGCACTTTCAAAAGTCAGAAACAATTTATTACAACCATCTCCAACGTTAGAAACTAAGTCTACGAGTCTCTGGAACCATGCAGACAACCTGCACCGTCATGTGAATGGCATTGGGCTGCCAACAACAGATACATCAGCAGTGGCATCATCAGCAACAACAATCTGTACATTTTAAAATTATCTATACTATATAAAACAAATATCTTTTCTGCTCTTGCCATGCTTTTCTTATTACATAAAATAATAATAATGAAGCCTTATGAATGTATCGTAGCGGCAACTGCGAGGAAAGCCCCAGTCATGTCCCCTTGTTACGAGGCAAGCCCCAGTCATGTCGCCTTGTTACGAGGCAAGCCCCAAGCATGTCACCTTCTGTTACAGTTATATTTTTAAAAATATAACCTGCATAAAATATGGCATTATATCTATTTTCTGTTTATGGTAAATTATATGCAAATGATAAATACATACAATCTTGCTTGCTATCTACAATCTTGACATTTTTTTCATTTATTTCTACCATCCCTCTCTCGTTCACCATATTCCAAAAGATATGCAGGTCTGAAAGAAAGTACTCCTCTTTCATCAATGTACTGGAGCAAAGGGTTTGGATGAGTGTTATCCATGCTACCAAGTGATGAGTACCTGTACACAGTCAGAAGTTATTACACTTAGCCATAAATCAGAAAGCAACAAGCATACAGTTAATACAAGTGATGGTGGAATGCAAATAAATCACTATACTAATGGAAAATTTCAATGCAAAATTTGCAAACAATAAAAATGAGATACAATCTGAGAAGACTGACTTGAAGAAGAAAGCTAAAAGGGAGACAGGAACAGAAGGGAGATATGTAAATCCAAATTAACCACATCCTGATTCAGAAAAGATTCACATATACACTGATACAGTGAAAACATGACAGGGGCTGCCTGTAACAGTAATCATATCCTAGTGATTAGAAACAACTCACCTCATCATGTTCCTCTTGTACCTTGCGGTGTCGAGGTGAAGCATGACAAGAGGGAAAGTACCCATTTATGGGCTTCATATATCAAGATTCCCATGGACTCTGTTATTCCGCCTCTCCATCATTTACATAGTCGGCCTTTTCTTCCGGTTCCATTTGGTTAGTACATCACTGCTTTTTGTGGTATACTGTCAGTATGTAGCCTAGTTATGTGGCCAAACTATTTCACTTGTTGTTTTCTATTGAAATCTAGTGCTGCAAGTACCTCCACTTTAGTCCTGATTTCATCATTTCTGATTTTCTTTCTTCTTGATATGTTGAGTATTCTCAGGAATTTCATTTCTGTTGTAATTTTTCTTTTCTCCTTTTCTGTCATTGTCCATGTTTAACATTGTTAGCATAGAGTTGGTAGATAAATTGTGCTGTAGAGTGCTGTTTTTTAATATCTACTCTTTTCAGTATCTGTTTGGCTGGTTTCTTTACATATGTTGTCTTTGCAAGCTATGAACAAGAGGGGAACAGGACACAACCCTTCCGTACTCCAGATCTTATGGTGAAGGGTTCTGAGTATTCTCCATTTTTCTTACTGTGCTTTCACTGTTGGTGTATAAGCTTCTACATAAGTTTTTTAATGTGTACTCACTTCATATCTTTAAGGATTTTGACAGCTTGTTTCTATTTACTTTATCAAATGCTTTTTCTTAGTGGAAAAGGTGAAGTAGATTACTTCATTAAATTCAATTGATTTTTTCTGTAAGTTGTCTAAGAGCAGAGCTTCTGTGACTCCTTTGTTTTTTCCCCCATAAATCCAAGTTGTGTTTCATTTAGCTTTGATTCTATTGTAGGTCATCATCTTTTCTCGAGAATTTTTCCTGTGTGGCTCAACAGGGAAATGTCTCTGTATGGCGTGCAGTCTCTGTTACTGCCTTTGCTTTATTAAGCTAGGATGATTATGTCACTTCTCCAGTCTCGTAGTATCTGTTGTTCTACTCAAATGTGGCAAACAGTCTATGCAGCCATGCTGTTCCTACTTCTCTTGCTGTTTTCATTAGTTCATTTGGTATTTCATCTCACAATTGGCTCAAAAGCCATATAAAGCCATATCAAATAAACTAAACTAGTATTTCATCTTGTTCCGGTGATTTAATCATCGAGGCTTCTCTAATTTGGAAATACTTTATTTGTATGGTTCTAGTTCTCTGGTGGCATCCGTTTAGACTTCTTGGATTCCCATAGCACCGGATGGAATGATGAGAAGTTGTTTGAAATACTGTCTACATCGTTTAAGAATTTGTTTTTGTTAGCTTATTGGTTTTCCTTTTTCGCTGTTAATCATTTCAGTTGGGTCAAATGGTTCAGCTCTGGTTCACATTGCACCAATCTGTTTATAGAAGTTTCTAGTTTCCTCCTCATAGTTTTCATTTGGGTTTTCTCCATATTCCTCCCAGCCTTTTTGTTTTTCTCTCTTTATTATTCTATTTATGTGTCATCTTGCTATTCTACGAAGTCTTCCCATTATGATTTTTAGTAGAATTTTACTTGCATGACTGATTAGGGCAACAGTTCTATAGTTGGTGCATAATTTCAAGTTGCCCTTTTTTTGGTATTGGAATGAAGATAGTTTTCTTCCAATCTTTTGGCCATATACCATATTTTCATATCTTGTTACATAATGCGTGATAGATTTGTATGCTTTCTTCTTCTCCCGCTTTAATTAGTTCAGCTGGTATCTCATCACATCCAGGTGATTTACCATTCTTAAGGTTCTTTATTGCCCATACTATGGTTGTTATGGTTTCTTGGCAAGTTTTGCAGAAGGTAGTTTGCCATTGTTTTCCTTCTGGGTAGTGACTGTACTAGTCGATGGCCATAGCCATTGTCAATGAGATCTATAAGCAATAAACCAAGAATGGAAATCGGTGGACAGAATATGCAATCAATTTTATGCCAATGACACAGTGCACATATCAAGAAATGAAAATGAATTGCAAACATTGATTAATGCTTTAAGTGAAAGAACAGATGTAAGCATAACATCATAACATAAAAATTGTGGTCATGACACAACTGGCATTAGCAAATATTTACTCTAAAAATACACTGGGCAATACTAAGAAAAAGGTATAGAGATTCAACTATCTATGATCATTAACATAAGATGGAAAGAACAACACAGAGATAACATGCAATGATAACTCAGACTAAGGCAGCATTCAACTGGATGAAGAAAACTATGCAGCTCAGTCTATGGAAGTAAGGAAAATAGTATTTTGATGTACTCCAGCATGCATGTAAATCACAGACACCTGATATACATATTAGAAAGAAACTGTTGCTACAGGATAATAATTTAAAAAACTACTGTGGTACCTTAGGTTACGAATGCCTCAGGTCACGAACAATTCCGGTTACAAACAACTTCGAAAATTTTTTGTCTCGGGTAACGAACAGTGCCTCATGTTACGAATGAAGGCGAGAGAGAGTATGGTTTAACGTTGGAGATAAACGATCGCAAACAGTACAAACGAAGGCCACTCAGTACTAACATCGCTTAGTGCTAGCCTAGTAGTCTAGTTTTGCCTTACTACAAAGCAGTAAAAGATTTCTTAGCAGTGGCACTGTGTTCAGTTTATCTATTTCATTATTTTCCTTGTTAACCCCATCAATTATGAGTTCGAAGAACGGTAGTGGTGCTGCTAGGAAGCAGAAACGTATAACAGTGGAGGTAAAGAAGGAAATAATTATGAAACATGAAAATGGCGTTTGTGTGTGTGACATCACGAATGAGTACAGCGTGGCGAAATCAACTATCTCCACCATCATAAAGAACAAAGAGTTACTCAAATCAGTCGATGTGGCTAAAGGTGTAACTAAGCTGCAGAAGCAAAGACCTCAAATTTTAAAGAAAGTTGAAAATCTTCTCTTGATCTGGATCAATGAAAAGCAACTTGCAGGAGACAGTGTTCTTGAGGCAATATAATATGTGAAAAGGCGAAGCTGTTGCACATTGATTTGTTGTCGAAATTGCTTGGTACAAGTGCTGAGGATGATTTTTAAGCCAGCAGAGGCTGGTTTGAAAAGTTCTAAAAAAGAAGTGGCATTCATAGTGTAATTAGGCACGGAGAGGCTGCAAGTTCTAACGAGAAAGAAGCAGAAGCGTTCAAGGTGGAATTTGATAAGATCATCAAAGAGGAAGACTACGTTCCACAACAAGTCTTTAACTGCGATGAAACGGGTCTCTTCTGGAAGAAAATACCAAAGAGGACCTTATCACCCAGGAGGAGAAAGCACTGCTGGGGCACAAACCAATGAAGGGCAGGCTAATTGCTGTTCTGTGCCAATGCCTGTGGTGACTGCAAGATTACACCAATGTTTGTACCAGAGAGAGAGAAGAGTTAGAAGGATTAAAGGCATATGCAGCAGCTGTAGTGGATGAGATTGTGTCCCTGGGCAAAAATATGGGCCTGGAAGTTGATGGCAAAGACTTGGAGGAGCTGATTGAGGACCACAGTGGAGAGCTCACTACAGATGAGCTTGTGGATCTTCAGAATTAACAGCTAAAGACATTAAATGAGGAGCAGTTGTCCGATGATGAGGAGCCAGTGACCATTTCAACTGCGAGGATTAAAGAAATTTGCAGCGAAGACTTCATTGTGAACCATCATCCAAACAAACTTGTTGCTAACAGAGCAGTAAACCTGATGAATGAGAATGTGATGGCCCATTTCAGAAAGATTCTCCAGCAAAGGAAGTGACAAATTTCCCTTGACAGTTTCTTGGTGCAGAAAGATTCCCAGTCGGCTGCCAAGAAACAGTGACAAGAAAGTCATGAAATTAATTATTCAGAATAGCAAATAAAGTGACAAATTTCCCATGATCGTTTTTTTGGTAAGAAAGATAATCTATATCTATATTTTGCATTTAATTTATTTGGTTGTTTTCTTTCTCTTTATTTAATATGTGAAGTACACGTATTACTTGCGTTTTGTCAGGTAAACGACCAGATGTTAATAAAACAGAACGATTCTTTCATCTTGAAAAGGAATGTCTCTATTTCACTGATTTCAATGTTTCGGGTTACGAACATTTTGGGTTACGAACCGAGTTCTGGAACGAATTAAGTTCGTAACCCGAGGTACCACTGTATATTATCACCTATTCAAGGACAACACAATTATAATGGTTTGGTCATGTCATGAGAAGAGAGGGACTGAAGAACTTTGTTTCCACTCCACCAGGACTCGGTGTGTTGGAGAGAGAGAATGACAAGCAGATGAGTTGGCAGAGTGACATAAATCAAATCAAATCAACTTTATTTTAAAAGGGTCACAAATTGGGCATGCAGGCCCGTCTTACATTCGGCCCTTCCAATCACTCATCTTTTGTTCATCAAGAGCATTATACATTCACATAGAAAGAAAAAAAAACATTGTGAAATGAATGTTATAAACATAAACAAGGCAAATTACCATGTGATGAGGCCCATCTCCCACCTACCCACACATCAGCCCACCCACACACACCCCCACCCACCCACACACACACCCAGGGACACATACATACACCACCAACTGACCTATCCCCCTCCCGCACATCCCCCACCCACACACACTGCCCTCACCTGTTCCCCCAACCCAAAAACACTCACCACCCACACAAACATCCCCACCTACCCACACATCACCCCACCCACACACACCCCCACCCACCCACACACACACCCAGGGACACATACATACACCACCAACTGACCTATCCCCCTCCCGCACATCCCCCACCCACACAAACATCCCCACCAACCCACACATCCCACGCCCACCCACATACACATCCTAACCCACACACCCATTCCCCCCACCCACACATCATCTCCCCACCCACACTTCCAACAAACCCATCCCCCAACTACACCTCCATCAACCACATATTCCCCACCCACACACACACACATTCCCCCACCAACCCACACATCCACTCACACATCTCCAAACCATACACACACATCCCCACCACCTGACATCTCCCTACCCACACACACACACACATCTCCCTAACCACCTATACATCCCCAATCCACTCACACACACCCCACCACTCACACATACATCCTCCACAGACCCACACATGCCCTAACCCACATCCCCCACCACACACATCCCCCATCCGCACATCACACACATCCCCTACAACACAATATTCCCAACCCACACACACATATCCCTCACCCACACACCCCACACACATCCCCCACCTACACACCACACACATATCCCCCACCCACATACCACACAATATCCCCACCCACACCCACACAGATACCCCCACCCATACATCACACAAATTCCCCACCCACACACCACAAACATATCCCCAATCAACACACAGCACACCTCTCCCCACCCACACACACATTCCCCACCCATCCACCAACACACACTCACTCACTTACCCACACATCATCCACTACGCACCCACACACCCCCATAAAGATGATCAGCATGTGAACTTTTCAAAAACATAAGACACAGGGACATTAATACATTACTGAAATTTTTCCCTACATACAAATTTTCCATTTCCTACATAGGGATTTTGCATTTACTACATTGGATTATTAAATCTTTCACACAGGAATTTACCATTTCCTACTTAGAAATGTATCTTTTCCTATGTATGAATTGTCCATTTATTACACTGGGAATTTTATTTAATATATAAGAATTTTCCCTTTCTTACTCATGGATTTTGATTTCCTACTTAGGGAATGTTACTGTTGTTACAATTTCCTTACACATGTTATGGAGTTAGCCCATTTGTATTGTTCTGTTTATGTGCAGAGAATTGTCAAATCTTAATATCTATAAAACAGAGTGTATGTAGTTTTGTGTGTTTGTGGTCAGCTATGTATTGGATACGTTCGATAACGGTACATCCGATTGAGATGAAATTTTCTACACGTCTTCCTTTCATTCCTGTGCAACCGACTATAATAGTTTCTTAGTGTAAAATCTTCTACTTATTTAATAACATTTACTTTTTCATTTTTCATTATATAATTTCTATATAGCAGGGGGACTTCACTCTAGAAAAGTTATTTCAAGGGGCATAACTTTTAATAACATTTCTATATACTTTATAGTCAAATTGTTGGACTTACTTGCACTATTGTTAAACTCTTTGTCTATAGTTATTTTCAGGCATATGAGTTATAATAAATGATATAATCTTTAAGGCATTTTCAAAGTTTTCATAAAAATAATGCATAATGCATAACATTGTAACCCATCTTTTTCTGCTTAAAGAACTTATCAACTGTCATGTCGGTGATTAAAAACAGTTTTCATTAAAAATAAACCACGAAACCACGCCGGGTCAGATAGATAGACAGACAGACAGATAGTCGGGAACGGAAGCTTATTTGACTACTTATATGAATTAAATGACATGCTCCCCACCAGGGACTGGGTGAAGCCGGGCCGGGTCAGACAGACAGACAGACAGATAGACAGACAGACAGATAGTCGGGAACGGGAGAGCTTATATGACTACTTTTATTAATTAAATGAGATGCTCCCCACCAGGGACTGGGTGAAGCTGGGCCGGGTCAGCCAGACAGACAAACAAGCAGACAGACAGACTGATAGATAGATAGGCCGGGTCAGCTAGTGTTATATATATTCAACACTTATATATGGCACATAGTCGGGTCTTTGTCAGATATGACTGAGCTATCATATAATAGTAGACGGTGCTACTTGCTTTCTTCTGCTCACTAAACCCAACACACTACATTGTGCCAATGACTTCGAATGGATGAGCACAACTGGGAAGGTACAAGCCTTATCCTGGTGCGAGGAAATGCAACCTAAAGACAATGTCACAGTAGGGCAGACTAGGCCCTAAGCCTTGGTTGGCAACTGGTCTAACAGGCTGACAGTTAGAGCATTGCTTTGCTGATCCAGCAGTTTCTGCAGCTCATCTTGTTGTCAGCCTTCTTTTATTTTAATTTCTGCTTAACATGAGCTACATGCAGTGTTTTTTTTTACTTCGTAGTAGTTCACTTGTTTTTTTTCATTTATGTGGTTCCATATGTATGTTTATTCCTGTAGCAATTCATCATTTTATCTTGTAAACTCAGGCATGGGCCATAGGGATGCATTATATAGGGTGTATTTTTAATGACTGTGCAGTGTTTGAAAATATTGCTGGTCCAAGTTTTGTATTCACTCTCTGTAAAGTTCATGCAACATAAAAGGTAAATACAAAAATTGGACCGGCAATATTTTCAAACACTGCACAGTCATTAAAAATACACCCTTAGAAGCAAAGCATTCAAGATTAATCTACCACTCTCTGTTCTCAGCAACACTCACAAGTGTGGAAATACTTCATCCTGTCCACTCTTTAATGTTATCAGTCCAGGATTTTCTCTGCCTTCCCTTTCTTCATTTGCCTTCAATTATTTCCTAGAGGATTACCTCTAAATGCCCAAGCCAGGCAAGCTTTCTGTTTTCACCACAGACAAAAGCAGTTCCTGGTGGCCTCAGCGAATATTGACTTTGTCTGTAACCCAATAGTCAGTGCTGTGGCAAAGGGATTACAAACACAATTTGCAGTCCTGCGTTTGAAAACAAGTGCCGGCAATTTGGAAGTCGTGCCAGTCATTCAAAAAGCAATAGCAAACTACTGAACATAATCTTGCCAAAAAATAAGTGCTGGGGTTGACAGTGACATCCTGTAAAGGATATAAAACTAACTTTTCTTTTTAACCCAATATATTGCAAAGCTAGGAAAAGGGTTAGTTAATTTATGGTTGTTTTTTTAAATCTATGTTTATATGATGGTTGACAATTGTTGTAACTAATAATTGCTCTTTCTTTCATGTCTTTGCAATTATTTGCGTGTGTAGGCCATTGAATACACAGATGAAGGTCAGCATGGCCAAATGGATAAGAGTGCAAGCTCTTAAACATCTGGTGCATTGATGACGAGGTAAGGGGTTCAACCCCATACACCGGACAATTGGACTAAAATGCTGACTTCTCGTCCTTGACTTGGGAACGTAAATTACAAGAACCTCTGAAGTCAGAGTGGGTTAATCTGATGGCGAGGGATATTGGCAATAAAGAAAGCTAATCCTCATGCAAAATTCAGTCCAGTTCTAGCCAGGATGCCTAGATATTTTTTGATATATGTTTTTCTAGCCAGTTGTAATGCAAAATTTTCAGATGTGATAATCAGACATTCCAAATTCATTCCTATATAAAAGATGGTGAAATAGAGTAATACAAACCCACGATCATATAAGCTGCAGTATGGTAGACACAGCTGTCGCAAAAACTGCCAAACATGTTTGTAGTGCCAGTCTAGCAGAGGGTTAATGCGCATGAACTGTGGCCAGTCTGTATCTGTCATTGAGAATTCTTTCAGCTGATCTGTAGTTAAAGCACACAAATATCTTCAAATGTCTCACAGAAAAAAGGTTGTGATAATAGCAACAATCCCACAAGCATATACATACAGAATTGTAGAACAAAACATTACATATCCAAGTTTTTCTCTTTTGGTCACACACACCATAACCGAGACTGTGCATTGTTCAAAGAAAAGATTCCTTCATGTATACTTCTATAACAGTCAGTTCTTAAATATGAACCCTTAACAAAAAGAGGCAATTCAACTAGTAGTCATCATCATCATCATCATCTTCCACTTCTGCCGTCAAGCATCGTGGGGAGGAATAATTTGCGTTCCGTGTGATTGTACAATGTCTTTGATGTCGTCAATCCATTTTCTTCTTGGATGTCCTCCTGGTGTTGTCGCAGATGATCTTAGATGTAAGGCCTGTGATGGTAGTTGTTGGTGTTGCATTCTAACGACATGGCCAAACCACTTGATCTTCTGCCTTTCAATATATGTGGCACAAGGTGTTGATCCCACAGTCTGTCTGATAACAGCATTTCTTACTCGGTCTCGGATTGTTAGGTTGGCAGCTCTCCTCAGGCACCTCATCTCGCAGGTGTTGATTTTGCGAAGGTGTGATTTGGATAAAGTCAAGGTTTGAGATTGGTAGCATAGGATTGGTGTGAATATGCTGTTTATTATCTGTCGTTTTGCGGACATGGATATATTTGGATGTTTCAGTAAGGGTGGTAGTTGATATGTAAGTGCACTAGCTTTTTTACATCTGATTTCAATTTCTCTGTCCAATCTATCATCTTCTGTGATAATACTTCCAAGATATCTTAATTCTTTAACTTGTTTCAGAGTTGTGCTATTTATCTGTATTATACTTAATGGACCTGGCCATCTGCTAAATTGCATTACTTCAGTATTGGCTGTGTTTATACTCATATTGTATCTGCTGCAGGTTAAACTCAGATTATTAATATGATGTAGTAGTCTGCCCTCATTGCTGTAAAACAGGCACTGATCGTCTGCAAATAGAAGTTCATTTATTTCCTGTGGATCAATTGTTTCATCTGGAGTAAAGAGTTCTAAATTTTCTGAATCTGTTCTGTCAAGACTTGCTTCTTTGGATATTCTGTCCATGTAGACATTAAATAGCAGAGGAGAGAGCACACATCCCTGTCTCACTCCTGTATTGACTGTCCGGGAAGGTTAACCCGGTCAACAAATGCCCGCAGAAGTCGGATGTGTCGGCCTAACGGCGCAAGAACGCAGCTCTGCTGTAAACAGGCACAACGCAGTCACGTCCGAAAAAAAAATCCAGATGATCGAAGAAGAAGAAGAAGAAGAAGAAGAAGAAGAAGAAGAAGAAGAAGAAGAAGAAGAAGAAGAAGAAGTATTGACTGTGAACATATCTGATATTCCTTCTTGTGTTCTTACTGCATTTCGGCTCGAGTGATACATGCCTATGTTATCTAGCAATTGCCCTTGTATCCCCTAGTCTTCAAGAATGGTCCATAATTTGTATCTGTCTACTCTATCGAAAGCCTTTTCCTGATCTACAAACACAATATTCTGCTGGTCACTATATTCAATAGTTTTTTCACATATTTGTCTAAGTGTAAATAGTGCATCAGTGCAACTTTTACCTTTCCGAAATTGAATTGTACTTTGATTAACTGTTGTTCGACTATGGGTCTAGCTCTTTGTTCCAATAGTTTTGCGTACATTTTCCCTATATGGCTCAGGAGTGATATACCTCTGTATGTTTCACACTCTCTCACATTGCTCAATTAGTAGTGCTATAGCAAAAGGGTAAAGGCAGTACCAAAGTAGGTACTGCCGATGACATATGAAGGTAGACTCCAAAGCTTTGTTGGTCGGAACATTCTCAGGGAATTCTGAAAATTGTCTGGTGCCCATTATTATAGGTAAACTCCAAAGCTTTGTTGGTCGGAACATTCTCAGGGAATTCTGAACATTGTCTGGTGTCCGTTATTATAGGTAGACTCCAGAGCTGTGTTGGTCAGAACAAATATTCCTGCGTAAGGTAAGGACTGACCTAGGACCACTGTCTTGGCAGGCAAGCACAGTAATTGCCATGTTGTTGCAGCCCCAGAACTTTAGTTGAATCGAAGAAAAGCTAATTGGGCCCTTTTTTAAAGACAAATCATGCAATCCTAAAATGTATAAAAGGGCAAAGAAAAATACTTAAAAATATACCATACAGACATATTTAATGGACCATTTCACAATCACTAGAGAAGAAAATCTAGAGTTCATAGAATATCCTCGACCAAGATGAAGTAAATACTGACTTTCTACAAGATCTGAACATCAACGAAAAATGGCTGATAAACAATTCTCATGTCTCAGAAACTGAAACTCTTTGCCATACTAAACATCACAGTGGTCTAGAAAGAACAATGATGGAAGGCATGGTTCCTGGAAGAAGAGGCAGGGGTTGAACAGCATGAAGATTGACACAGGATATTGCAGACACTATGGGCACATGGATGTATTAGGCAGAACTGGCAAGAGATTGAGAAACATGTCTGTGAGCCATGATAACAGTGAAGAATTGCAAGGGATTTGCTTATATTATGATGATGATACCATAGGCAAGACCATCATGGCTTAGTCACAAACAGAATCCCTGGAGACAACATATTTGGTAAGTGTAGAAGAGATCTCCCAAGGAACACATATGTTACCAAGCAATGACAGGAAGGAACCAGAAGATGCATTTTTAGCAAGACATGATTAGGAAGCTACATAGTTCAATGGCTGAGGAACTCCTGAAAGCTTGATATACTCACAAGTTCAGGCAATCCTGTAATACTTCATTAACCATACAAAAATACACTAACAATATTTTTAAACTGAAAGGTAATCCATGACAGATAGTTTTGAAGGTTAAGAATATGAAACACTAAGGGCTTCACATGTACTTGGACACAACCATTAAACATTACATGATCTAATTCTTTCCCAGTCATTTTTCTTGCACCAACTCAGAACCATTTTACAAGCAGTGTCTCCAAAGAAAGTGTCATCTCATTTATGTAATTTTTAAAAATAGAAATTAGTACTTCAATTTAATATGCTAAACTTGCTGAAAAGTGGAACAGACAGGATTCTCAACAAACCAACAGCCCGCACAGGTATACTAAGCATAATGCCGCTGCCAGAATACCAACACAAAAGTCTGCCACAAAAATACAGTTCATCGTCGATGGTATATATATATATGAATGAAAGATGAGTGATTGGAAGGGCCGATTGTAAGACGGGCCTGCGTGCCCAATTTGTGACCCTTTTAAAATAAAGTTGATTTGATTTGATTTGTGATATGTAATTAATTTCTCTAGAAAATACAAAAAAAATCTACTGGATAGAAACAAGAAATCCAGCAGTACCTCAGCCAAGTATCTATGTCAATGAGATATTAATTTGCGTGTGAATGAATTGTCTGTTCACATTCAATAAAGTAAAAATAGGGGGGTTTGCAAATTGTAAAAGTATTTTGACTTGTCCAATTGCATTGTAAACTTAGCTGAAGACCACAGTAACACACAATAATTAAGTATTCATACACTTCTATCTCTGTGCAGGCCGGAGGGGGAATTGTGAAGGAGTACTCTGGTGCTTTTGTTGAGACCACAAGTAGCCTGACTATGGAAATTATGGCAGTAAGTAAAGCAATAACATGGCTCGAGACTGTCACGGGGTGGGATACTTTTGCTGTGTGGAGTGTAGAGAACAGTGGTAATGAATGTACTGTGATGATTGTCCTCTCAATACTGGCAATGAGAGGAACAAATCTCTTCTCCACTGTAGTGGCGCGGTTGTCTATGCACGCCGCTGTCTTAACAAGGTCGCCCCGTTATTGGATGCTTCCAAAGCAGTCCTGTATCCATCTGTCTATCTCGTTACCCGTCTAGGTGGATGATGTACGTGAGCACCTTCTCCAGGATGCCAAGACCTTGGGGTGGCACAACTCCCTAACCAGCCTCTCTTCATCAGCCGGACTGCACTCCATTGCCATGAAAGGATACAAACTCGAGCAGGCAAAAGGACGATTGATGGATAACTTTATTTGGCCGTACTGTGTTACACACGGATATGAACATGCCACACAGCCAGCCGCTCCACAGTCAACATGACCTTAATGTGAGGAACGTTACCTACTACACAACTAATGCAACATGCTCTCGCCACAGACGATCCAACAACTCTCCCATCCATCCTTACTGTGGCCGTGTCATGCAAGTGTAGATGTCTGAAGTATGCCTGGCGTAATATGCTGCTGACTGCCCCTGACGGTTGGTCTGTTAATCGACTAATACATGTGATTTCAACTCGGGCACGGTTAGCAGATGATGTCCATGTGCCGTATTGGAATATGTCGGTGAGCTGATGCGAACGGTTCTATGTGTTGGAGCCTAGTCTAGTGGATGCATTCATGTGAGCATTGCATGCTGTAGTGTAAAGGATTTGATGTTTCCTGGTGTGAGTTCTATGCTGAAGCGTCGCTACAACGTTGCCATTGTCAAACAACACAGCTTGTGACGTAACTATCGTGGTGTTTTCACTAGTTACATTTAGTGCTTAACTTTTGTGTTTTACTTCTATTAATATTTTATATGTGTGCAGATCAATTACTCCATTACTGCCACATGACAATACCCTCTTCACACAAAAATAATGTTTGAAAAACATTTTCACTATCTGCATTTCCTCAGACATGTGCAGGAATGACGGTTCTGACGTAAATTACACCTGGTCATTATTGACGAACAAGTCCATCGTCTTAGGGAACACAATATTCAATGGAGAAAGCATAGAACGTGTCGGCATCAGACACATGGATTAAGAAAAAAAAGTCTCGATCGCCGCCAGCACAATATGGCTTTTATCACTTCACTACGATCGACCACTTGTGAACTAAAATCAAATTCCAGTCGCCGCCAGCACTTTATGGCTGTTATCACGTCACTATGACTGACCACTTGTAAAGTAACTATAGGTCTCTGTAACCCCAAGTACCTACATCAACGAAAAAACGACCCCTACACAAGCCAACTAGACTCTGGGTCATCCTGTGTTGAATGCCGTCCGTCATTACTAACTCCAATGTGTATCGAAATCCCAGTGACACATGACCGTTCTATTAGTTAACATTCTTTTTCCGTCATTAACCATTTCTGACTATAATGTTTTAACTTTCAAATACATTGGCTAATTACCTTTATGTCATGACTATACTTTATCTATATTGTATCATGTAATATATCTATGTAATTTTTTTATCATAGTAAAGTGTAGTATGTGCGTTTATATATCTCTACTGTACCTACGTTCTGTGTACAGGTTTACTTTAGTAAATTCAATTATGTATAGATGTGTTCAATATAATTATGCAATTAAATATTTATTATCCCTATATTTGGTTTGTCTTGACGTAGATATCTAAATTATGTTCATGTGTCCTATTCCAAATGTCCTATCTTGTTTTATAAGTATGAAATGTGTCGTGTCTTGTTTTTCTTCACTCTAACACAGCCATACCCATCTTTCCTTCCATAATATAACATTTTGTAATATTAAACATATATGTGATTAATACATATAACTGTGTTCATACAAGACATATACTTAACAACATTCTAAACACATAATATCATAATAATAATAATACCATTAAATTAAATACCCTTATACTAATTAATGAAGCGCTAAATAATACAGTTCATAATATTTAAAATGTCTTTGAATAGAAATGTTTGAAATCCTCCATATATTCTGCTATGACCACAAGTGTTCGATGTAGACGAAAATTTGAACTGACGTCAACATTAGTCCGATATAAAATCGAACAGTTCAACTGTCAGAATCCATATCTGGCCACATACGGTAACTTTATACCCTATTTCACCCTGAAACACTAAAATAGTTAAGTTACTAATTGTGTCCAACTCTAGTAATATAATATGAGTGGTTAATCACAACTTGGGTTGTAGTCAGAATATAGCAATAACTAAAATTACACACCTTTTTCTTACATATTTTTTGTCAATAATTAAAATAGCAAGAAATTTAGTTATCTTGATAGTGCACAGAAATACTAAAGCAATTTTTCTCCTTTGTAAAAGTGATATATTGTGCTTCAAGATTATAATCTACTCAATAAATCAGCAAGATTATTGTCCTTTTCAGGAATATGAGAAACTGAAAAGTCGAAATCTAGTAACAATAATGCCCATCTGTGAATTCTGGCATTTTGTTTTCAGAAATGACCAAGAATTTCTTGCCTAATAGATATTCAGAGAATATTGTGACAGCCTTGACTAGAGAAAGTTCCTCAAGCTCTGTAATAGCATATTTGCTTTGTGTTTCAGACAACTTCCTACTCGAATATAAGACTGGATGTAATATACCGTTATATTGTTGTAGGAGAATACAAGAAATGGTGTGAGAACTCGCATCAGTTTGAACGCCGAAATCCCTAGAGATATCTGGTATTCTTAGGATAGGCGGAGAACTGAATATGGTTTTTATTTCTTGTAATATCCTATCATGTACTTCCGACCATTGGACTTTGTTTGGGTGGTCCTTTTTCAACAGTTCTGACAAATGTGATGTCATTTCTGCAAAGTTCTTAATACATTTTTGATAATAATTTATTAGACCCAAAATGCTTCTGATTTCCTTCTTGGTTTTTGGTGTCTTGATGTCTAGAATTTTTGTGACTAGTTTCGGATCTGTGTGAAGAAAACCTTTCAAGATTCTGTGTCCTAGAAATTGAATCTCTTGAAATGCTATTTCTGTCTTACTAGGCTTCACTGTCAGACCAAATACTCTGATACGTTGAAATATATGTCTTAATATGCTGACGTGCTGGTTAATATTACTGGTATGTATACAGATGTCATCCATATAAGTAGCAGTATTTGTAATGTCACGTAGCAACATCCGCATCATACGCATAAAAGTTGTGGGAGAATTTTGTAACCCAAAAGGACGATATAAAAATGTATACAACCCCAAAGGAGTGGCGAAGGCAGTAATATGTATAGATGCCTCAGACATTGGTATTTGCCAATAACCTTTAGTGAGGTCTAGTTTGGAAATAAAACTGTTGATTTAGCCATGCTTGTAATTAGCTCATCAACACAAGGCATAGGTTCAGCATCTAGAAAAGTGAGTGCATTAATTTTCCTATAATCTACACAGATTCTTAAGAGTATTGTCCTTTTTCTTGACAATTACGAGCGGAGAACAGTAATTAGATGATGACTTTCTAATGATACCTGCCTGTTCTAAATCTGTGAACTCTTTGATAACCCTGTCCTGGTAGTGTAATGGGGTAGGGTATGGTTTGGTTGTTACTGGTGTCTGAGAAGTGAGTTGTATATGATGCAGTATACATGACGTTCTACCAGGTGAATCAGAAAAAATATTGCTACACTCTTCCAATAAGTGTCTAAATAATTGCTGTTCTGTTTGTAACAATGCTGTGTTTACTTGAATTGATTTCCAACTATTTGTGTTGCGTTCAATCGGAGTGGGAATCGATAGAGGTATTGCATCTTCGGCGTGGTCGTTGTTTACAGAACATAATGCTGCCGTGTGTATGTTCTGATGTTGGACCTCAGGTGATGTATCAGGTTGTCTAGAATGAAAAGGTTTCAACATATTGATGTGGTATATCCTAACTTTACCTTTGATCAAGATTTGATAATCCACATCTGATATTTTCTTCACTAATTTGAAAGGACCCTGCCATGAGATAGAAAGTGTTTCAACAGGATCAGGTAATAGTAATAGTACCTCGTAACCTTCTTTTAAAGAAATAGTTTTGGCTGATCTATTTGCGTAGTGACGATATTTTATTTCTGCGTCACCTAATGATTGTTTTGCAATTGTACAGGAAGTAATTATCTTATCACGGAGGCTGGTGACTTGTTCATAGGCCTCCCTGGTAGTTTGATCTTGTACTACTCCTGTTAGTAGTTCATTAAGTATCAGTATGGGACCTCATGGGTTTGCGCCGTAGACCAATTTGAATAGTGAGAAACCAGTACTAGCCTGTGGAACTTCACGGTATGCGAATAATACTGCCGGAAAGAGGGTATCCCAATCTTTTTTTCGTTCCACTGTTACTTTAGCTAAAGCTCTTTTCGACGTCCCATTAAAATTTTCTATAATGCCGTTTGACATAGGGTGGAAGCTGGAACTTAACATTTGCTTAATCCTTAACATATTGCCAACTGCTTGTGTGGCTTTAGAAATAAATTGTGTTCCTCTGTCGGATAGGACACATAGCGGAAAATTTATCCTCGAAAATATTAAGAGGAAAGTGTCGACAATAACAGAAGAGGTAATTATCTTAAGAAGGAGAGCCTCAGGCCATCGTGTGCATACATCGACCATTGTCAGGATATACCTGTTGCCTTTGTCTGTCAATGTATTCAATGGTCCGACGATGTCGACAGCGATCTTTTCAAACGGACGAGATGAGAAATCTGTTTCCTGTACCAGTGCTTTCGGATGTCTGCCTTTCTGTGACATCTTTTGGCATGTCTGAACATATTTACATATATCATTGGCAAAGCCTGGCCAGTAAAAATTCGATAAAACTCTGGCGGTTGTGTTAGCAATGCCCATATGTCCTGTAAAGATGACATGTTTACCCTAAATTAACCTATATAAATGAGGTAATATAGAAATGATAATAATATCAATTATAAAATATGTGTCCCTGAACCGACAAAGCACGTACACAATGATTGACTGACGACTGTACCATGTGTATAATGCTCTGTAACTATGTATGTAAAACAGCGCAGCCAAACAAATATAGATAGAAAGCTTTGTTAGTAACGACACACACAGAAGAAAGAACACGGTGACGTCTACCACAAAATGACGTTACTTAGGAGCGATGAAGGAAAGAAGGTATATTGTGTGCTTGTATCCCTATATCCAGACCACAACACAATAACGTGAAAGACCACAACAATTGGCTTAGCTTTTTATGCAGACAATTTGCGTAGCCGTTGACGAAGGGTGGTGTAGGTCTTGTGCCATCCAACGTTGAATAACGCCGCTTCTCAAGTGAAGTCAGAGCAGACGACGATAAAATTATATCACCAGCACACAGTGATCCAATGTCAGTGATAGCAAATGAAGGCACGTCCTGTATGGAGCAGATCCCAAAACGAGAAGTCGATAGGCGAAAAGGTTGACACTCCCTGGGTGGAGGAGGTCCCAAACCGAGAGGTGCTGACAGGCGATGAAAACGACGCTCCCTGACTGGAGCAGGTTTAGTGAACGTAGACTTTAGTTGAAGTGTTCAGCAATAGTTATCCAGAACGATGGTGTTGGAAGATCAACAATAGTAGCGTATAGGAATATGACACATGAGTAAAATGAAACGGGCACGCCATTGTTACCTTCAGCACTGTGTGTACCGACGTAGTCCGTTGCAGATGTGGTGTTGTAACTGTCTGAATAATCTTGGAACGAATGTCGATTGGAGATCTGCTGTCTAGTTCCGTTACCTGGAGAAAGTAAGTTCTCCTATGTTTTTGACGAAGTCCCCCATGTCACGGGGTGGGACACTTGTGGTAATGAATGTACTGTGATGATTGTCCTCTCGATACTGGCAATGAGAGGTACAAATAAACTCTTCTCCACTGTAGTGGCGCGGTTGTCTATGCACGCCGCTGTCTTAACAAGGTCGCCCTGTTATTGGATGCTTCCCAAAGCAGTCCTGTATCCGTCTGTCTATCTCGTTACCCGTCAAGGTGGATGATGTACGTGAGCACCTTCTCCAGGATGCCAAGACCTTGGGGTGGCACAATGCCCTAACCAGCCTCTCTTCATCAGCCGGACTGCACTCCATGAAAGGATACAAACTCGAGCAGGCAAAAGGACGATTGATGGATAACTTTATTTGGCCGTAATGTGTTACACACGGATACGAACATGCCATACAGCCAGCCGCTCTACAGTCAACATGACCTTAATGTGAGGAACGTTACCTACTGCACAACTGATGCAACATGCTCCCGTCACAGACGATCCAACAACTCTCCCATCCATCCTTACCGTGGCCATGTCATGCAAGTGTAGATGTCTGAAGTATGCCTGGCGTAATATGCTGCTGACTGCCCCTGACGGTTGGTTTGTTAATGGACTAATATGTGTGATTTCGACTCAGGCACGGTTAGCAGATGATGTCCGTGCGGCTTATTGGAATACTGTTGGTGAGCTGATGCGAACGGTTCTATGTGTTGGAGCCTAGGAGGGGATTTGCTGAGGAGGGGATCCGAGCACTTATGGACTGAATGGTTCGATGTGCAATGAGGATATGAGGATGATCTGTCAACTAACTAACTAACTTATGGGCTGGACCTGAGTGCAATGACGTTGCTTCTATTTACCAACACCAAGTGACACATGCAAATGGCACACCACTTTGGCACTGTTTTTTAAACATGGCTGTAATAACTTAAGAGACCAAGGGGAAGACCGAGAAGTAAATACCTGGATGGCTTCGCCACGTGGCATGGTTGAGACAGGAGCTTATCCACAACTCTGGTGATCGAGTGAGATGGCTGAACATGACCGCCCACTTGTTCAATGGGCCTAGAACACTCTATGGAGCGATTAAGAAGTGCTATTAACAAAATGGGGCTAGCACACTCTCTCTGGAGCGATTAAGAAGTGCTATTAACAAAATAGGGCTAGCACACTCTCTGGAGCGATTAAGAAGTGCCATTAACAAACACCTAAGGGATGCATCAGGCAGGCTTCTGATCAAATAGGTCCGGCACTGACCAGATAGCCACGCTGCATATTATAACTGAGTAAAGTACTGAACTGCCATTGCCC
This sequence comes from Cepaea nemoralis, assembly GCA_014155875.1. Taxonomy (NCBI): domain Eukaryota; kingdom Metazoa; phylum Mollusca; class Gastropoda; order Stylommatophora; family Helicidae; genus Cepaea; species Cepaea nemoralis. Next base: position 496,442 of record JACEFZ010021078.1, read on the forward strand.
TTCTATATTGGATTTATGGACTATGAAAAGGTCTTTGTCAAAAATGACTGGGATGTCTTTGAAAACTACAGACACATAATGGGATCCCATGGAAGATCATAAACTTAATCAAGACAACATACAGAGTTCTCCATGAGGGAAAACTAACATATATGTTTGAATTAAGTAGAAGTAAAAGCATGTATTTTGTCATCTTTATTGCTCATACTGACTACAGATTGGATTATGGAGACAACAATAACTACTGACAGAAATGACATTCTATGGAATTTGATAATTTAAACACAGAAGTCACAAATAACATATTGGATGATTCCTTGTGAGGCAAATGTTGCTGCATCTCGTGCATACTGCACCTAGTGAGATGCAGCAAGATTTGCCAGGACAGAAATCATGCAATATATTATATGTGGCTTCAGTGTTTAACTGATTAACTGCCAAAAAATAAGTGGGTTTGGACAGATATTGCAATGAGTACAAATCTGCCTAGTGTTTTCCTGACTTTTTCCATTTTGTATGAATAAATGTGCTTCAAAATATATTTTACTTGTGTTTTTGATGTTGGTGAGGAGCAGTTCTTGTGATATTTGATATATTAAAAGATATATATATATATTTTAGATTGTTGATATATTAAAAGTGGTGTATTTATTATTATTCTGTAAATTTAATTGGATTATCATCAAAGACTGAGGAGTAGAATGAGAAATAAGTGGGTTTGGACCAAACAGAAATTGATGGCAGAAAATGGAAACTATGGGTGTGTCACAGTAATTATCTAAACATGGTAGCAATTGCATTATATATCAAATTAAAGGAGATTGCACAAGGAACACTTAGTATTGTTCTATTGCTACAGGTGAGAAATATAATCATCATCATCATCATAATCATCTTCATCTTCCACTTCTGCCGTCAAGCGTCGTGGGGAGGAATAATTTGCGTTCCAGCGCCCGGTGCGCGGCACTGGATAGTGTCATTCTGTGTGATTGTACAATGTCTTTGATGTCGTCAATCCATTTTCTTCTTGGACGTTCTCTTGGTCTTTTCGCAGATGATCTTTGATGTAAGGCCAGTGATGGTAGTTGGTGTTGCATTCTAACGACATGGCCAAACCACTTGATCTTCTGCCTTTCAATAAATGTGGCACAAAGTGTTGATTCCACAGTCTGTCTTATAACAGCATTTCTTACTCGGTCTCGGATTGTTAGGTTGGCAGCTCTCCTCAGGCACCTCATCTCGCAGGTGTTGATTTTGCGAAGGTGTGATTTGGATAAAGTCTAGGTTTGAGATTGGTAGCATAAGGTTGGTGTGATATAATAATAATAAATAATGTTAGATTTTTTAAAGGAAAATTTGAAGACAGGGGTGACAATAATTTAAAATCTCCACTTACCAAGGCACTACTCCTCAATCTTTGATGACAATCCAATTAAATTTACAGAATAATGATAAATACACCACTTTTCTTCACCAGTATCACAAGAACTGCTCCTCAACACCATCATTTTTTTAAAAATTTGCATATTTTTTTACAAGACATCGCTGTCAACATCAGCATCTTTCAGCTGATTGTTGATTTCTTGGCAAGATTACGCTCAGTAGTTAGCCATTGCTTTCTGAGCGGCCGGCTCAATATCCCGCAAGTCACCAATGCGAGTAGAACCACTTCCAATTCTCACGCGCTGCAAGACCCTGCGTGGATAAACGGGATTACGGAGAAAGTCATGTAACCCCTCGGCCAGAGAGACCAGCAAATACCATCATAGCACAAGTAAAACATCATATTTTGAGGCACATCATTTTCACACAAAATGGAAAAAGTCAGGAAAACACTAGGCAGATTTATACTCATTACAATATATACACTGGTGAGCCATATAGGGAAAATGTACCCAAAACTATTGGAACAAAGAGCTAGACCCAAAGTTGAACAACAGTTAAGCAAAGTACAATTTGGTTTTTAGAAAGGAAAACGTTGCACTGATGCCCTATTTACACTTAAATATGTGAAAAAACCATCAAATATAGTGACCAGCAGAATATTGTGTTTGCAGATCAGGGAAAGGCTTTTGATAGTGTAGACAGATACAAATTATTGACCATACTTGAAGATTACGGGATACAAGGACAATTGCTAGAAACCATCATAGCCATGTACTACTCGAGCCGAAGTGGTTAGAACACAAGAGGGTATATCAGATATGTTCACAGTCAATACAAGAGTGAGACAGAGTTGTGTGCTCTCTCCACTGCTATTTAATGTCTATATGGACAGAATATCCAAAGAAGCAAGCCTTGACAGAAAAGATTTAGAAAATTTAGAACTCTTTACTTCTGATGCCGGCTTCCTGGCCTAGAGGTTAGCAACTTTTCTCCGTAATCTCGTATACTCTCGTAAGTTACGTGACAACGGTGAGAATCAGCAGTGGTTCGAATCGTGTCGGTAACTTACAGGGTATGTGAGCCGACCACTCAGAAAGCAATGGCAAACTACTGAGCGTAATCTTCCCAAGAAATTAACAATCAGCTGAAAGATGCTGATGTTGACAGCGATGTCCTGTAAAGGATATGCAAACATTTTTTTTTACTTCAGATGAAACAACTGATCATTTACCGGGCGCTAAAAATTGCGGAAAATAAGAGAAATTTAAAAAATAATGAACTGTCAATACTAAGTCAACCTATCGGCTCGTGGCAATCCAGAGTAGTTCCATTGAGCCGACCTATCGGCTCATGGCAGGGAATCAGTTAAATTTACTTGCATTGTTTTGAATTCTGATAAAGAAGCTTGATGATCTGGACTGCAAGATAAAAACTAAACACACTTGATAGGAGGTCACAACAATTAGGTCTAAAATTCATAGAGGAAAAACAAAGATAGTGATAATAAACCAAGCAAATGATAATCATCTCTTTTGGTGGCACTTTATCTCAAGAGGTACAATCATATATGTATTTAAGCAGCAATGTAGACAAAGTTAAGGCAATGTAGTAAACTTAAAAAAACCTTAAAGACGAGGCAGTAAGGGAAAATTATGAGAAAGAACTAACTGAACTCTTTGTAAAATTACCTACGGAAAGAAAAACAGTGGAAGAAGAATGGGAGATATTCAAATCAAGCATTTTAAATACTGCAAAAATAACATGCGGAACCACGAAAAAACGCAAAACACGGATAAAGAAAATAACAAGTTGGTGGAACGCAGAAGTAAAGAAAGCGGTAAAAGAAAAAAAGGAAAAATATAAAAAGTGGTTGAAGAGCAAACAGGAATGTGATTACAGAGAATACAGAATAGCGAGAAGACATGTGAGTAGAATAGTAAAGAGGGAAAAACAAAAAGACTGGGAAGAGTATGGAGAAACCCTAAATAAAAACTACAAGGAGGCAACCAGAAACTTCTACAAAAAGATAAGTGCAATGCGAACCAGAGGAGAACCCTTTGACCCAACTGAAATAATTAACAGCGAAAATGGAGAACCAATAAGTGAACAAAAACAGATCCTAATAAGATGGAAGCAGTATTTCGAACAACTTCTCAACATCCCATCAGATGTCACAGGAATTCAAGAGACCTACACAGATGTCACCGAGGAACTAGAACCAGACATACTAAAAGAAGAAATTATAGAAGCCATCAGATTAGCCCCATTAAACAAATCACCAGGACAGGATGAAATACCAAATGAACTAATTAAAGCAGCAAGGGAAGTAGGAACAGCTTGGCTACATAGACTATTCAACCATGTTTGGGTAGAACAACAGACACCACGAGACTGGGGAAATGCCATAATTATCCCAATTTGGAAAAACAAAGGCAGCAAAAGAGATTGCACACAATACAGAGGCATTTCACTGTTGAGTCATACTGGGAAAATATTTTGCAAAATTCTTGAAAACAGATTACGAACTACTTTAGAACCCCAGCTAAGCGAAACGCAGCTTGGATTTAGGAAAAACAAAGGATGCACAGACGCCATTTTTGCTCTTAGACAACTTATAGAAAAATCAATTGAATTCAATGAAACACTCTACTTAGCCTTTGTCGACCAAGAAAAGGCATTTGATAGGGTAGATAGAAACAAGCTGTGGGAAATCCTTAAACAATATGGAGTGAGTACACATCTAACAAACCTATGCAGAAGTTTATACAACAACAGTGAATGCATAGTGAGAGCAACTGGAGAACACTCAGAACCCTTCACCATAAGATCTGGAGTACGACAAGGTTGTGTCCTGTCCCCTCTCTTGTTCATAACATATATAGACAACATATGTAAAGAAACCAGCCAAGCAGAGACAGCAAGAATACCGCATGACGAGAACACAGAAGAAGAACCATCTGCAAATCTAACCATTAGAGAACTCCTGTTTGCGGACGACCAAGCACTAATAGCAAAATCAGAAGCTGAATTACAAGACCACATGTAATAGTCTAAACGAAATGTGTAGGGAACATAACATGAAAATTAGCACAAGCAAAACAGAGGTAATGACTATAACTAAAGAAGAACAAACAGCAACAATTCACCTAAACGAACATCCCTTGAAACAAGTAAAGAGCTTCAAGTACCTAGGAAGTATAATATCATCAAATGGCAGATCAGAAGACGAGATCGAAAATAGGTGCAATAAGGCAAATCAACTCATTGGACAAATGGCACCAATACTAAAGAACAAACATGTATCAATAACTACTAAGAAAGCACTTTACAACACAATCTTCCTACCAACTCTCTGCTACCAATGCCAAACCTGGACAATGACAGAAAAAGAGAAAAGAAAAATCACAACAACAGAAATGAGGTTTCTGAGAAGAATACTCAACGTATCAAGAAGAGATAAGATCAGAAATGAAGAAATCAGGACTAAAGTAGGGGTTAAAGCTGCTCTAGATTTTATTAGAAAGCAGCAAGTCAAATGGTTTGGCCATGCAAGTAGGCTACCAGTCAACAGCATGCCACAACAAGCAATGATGTACAGACCAGATGGAAACAGAGGAAGAGGCCGACCACGTAAACGTTGGACTGAGGGAATAACAGAATCCATGGGAATGTCAATATACGAAGCCCATAACCGGGCACTCTCACGAAGTTTATACTTCACCTCGACACCGCAAGGTACAAGAGGAACATGATGAGATGAGATGAGTAGACAAAGTTGGAGAAACATTAGAAAAATAAAAGTAAGAATACAAAAAGAATACAAAAATGCCACGTGGACAAGCCATCCAGGTATTTACTTCTCAGTCTTCCCTCTGGTCTCTTCCCTTCGATCTTGTCAGTCATCACCAAGTTCTCGAAGTCATTTCTTCTCATAACATGCCCAAGAAATTTTGACTGTCCACATCTTATGACTCTAATCAGTTTTAATCAATCAAACATGTGCCATGATGGAAAGCGTGGGCGGTCATGACTTGCCATTTCACTCGATCACCAGAGTCGTGGATCAGCTACATGTTCCTTCTCAACCATGCCACGTGGCCAAGCCATCCAGGTATTTACTTCTCGGTCTTCCCCTTGGTCTGTTCCCTTCGATCTTGCTAGTTGTCATCAAGTTCTCCAATTCATTTCTTCTCATAACATGTCCAAAAAACTGTGACTGTCTACGTCTAATGTCTCTAATCAATTTACGATTTTCATTTGTCTCCTGTAGTACTTGATTTTTCTGTCTGTCCATGGTATTCTTTGCATTCTCCTCAGAAACCACATTTCTGCAGCCATTAGATGTTTTTTTAGCTTGACTGCTCATTGTCCAAGCTTCATATCCATACAAAAGAACAGGCTCTATGTAGCACCTCAACTCTTTTTTTCTCATTTCAATTGACGTCTTTCTATTGGTCAGTATGTTTTTCATCTTGCTAAAGGCTACTTTCGCCATGGCGATTCTTGTTCTAATCTCTTCAAGGCATCTCCCATCAGATGTAATGACTGTTTCAAGATAATTGTACCGATTCACCTGTTGTAGAATATTCCCATTTATTTGTATATTACATCGTGGTATTTCGTTTTTCCTAGTGACGACCATAATCTGTGTCTTTTTACAATTTAATTCTAACCCCAGTTGTTCACTGTGTGCAACAACCGCATCTACTAACTGTTGCAGATCATGCTCATTGTCTGCAATCAATACGGTATCACCTGCATATCTAATGTTATTGGTGTTTCGTTTCCAATGCTGATTCCATTTATATCTTCTACAATTCTGAAAATATTTTCACTGTATAGGGAAAAAAGATCTGGAGACATTACACATCCCTGCCTCACACCTCTCTTAATAGGCTGATATTGTCCAACTTCATTATCAATCCTTATGGCAGCTTATTGTTTCCAATATATGTTTTTTATAAGTCTAATGTCTTTCCCATCAATTTGTAGATCTGCAAGCATATCTACCATGTTGACATGTCTTACTCTATCGAAAGCCTTTATGTAGTCAATAAAGCAAAGATGTATATCTTTGTTTATTTCTACAGAACGTTCAATAACTGATCCAGCATATACACGGCACTTACTGTACCCTTTCCTTCCACAGACCCACATTGCTCTTCCCCTATTTCAGGCTGTATTTACTTCCTCACTCTTTGCATAATTTGTAGCAAAATGTTCGTGATGTGACTCATTATACTAATTGTTCTATGTTGATCACATTCCAAGGCTCCTGATTTCTTTGGGATTGCAATAAATAAAAAATTACATAATTCAGAAGGTATATCTCCAGTATCATATAATGCAGTGTTTCCCAACCTTTTTTGTGCTATGCCCTAAGCCTTTCTAAAATTCTTATGCCCCCCACACAACATATACATACTTTTTTATATTCAAAAATTGAAATGTTTACTAAAGAAACTTGAAAAATAGGTTTTAGGAAGAAATCATTGGGAACTTATTGAGCAAACACAGTAAGTAAATTTTCAAAACATATAATGGAGAACTGAAATTCAAGCACAAAATATAATTTTAATGACAGATTTTTCTATATTATTTTAATTATTAGAATTATTTATTAATTAAATTTAGTGAGATCCTTGCGCTTGATGCTTGCTGCAGTCTCGTCTCCCCGTTTTGTTATATCCAGCCGATTTCTTTTTTTTTTCTAAGCAGCAAATCATTTATGGCTCTAAATCCACATTCAGCTAAATATGAAGATGGAAACGGTAACAATAGTTCTCTTGCACATTTGGTTGCATTTGGATATTTGATTTTGATTTCCCCAAAAAGCCATGCCGTCGCTCCTTTTATATTAAATAAAGTTTTAATTGACTCATTATTTTGCATTTCTGCAAGTTCTTCTTGATACTGCATATTTGAAATATCAGACAAATCCACTAACATTGGCAGCATCATCCAAGTTGGGAAATAATTTTGTTTCAAATCAGAAAATCTTTCTTTTAAATCAGCCAATAAAATTTTCAGATGATCGACAATAACATGTATAGCAACATATCCAGGCGAACCTTCTGGCCTAGAGAGACAACGGTGGAAGATAAACTCTATGGACCGCAGAGTGAACTAAAAAAGACTGTTAGATTCATACAAGAGACAACATTGCTGTTACAGACATATTTCAAGCGAACGAAAGAAGAAGAAGACATGTATAGCAGTATCAGTCACTTCACATTTTTTGGAGTCAATGAAACTTTTCAAAATTTTTGTTGTAAATATATGTCTGACATAATTCAATAAAAGTAATGCTTGCTTGCTTGCTTGTGTTCGTTGGCTTGAGCTCCAACGCGAAGTCCTGTATGTCGGATGAAGGCATCCTGTTGTCCAACATCAGTGTGATGTCATACAGTACCTGAGGTCTGCGTGAGTATCCGTTGTCCCATGTCTGGCTTATTGGTGTGCAGACTGGTGGTTCCTCGCCATACAGGCAGACACTCTCCGACTTTGGAGGAATCGCCAATCCTACTGACTTTAGCCAGAACCCCGAAGAGACCTGTTGCCCAGGACGCTCGACGAGGATGCGTCAATAGGTCTTGGCCAGTATATAACCTGGCCCTGGTGCCTTGGAAACACCTCTGCGTCCCAATAAAAGTAATGAAACCAAATATCTTCACTTTTGCATCAACAAGAGTTTTATTTGTTCCTTGAAGTTGTTTATTTAATATATTTAGTTTTTCAAAGATATCGGCTAAATAACTCACAAATGCCTTAACAGATTTTTCATTTCAGGTTTGTTGCGTAAAAAAATCACTAAGAGTATCAAATAGTTCCATAAATCTTTTCAATCAGTTCCCTTTCAAGAGCTATCTTACTTCAGTGTGAAGTATAAGTCTCACATGGTCTTAATTTTGTTCTTCACAAAATAACTTGAAGAGACGTTCACATTTGGCACTAGCTTTAATAGAATTGATACACTTTACAACTAAATTTAGTACTTCATTTAGAATAGGCGAAATGATTTTAGCTACCTGGTTTTCCCTGTGAATAATACAATGCACAAGAAGCATTTCTGGATTCTCATCTTTCATCAATTTTAAGCAATTATTTTCTTCCCCATCATATTAGGAACACAATCTGCAGCACAAGATGTTATATTTTTCATTGGTACATTATTTACATCTAAGTAATTTTTTTAGCTTACTATATATATCTCTTTGGAGGTAGTGGTGCTTTCTAATGATTTACAGAACATTTCTTCAGCAAAATCACCTTTATCAATATATCTTACGAAAGTTATAAGTACGGCCTCACTGTCTCTCAAAGCTGATTCATCCATTTGCACCGAGAATTTTCTTGTTTTCAGCTTTTCAACAAGTTGTATTTCAATATCCTTACTCATTTCGTCTATTCTTCTGCTAACAGTATTGTTACTTAGTGGCATAGCTTTAAAATTTTTGTTATCTTTTTCCAGAACCGTTTTAAGAAATGCTGATATTGATGGTTTGATTAATTCTCCCCTATAGTATGACTCTTCCCAGATTTAGTGATGAGTAATGAAATTTGATAACTAGCCTCAAGAGTACGATTGATAGTTGCATTATGAGCAGTAGAGACTTTAATGTTACTCTGTTTTCAAAATTTTTCTTTAAAGTTTGAAAGTAATTCAAATCTGAATTAATATGAGCATTATGTTTCGCCTTCAAATGTGCCCCAAGATGACCTCGTTTCATTGATTCGTTGGTCAAACATTGTTGGCATAGAAGACAAAAACGCGACTGTTCATCGTGGACAGCGGGTATGAAACCAAATTTTAAATATCCCTCCGAATACTGACGATTTTTTTTCTTGCTTGCACCACTCATTTCACTATGGGCTGAAATAAATAAATATAAGATCTATTAAAAACTTTTAAAAAAAACAAATAATATGAACTGGAGTAAACGTAGACTAAAAATAATTATTTAAATATGTAACTTAAGCAAACTTTCATGACATTTCAAGTGACCAAAATATTTCAATTTTCTTTGTTTTATCATCTTTAATAGCCAACCTTCTTCAATATTCAGCTCTTGAAATATTGATGCATTTGTTCTTTTCTTTACCACAGATATTCTTAGAACTCATCTATAACATTTATATTAATTTATGTGCTGTTCAGCTTGTTTAGTAAGTGTCCAGGTCTCACAGGCGTATGTTGCAATGGGAAAGATGCATGCTCTTAAAAATCTAATTTTTGTAGTTCTGTCTGTTCCATTCCATAATTCATTTAGTTGTTTTAGTCTTTGAAGAGCAATTGATAGTCATCGTTTAATTTCTTTCATTGTGTCACCGTTGTTGGTAATCAATGACCCAAGATATTCAAAATTTTCCACCACCTCCAATTTTTCCTCATTAACATATATTTCTTTCTCCATAGTGGTTTTATCTGTATGCATTATCTTTGTTTTTGCAATGTTAAGATACAAGTTGTGATTTTCACTATTCATTGGGTTGAGGCTATTAGGTTTTCTATACCAGTCTGTGTTGTGGATAGCAATACTGTATCATCAGCATACCGAATCTCTGGTATGTCAAGACCACCGATATTTAGGGCATCATATAGCTCCCTATTTATATCATCTCTTACATTTCCCATTATATTTTCGGCGTATAGGTTAAACAAATAGGGAGACAGCACACATCCCTGATGGACTCCTTGCTTGATGTCAAACCAAACTGATGTCTCGCCATCTATTCTAACCGCTGCTTGTTGGTCTAGATAGAGCATTCTTATGAGTTGTATTACATGTTGTGTTGTGGAAAGCCCATATTCCTCATGATTTCCCAAAGTTTCTGATGTTGTACAGTCAAATGCCTTTGAATAATCCACAAAACATGAGAATAGGTTTACATTAAATTCTCTGCACTTCTCTATTATTAAACGCATATTGAGAATGTGATCTCTTGTTCCTCTTCCTCATCTAAATCCAGCTTGAACCACGTTAATTTCTTCTTCTGCATAAGAATTTTAGAAAGGCTTAGGTGGAGCATAGCACAAAAAAGGTTAGGAAACATTGCTGTAGAGGATATGCAACTAACTTTTTAACATATGGTATATTAAATTCCCTTATCTTTCAGTCAGACAGATGTGTGAATTTATCTTTGGCGGTCTGATGAAACCACCTGCCCTGACACATATTTGTAAAATGCAGCTTAGAAGTTCAAATGCCAACAAACATAGTAGGCGAGGGTGTAAACAATAGATTGGAATGTATTGCAAAATATAAATCACATCTCCCAGCAGTGGCCAAAGCACATTTCAGGCACATGGTGTAGGCTGGACGAAAGATGATTTTTTTGGGGGGGAATATCCTATTTACAGGACATTGCGGTCAACACCAGCATTTTTCAGCTGCTGTTGATGTCTTGGCAAGTTTTACGTTCAGTAGTTTGCCATTACTTTCTGAACGACCGGCTCACATACCTTTCCGTAAGAAACCAACACGACACGATCCACTACCGAATCTCACGCAGCTGTGTTTTATACGATAGTATACGGGATTACGAACAGCGTCCTTAACGCCTTCACCAGGGAGACCGGCAAAAGATGATTGACAAGTGAAATTTAGGATCCATGGTGAAAGTGAGGGAAGAGTTAAAGAATACTGAACATGGGGCATCCAGGTAACCATCCAAAATGAAAAGGGGAGGAGAGAAGACAAAAATGATGTTAGTGACGAAAACAGTATATAAATACTGGGCCTTGCCAACAGCACTCAGATGCAAGCACAGTACCAGGGAAGCCGTCTAGCAAGATAATATAATCTCATTTTGCACGACTTCAGGAAGGAGTCTAGTAGCAGGAGTCCTGGCTAAAAACTCAGGTAATAAATATTTATTTTTTAACCATTTCCGTCTTCTGTTCTGGGGGCCTGCTTTAGTTTTCTGTTTCTGTTTACTGCTGAACGTAACTTGCCCAGGAATCATGAACAGCCAAACAATGTTGGGGTTGTGTCAACAACTTAACTGACAGGCATCATCGGGTACTTCTCACACACTCATACAAGACAACTTGCAAGTCGTGTGGGAGGCAAAATGCATGGTCCATTTTATTGCCGTTGGCTCGCTTACAAGCGGTAAACAGTCGCTAATGCATTACACAATATACAGCCACAGAATTATCTAACACAAACTGCTAACCCTATGCTAACTCTATCTATTAGTGAACCCAAAACTCCTAACGCTATTCTAAACGACGTGAACGCCCCAAGTCCAGTCTCCCGTCTGCCGAACATCTCTCCCGTGGTTACACACCACGCGGGGGTGACCTTCTCCTTCGTGCGTGTTACCTCACATCGCACGCTGCTGGCAAAACGTGGCCTGTTGAGTGTCTACTCAACTGTGCTCTGGCTTCATGAGGTGTGGTGGTATCGTGATTAGAGTGCTAACTCTCTGCACACCGCCTGCGTGTATCATGAGGGAGTGGCTAACCTTCCACTATTCCCTCATCTCCCCTGCTCTTGCCTCGGGCACCGCATCTCCTCCTGGTCCCTCTAGGATTGACCGCTCTCCCTGGCGGAGGGGATGTGGTCAAGTCTTTGACACACACCCGCCCCTCTTGTGTTGCGTCATCAACTTTCACTTATTGGTTGTGACGCAAGGAGGTTTCTACACAAAAAATTAGTGTCTCTAATTTTTGTCAAAGACTCTAGATAACGTGGCTCTGGGCTTTCCAATAGATCATTAACAACTATTGTCATAATGTAACAAAGCCTCACTTGGCTACTGGCAATCGCCACAAACTTGCCTGGTTGGCGTGAGCCCCTTCTCACATGCTATATTATATTTATCAGAGGTATGTCTGAACCGGACCGTTGTCTTATAAGACCTGCCCTCACATAGTAAATTAACTTACTACCCATACAAAGTTGACTTTCTTAGGGTCAACACATGAATTGCTTCATGTCCCCCATATAATATTTAACAACCATTCTACAAGAGTGTGTGCGACAGGCTTTACCTACTTCGCTTCCGCGCGTAAGACTTTATTACACTGTTAATTTAGTTCTTCGTTGTCTATTATGTCCCCTGGCACCAAAGTTATCTGCCTTTGATCTACAAATAGTGTATTGCAATTTATATGTTTGTTTTTCTGGTTGTTTGCGTGTTCGGATGTAATAAATCTACTAATCTAACTTCTACCCTATAATTCTAACTTATCTGTGTATGTATGTTAGTTTTTTGAGTGTCATAATTTTGTTCAATGTGGCCACAAGCAGGTGTATAACCCTGATTCGTGACTACATTCCATTGTTATGAAACCCAAAATACTGTAATCTAAGTTCTAAACTCTATCACAGACAACATATTCACACCAACACAATTTCCCTAGCGACAACCAACATTAACGCACACAAATATTAAAAGTCGTGGCAGGCAGCAGAAGAATTTGCTGACTGCTTACATTCTCTCCCGTCTATCCTTCATTCATTCTCACTTTCACACTTCTGTCATACTCCTTTCACCCTTACTTCTATCACACATCACTCATCCCTCCATACTTATTCTTCTGCTTATTTAAAACCCTTGGAGTGAGACTGTACACGTTTGGCTCAGTTTGAGATGATTGAGCCTCATGACTGTGCGCTAGTTATTGCACGAGTCATATATGTACATTATATTTACATGGGCGAGACAGGGTTGATGGCTTGTCCCTTTGATCTCATCATCTAGTATGTTCCACTAACCTAAAGTATCATATTTTACATTATAATAAACTCTTCTCCTTTTATAACTAAGTATTTAATGTGTTACCTAAGTTCTATTATGTTAATTATATTATCTGTTTATCCTACTCGTTCTGTTTATCTAATCTAAGGGATGTAATGTAACTATTTAAATGTAATTAGTGTGATATGAGTTATGTACCTTAATTAAATGGATGATGTGAACACAATTTATGTACTTTTCTAAATACTATGTTAAATAATGTTTTTAAATGCACAAAGGAATTCTATGAGTGATATTCTTAATCTAAATGGTGTAAATGATGTATTTTACCTTATCTACTCTTTTTAATCTATTATGATGTGAAATGATGATACTAATAAATGGTCATATTTGAAAGATGGTATGGTTTCATTAAGATGGACTAAACTAAACTAAAATGAAGCTAAGTTAAATATAACAATCTAAATGGTACTATTCATATTATAAATTTAATTTAACTTGTAATTACCTATTCTTATGTCTAAACTAATATTCTAATTTAATTTTAAGTTAAGTAAATGGGTTAATTACTGTACTCACTACCCTATTTAAATAAATGAGAATTATTATATTACCTAATTCTACCTCTAATTTATAACTATTTAAAAAAAATTATTATTTTACATATCACATTAAGTTTATATACATGGTATTCAGTTCTCTCAGGTTAGTAGTTGCCTTCATGTTTGAATATTGGTATAGGCACAATACAACTACATAATTTGCCTGGGTATCTGAAATACATTTTACGGTCATAATAATGTTCATCGGTAGTGCACGTGTAGAGATTCGCTGGTGTCGTAGCTTAGTCTTTATGTGTCTGAAATTAAGCACTGTTCTGGCACTGTTTTCTACATTTCACACAAATGATACACCGGACTGGAGCTTAGTTGAAAATGAGCTGTCCTGATTCACGCGGTAGTATCTAAGTTCTGTAGCACAGTTCTTAAGTTAATGTCTACGGACACATGATAGTTCATTCTTACGCATACAATGGGTGTATAGGTACCCTATTTTACATAGCATATTGTACTGTATTCATGTACTAACTATCACTCTACATTATTATGTGGGATTTCCGTTATTATTACCTCAGATGGTAAAATTAGTGACCACCTGTATATCTTGGTCATTTCGATGCACACCACTCTGTATGACCGTGATCGGGGAGTTGTCGGTCTGGACAATGCAGTGAACATCCGTCAGAACTCGATGGAGCTTTCTCACTGCATAGATGACGCTTAGGGTTGCAACTGTGATATGCAATCTCTGGACTCAGCAGGTGTGATCTTACGGCTCACGTAGCAACTCGGGTGGAAGATGCCCTCAAAAAATTGGCCTAGTACTGCTAGCATCTGTCCTAGAATAATAAACGAGCCTAGGATTAGGCAAGCGGAGGATTGGAATATTTACAAAAAAGAATTTTCAATTTTTGACAATGCAGAAATTAATCTTTCACTATTTCATTCCACAAATGCTTTTAAAACATTGGAATATAGAATTATAATTTCTGAGTAATTTACTAATTCCAAAAGGCTTCTGACCTGTTTCTTTCTGTTAGACATGGTCAGATTCATAATTTTGGTACTAATTTTCAGGTCAGTTTACAGTTGGACTTGAGAAATGACATGACCCAAAAATGAATTTATTTTAGGCCTAATTTGACTTTGCTTGGTTTGACAGTGAGACCGAAGAGTCGCACTCTGTCAAAGGCATGTCTCAGTTTCAGTAGGTGTATTGTCCAGTCATCAGTATTCTGATTTATTCATGTGTATTCTGTAAGTTCACTACCTGTATGCCCCTCGTCGGATTTTCCAGTCTCACTAACTAGTGTAGTTGCGCTATGTATGTCTGTCGTCTGATCCCTTGGTGTTGTTGCAATATGTTCGTCTGTCTCTACTTCTGTCTGTTGTCTTGAAAAGTGCGGTTTTCGCATGTTGACATGGAATATCTCTAAGTGTCTGTTTATCGACATTCCATCGTCAACATGTATGATGGTTATGTATCACCTTGAATGGTCCTTGCCATTTCGTTTGTATGGAAGTAGCCTAAATCTGTCTTGATCAAGTTCAAGAACACTTGTTTTCGCACCTTTGTTTGTGTGCTTGTGGTAGAACTGACCCTTCCTCTATCAAATGGCTTGGGTGCCAGTGTAGAGGGTTGTACTTCAGCTGTAAGATGTCCACCCTTAAACTTTTGTACTAATTGTTGACAGACATTACAAGCAAATACATTATGACAAAATAATTTTATATTATTGAAAAAACCTGGTCTGGTGTTGTTGTATGCAAGATGACCAGTCACCGGTGTTTTATGTGCATATTTTGGCATAGTTACCCGGTGTTGTTCAGGTAACACCTGTTCATGGTTACCCGTAGCATGACCTGTAGTTGAAATGCCATTCTTACGTCTAAATAAACAAGATGCATTTTTGGTGACTCTGGCTTTGACCTTTAACAATTTTAAGTATGGACACACATTTAGAGTAGATTTCTGGTGGTGTAAAAGTTTCTGTTTGTTTGTGTCATCTGTGCTGGTTGTAGAAAGCATCAGTAGTGTCTCATCTTGTAATATGTTATGATGTTTTGAAGTGTCTGTTTTGGCTGTTGTGATAGTTGCCTTTACTTTTTCCCATGCACCTATTTCATCAATCGTACAATGTTTTAGTTGGGGTAAGCACCCCAGAATTAAATCAGTACAAGGGTTGTTCAGTATTGCACAGGTAAAGGTACCAGAGAGAAAAGGAGAGTCAATCTGGGCTTTTGCCAAAGGGTAGATTTCAATGTTACCCGAAAAGGTACGGCATTTGACAGTATCACCTGTGTAATCGCCCGGATTCACCAGTTCTTTCCGAAGACCAATAAGGGTACTGCCGCTGTCCAGCAAACACTGGCATGCTACATTATTGACCATCGCATTGTGGAACACAAGATTGCCTCTGGAGGCTACTGCTGCGTTTACACTCTCAGATGAGCATAGTACTGTATGTCCACACTCTAGTTTCGCGTCTGTATGGAATTGGTGACATCGTTCACAGCTGTCGAAGTTCAACATATCGTATGCACCACAAACATTTTCTGCTTGGTTATTAGGTAAGTCACTTTCACTCTCAGACTCATTCTCACTACCACCATCTGAAGAGGTGTCAATCAAAATGGCATTACTGGCTTTCATACGCTGCCGGCCAAGGCACTTATTACTATAATGGCCATAACAGGAACAAAAAAAAACATTTGATGGCACGCCTGTATGCAGATCTTTTACTTTGCTGTTTCTTGATCACATTTTCAAGATGCGCCGGATAATTTGGCGATTTGTCACACATAGCATAAGTGTCATGTAAAAGGTGACAATGGATACATTTTTCCATTTTCCTATCTTTCTTATCGTATTTCTGATAAGGTTTCCTATTACTTTGGTAGTTGTTAGTTTGGTCTTTGACAAAGGAAACTATTTCAGAGTCATTTGAGGTCTTAAACACATCTCTGTTAGAAGAAAAATATGCTGATCCTTTCTTTTCAAACTGCTCTATGTTTTCAATGTCTGACTGCTGCAAAAATTTGGCAAAAGGAGAAGGTATGGTAGATATAACCTTATCCATAGTAATTAAGTTTTTTAATCTATCAAAGTCTTTTCCTATGTTAGCTGCTTTAAGCCACCTGTTTAGTACACTCTGTACATTTGAAACATAATCAATAAAGGTTTCACTAGGTTTAGGTTTTAGATTTGAGAACTGAACTTGATACCCAGGGGCATCAAGTAAAAAGTGCTGCATAATCCTATCATGGATGTATTGATAGCTAGATCTAAGCTCTGTTGGTATAGTTTCTATTACTTTAAGGGGCTCACCACTGAGATTTTTTGTATAAATTGGGGCCCACATCTCTAATGGAACTTGGTGGTATTTAAATTGATATTCTACATTCTCTGTCCATGCTGATATTGAGTCTTCTTTACAATATGGTTTGATAATATTTTTGTATTTGTTGAACTTATTTTCTTCTTGTTGACTTCTTAATTTAGTGGCAGAGATCTCTGCGTGTGAGTCTACATCCATGCTTTTCATCTTTAACTGTGTCTCTGATTCTACTTGAATTTGTTTTTCCTTAACATCTATTTCTTTTTGCTTTAGATCTAATTCCCTTTGTCTTATTTCTTTCTCCTGATCTAACTGCTTCTGTTTCATCTCCTTATCATGTTCTCTATCTCGTTCTTCTTTTTCCTTTTGTTGTTGTAATTGCTGTTGCTTAATTTGTTTTTCATCTTCTAGCTGTTTTTGTTTTGTTATCTCAGCTAGTTGAGCAATCTCTTTTTGATGCTGTCTTTCTTGTTCTCTTTCTCGTGCGCGTTCATTTCTTTCAGCATCTTCTTTTCGTATGCGATCAGCTTTTTCAGCCTCTTCTTTTCGTATGCGATCAGCTTTTTCAGCCTCTTTTGCTTCTTTCTCAGCATCTTTTAATTCTTTAAATTTCTGATCTGCATATTGCTGTAGTTCTTTCCCTGTTAATTCTAGTTCTTTACCTGCTTTTATGAAATCTGATAAAGTTGCCATCTTAATTTAGTAATTGGCTAGCAGTGACAGACAATGATCTTTTTATTAATTATTTATCTTTGATATGTTATTTTTATTCACCAATGAGCGCAAAGACTTGTACTCTTTGCTTGTGCCCTGCAAAATTTAATGCTGAAAAAACAGAGCACAAAAATTACAATAGTGTCTCAAAAGCTGAAAAAGAGATGCACTATTAATTAAATTGCATGCCAAAATATATAAGGGTACTCAGCTTTAACGTTCCCGAGGATCGGGGAACGGAACTCCGTTGCCACAGGTCACCTTCGTACTTTCGGGTGGAGGCCCGTGTCGTTACCAGCAAACTATATTTGGTACTCAGGGCCGTAATCAGGTGTAGTACGCCCTTTTATATGCAGGGCCGTAGTAATCAGGCCTATTACACGATATGTTAACCCCGACCCCTAAGGACAATGACTTAGACAATGACAGACAGGTTCACGAACAACTAGAATATGTATTAAATAAATTAAATGTCAATGTCCTGTCTTTGCTCTATCAGTTATTGCCTTACGTTACTAATCTATTTAATTTCTGTACGTGTTGTGCAGGCAAGTATCATCTGCCTGGCCAAAAAATAGTTCCATCGTGACGGTAAACACAGGGAAAATATGACCGAAAATATGCATATCTGCTTTTAAAGAAATAAAAATAACATAATGTTTAAATAAATAAATATATTCCTTTAGTAGTTGAAATAAATAAATATTAAATGATATAACGTACCGATTCAGGCGAGCAGCTGTTTAGCAATTCTCTACACACTCGATTGCTGTATGCTAATGAGCCCAGACGACTGTTTGTCAATCATCTGACGTCACAGCACAGCGCGATGAAAAATCGATATTGTCGGCTGGCTTTTGTATCGCTCCGCCGTGAATCATTTTTGGTACTCATTTCTCAACAAAAAGGTAAATATATCAATAAATATGAGAAAATAAGAATATTCATACTTACAGCTTTGATGAATACATACTTTGACTAAATAAATATTTCATAAACACAATTAAACAGTTTAATACGTCACGATAGGCACATTTCTAGCTTGCAAAATTTCTCTCGTCTGCACAAATCACCGTCACTACACAAATTGAACACAAAATTTCTCTAGTCTAGAGCCTCGTGGACGAGTGGAGTAGCTTGAATATTACATTCAAGCTTCACTTCTGACAACCACAATTACCTTTGGCTGTGGGTATTAGCTTGGCTCTTTCGTCCAAGCACCACTTCTTGACACCACAATTACCCTGGCCTGTCAACAACTTAACTGACAGGCATCATCGGGTACTTCTCACACACTCATACAAGACAACTTGCAAGTCGTGTGGGAGGCAAAATGCATGGTCCATTTTATTGCCGTTGGCTCGCTTACAAGCGGTAAACAGTCGCTAATGCATTACACAATATACAGCCACAGAATTATCTAACACAAACTGCTAACCCTATGCTAACTCTATCTATTAGTGAACCCAAAACTCCTAACGCTATTCTAAACGACGTGAACGCCCCAAGTCCAGTCTCCCGTCTGCCGAACATCTCTCCCGTGGTTACACACCACGCGGGGGTGACCTTCTCCTTCGTGCGTGTTACCTCACATCGCACGCTGCTGGCAAAACGTGGCCTGTTGAGTGTCTACTCAACTGTGCTCTGGCTTCATGAGGTGTGGTGGTATCGTGATTAGAGTGCTAACTCTCTGCACACCGCCTGCGTGTATCATGAGGGAGTGGCTAACCTTCCACTATTCCCTCATCTCCCCTGCTCTTGCCTCGGGCACCGCATCTCCTCCTGGTCCCTCTAGGATTGACCGCTCTCCCTGGCGGAGGGGATGTGGTCAAGTCTTTGACAGGTTGACTGCTACGTCCTGTACAGGATATACAACTAACTTTTTTTTATAGTTCTTCAATAATATTTCTAACTGTATGTAAATATTTATGTGTAGCTTAATTGCTTGTAAACTCCTTTAAACCAGCTTGTTAGGGCGCAAATATATCTTTCCAGGAGGGGATCAGTCAGGGAGGTAACTTTCCCTATGCGGTGTTTATGCAAAAACTTATTCAGCATATCTAAATTCCTCTTTCACTTTCCTGGGGGTACTAAGAGCAGCTACATCTATCTTTTCAATGAGCCATTTCTTGGATTTTTTTTTGGTGAGTATCCAGGGACTGTTTGTTCAATCAGCCTACAAAAGACATTTGTCCTGAGCTTTCTCTATTGGATATTGAGTGTAAGGGATACAAACCTGCACCCAGAATTAAACACCAGTGTGAGACACCTCGACTTCTGATATGTTATTCATCTTGCAAAAGGCTACCTTTGCCCTAGAAAATCTTACCCTTACTATACATATGGTATCTTGGAATGTGTGCCTACTTGGAAACCATGATGCATGCAGTATTGCTAATATTTAGTGATACTCTTTCAGACTACTTTCAGAGTCTGCTAATAAAAGCTATGCATATCTAAGAATATTTATAATTTGAAGTAAATGTTGAACACATCCTTGTCTTTCTCTTTTCATTGCTCTGAATTCAAACATATTTGATGACAAATTCTTGCTCTCAATATAATTATTATAATTATTAATTATTCTGTGATCTTTCTTATCCATATTGAATTAATTAACACTGGTAAAACGGCATTGTTCCACTTTTTTGAAAAGGTTCTGAAGAGTCTAAAAAGCATTAACCTTTGTTCATTTGCATCTGGATAAATTGTTCTTTTAGTTAGTTCTGTGGTCTTATTATTATAGATGGTGTGAACCCAGTGCAATACAATGATAGCTTTAAAAGAAAAGAAACAATTTCTGAAAAGATATAGTATTCTAAATTATCCAACTTTAGCAGAAGCAGTGGTGATATTCTAAATGTTACTGTGATAATGGAAAAGGGGGGGGGGGGGGGGGGGGGGGGGGGAGGAAGAGGAGGGAAGGAGGGGAAGAAAATAGAAAACACTGCTGAAGTAAATTTTTTCCAGGGTAACATTGTGGAACTCTTTATAATTGTCTAACATTAAGCATACCTGAGCATGGATCAGTTTTCCGTGTTCCCATAATCACAGCTTTCACATGAGACTGTTTCACTTTCAGAGTTCCAAGACATTCTTTAATTCTGCCATCATAGTGTATCATCTGTAAATTGTACCTAATGATGTAATCGTAAAGATGACACTGAAACATATACACAATAACTGCTGACAAACCTATTGCATCAGAGACACACAGTTAGTACATGACAGATTTGAATACCTTCAAAGTAGCATCTTCTTCTTCTTCTTCTTCTTCTTCTTCAATGATTAACCCTTGTTATGCGTCATTTGCATTGCAATTATCCAATATCCCTGTGTTTCTAGCTTGGGTAACAAGTTGGACGGTTCACTTGAGGTCTTCACAGGTCTCTCAGATTTTGCCTCAATGGATCACTCAAGTGAGTCATATTTCCTCACTCTCTCTAAGTCAGGGCAGTTTTGTAGGGCATGTTCTGAGGTTTGTTTTGGTGCTCCACAGATGCAAGTTGCAGAGCCAGTGAGACCTAGTCGCAGAAGGTCTGCTCTGAGTTAACAATGTCCTGTCTGAGTCTGAAGATTCTGGTCTGCACATATCTGCCAAGTTCATTTATGCTATCATATTCTTGTCAGTAGTTTTCATTTTCTTGCATACAATGCATCCACACTAGATAGCTTTAGTAGTATTTTTACTTCAATACAGCACTGGATGGATAGGACTGCTCAAGGTTCACTCCAGTCTTTGCTAGGTCATCTGTCTTTTCATTTCAAAGGCTACTACAGTTGATTGATATCCACTGCAGGACTAACTCTGCTCTTATTGGAAGAATTTTAATGCTGTCTATTACTTCATGAATAATAATAATGTGTTGTTTGAAGCATGTATGGCGTGGACTGACTCTGAGTCTGTGAAGGCAGCAGTTTTTTGGGTTAGTTCTGCTCGACTATTTAGGATCTTTACAGCTGTAAGAAGGACAGTTGCCTCTGCACAGAAGTTAGTACAGATTTCTCATGCCACTATGGAGTATAACTCTTGATTTTTCATAAAGATGTTTATGCAGATTTCTCTGCCTCCCTTTTTTTTCTGTGTCCTCTTTGGCAGAACCATCTGTAAACACCTGTGTCCAGACATCCAAAGGATACTTTTCCCTGAGCATGTGAAGTGAAAGAGCTCTTTGTTCAGACTTTGTTCATTGTTGAGGTTTTTCTGGGACTTTCATGAATGTACTTGATAAATCCAGACAGCTTGTCCACCACTAAAAATAATGCCAAATCATAAATTTTATATGCAGCTGTTTCATTTTAAAGCCAACAGACATTTATTTTTAAATTCTGCCATGTTGCATCATTTGTAAAGATACCTACACATATACAAGACAGACCGACTACATTTGTCCTGTCAGAATAATTTTTTTTTAAAGTAGTTATTTATGTCTTGTCTATGAATCTAATGAAGTTAACTGTAAGCCCTTTACAGGATGTTGCAATCAATCTCAGGATTTATTAGCTGTTAGATTAAATAGGCAATTTTATGTTCAGTAAATGGCAATTGCTTTCTGAATGTTTGGCACCTCATACCATTGAACTTGCCTGTAGTTAATTTCAAACACTCAACTTAGTATGTCAGGAATTGTGAAAAGTCATGACAAGCAGAAAGCACATAACAGCAGGAGGAAAAGCTGGGAACAACCTCCCTGTGGAACAATGAGATGGAAAGGTCTGGGTGAGATAAGTGACAGGTTCCAAATGTTGCTGTATGTAGCCGGGGCGCAGAGTTGGGATGTGCACCCAACCTTGCATAAATACCCCAATGGCTTGTGCATTCATTACCTCTGCAGCAAAAGTCCAACTCCTGGCCTTCACGTGGTGGAACTGTTTTAACTAACAAGAAAAGGGGCTGCGGCGAGTCTCTGGCGCCGAAAAATAACCAGAGTAGATGTGTATGCACGTACATGCATGCGCAGACACGTGTGTGCATGCCTACACATCTAAACTCGAATAAGACCACAGTCTGCTCTAGCAAAGGAAAAGTGTTGAAAACGGAGGCAACCAGCCAGGAGGCGCACCACAGAAATCAGGATGCCACGCAATTACGACATGAAATATGTCAACTACTGCTAAATGTTATGGTGCTCGTCCTGCTTTGGACCCCCAGACAGGTGCAGTGCCGGGCCCTATGCCTCAAAAGGGTCCAACCCCAACTACTGGAGGTCCTTCTCAGATGTCCTGTGGAGCCAGGGAAAATAGAGCATCTGGCCATACCAAACAAAGACTAAAAATAATGCACTGGCTTGCGGAGGGAGTCAGCAACAAATAAATAGAATTAGAAAACATCTTGGACCAAGAAAAAGAAAGCGTATGTTGCTTGCAAGAAACTCACGTCAATGAAAATATAGCCTTCAAAATCAGAGGCTACCAGTGTTACCGATCTGATCGAAAGGACAGGCGAAAGGGTGGGATACTAACCCTTGTAAAAAAATAACATCACTGCTTCCCAATTGAAGTTTACATGGAAGGGGCTGAGTATCAGACACTTAAACTTAAGACATGCAATACAGACCTACATCTGATCAATTACTACTGTCCAAGTGACCGCTCACAGGACACACTACCTTTAAAAGAAAAAATGATTGTGTGTGGTGATTTCAACAGCCACAAGCTGGGGCTATGATCACATGGACCAGACAGGAGACAAAGACTGGCAGGATGAGAATAGATTCATCTTGGTTAACAAGCCGTCTGACCCACGTACCTTCTACTCGAGGTCATGGTACCTACAACTACACCCGACCTGGCTTTTCATTCACCAGACCTGGAGTGGAACATTAAATGAACTGTTGGGAAACAACTTGGTGGCAGTGACCATCGGCCAATCTTTCTAACTGTAGAAAATGAAAACATTGTTTTCCTGTAGTGAATTTGAATAACGAAGACACAAACCATAGATTGTATGATTTATTGCCTGGCATATTTTGCTGCATCTTGTCAGGTACATACTGCAGAAGTCACACAACGTAGAGTAAAATAACTAGATACATCATTCAAGCTGAAATATACACATGTTCGCACAGTAATATCAATTGTTTACCATGGTAATTTTAAATTGACTACCATGTCTTTCTGTTTGCACAAAATTGGAAAGTAGAAAATGAGCTTGTAACTGAAAGCAGCACCCTCTCAAGGTGGCCTCTCAAGGTGGAACTACAAGCAGACTGGGCAATGTACAAGCATCGCACCAGCATACTGGTTAGAAACCTGAACACTGAGAAAGACATAAATTAAGTAGTTGAAGAGTTTGGGAAATGCATACTACAGGCAGCACAAGGAACAGTACCAAGAGGAGCCCGTAAACATTATAAATACTACTGGAGTATTGAACTGGAACAGTTGCGTAATGATGTTGAAGTGTGTAGAAAGTAAGCAGAGGCCAAACCCAGTCAAGAGCACCACAATAAATACCAGCACGCAAAAGCCAAATTTCAAAGGGCCAAGCTGCAGGCTAGACGGAAAAGCTGGCAGGAGAAAACATTCAATGAACTTTGAAAGAGACATAAGAAAGTTGTGGAAGCTAGTAAAACAACTTAACGATGAGGGTACAAGCAGAAACTCAAAGATTGCACCACATAAAGATGGAAACATCTTAACAAGAAAGCAAGCAGCTGACCACTTTGCGGACTCATTCGCACAAGATAACAATATTGAAATTAGTCCAGAGAAACAACAAGAGATTTGAGACAAATAGCAACATACAGGACAGAATGAAATACTACATGAGGTTCTGGAGGCACCTGTCACAATCAGCAAACTGGAGCTAGCCATATCAAAACTGAAAATAAAGTCACCAGGAGCTGATGGTATCTTCAATGAAATGATCAGGAACATAGGAACAGAGGCCAAAGCAAAGCTGTTGCAGATCTTCAAAAATAGCTGGACCTCGGGCAGTGTTCCACAAGCCTGGAGAGAAGCAATCATGATACCCCTCCTAAAATCAGGGGAAGATAGTTCCATTGCCTCCGGCTACAGACCAATTAGCCTCACCAGCTGTCTCTGCAAAATAATGGAGTGCATCATCAATCACAGACTGCAGTGGTACATTGAAAGTGAAAACATCCTTGTGCCACAGCAGGTTGGCTTTAGGCAGTGCTACTCTACGGAAGATCAGACAACCTACCTCTCTCAAGAAATTGAGGATGCATTCCAAGAGAAGAAGCTGGCACTTGCGGCATGGATAGATCTGAAGAAAGCCTTTGACAAAGTCTGGAAAGAAGGTCTGATGAAGAAACTGAGAAACTGTAAAGTCAATAGAAGAATGTACAAATGGGTGAAAGCATACTTGCACAACAGAAGAGCCCAAGTACAGATAGACGGACTCAAGAGCAAGAAAGTACTACTGCGTCACAGTGTTCCCAAGGGCGGAGTCTTGTCCCCCACACTTTTTCTAATCTTCATCAATGATCTTGTTGCTAATCTACCACATGGAATTAAAGCAGCAATGTACGCTGATGACCTAGTTTTATGGAGCACAAATGAATATGCATCAGTGGCCACCAGATTGCTACAAAAAGCAGTAGATACATTTGTTACATGGGCAAATAGATGGTGTGTCAGCATAAACACTGACAAGTGCAGCATCACTCTATTAGCCCTCTCACCAAAATAAAAGGCAGGGATCATCCAAATAAATGGAACACCCCTAAGAGAAGATAAAGAACCAACATACCTTGGAGTAACATTTGATGACAGGCTGACATGGAGAAAGCACATCAACAAAGCAGTAGCAAAAGCCAGAAGGAAATAGCCATCCTGAGAAAGTTAAGTGGAATCACATGGGGAGCTGTGGGAAAATACTTAGCAAAGTTTATCAACAGGGCATACGACCACACCTGGAATATGGGTCAACTGCGTGGTGTTCAGCATCAAAAATCACACTACACAAGAGCTGGACAAAGTGCAAAATCAAGTACTTAGTCACCAAGGAGGGATGAGATCAACCCTTATAGTGGAAATGGAGATGATGGGGAGGACACAAGCACTAAGAGAGCGCACAGATACAAAACACGCTAATACAAGCAGAAAAGTTCCTCAGCTTGCCAGGCCACCCTATGAAGAACAGATTTGAAAACTTAGCTATGGGGGTGGTTGAAAAGAAGTAGTTTTATCCACCAGGCCAAATGACTCTGCAGAGAAACCACCGATCTGCCCACAGTTGGTATCCTCCTGACAACTATTCCAGAGTGAACTCCATGGAAAGATGCACACAGAATATCACTACAAATCCAGACAAAAGTGAGAGGAATATTTGACAAGGAAGAACAGAACAGTGTACAGCGCAGAACAGCCACTCTCAGCTTCCTTGATGATGAATACCCACAGGGCCTCTGAATCCGAGTCTACACAGATGGGTCAGCACAAAATGCTGTTCAAAATGGAGGAGCGGGAGCGTACATAAAATCATCATCATCATCAAGTAGGCATTCATGACTCTCCACAGATCTCTGTCCTTGGTTTTCTGGATCAACTCTGTTGTTGATATTCCTCCATGACACCATTGCAATCCATTTTCTTGCATCATTTCTTGTGGTCTGCCTCTGCCTCTCTTCCCCTCGATCTTTCCAGTTGTCACGATGTTCTCCAACGCCTCTCTTCTCATCACATGACCAATAAAAGCTGTTTGTCTCTTTCTTATTGTTGTGTGTAATGTTTTAGTTTCGCCAGCCTCTTTAAGGCATTCGTCGTTAGTTACTTTGGCAGTCCAAGGAATTCGCAACATTCGTCTAAGGAACCACATCTCTGTTGCTTCCAATCTCTTTCTAATTTGTTCATTTATATTCCAAGATTCACAGTCATACAGCAAAACAGGTTCTATATAGCACCTCAGCACTCTCTTTCTTACATTTAATGATAGCGACATATTGCATAAGATATTCTTCATTTTTTTTTTTAATGCAGCCTTTGCTTGCCCTATTCTCTTGATCTCTGTTGTGCATCTTCCATCTGATGTTATAAATGTCCCTAGATATTTAAAACTATCCACTTGGTGAAGAATTTTCCCTTCTATCTCTATTTCACATTTGGGTGTCACCTGTTTCTTTGATACCACCATTGTTACTGTTTTCTTGATATTCAAGGAGAGTCCTTTCTTTGCACTCTCTGTTACTACAATGTCCAACAATTGTTGTAGATCTGTTGCATTATCCGCTATCAATACTGTGTCATCTGCATAGCGTATATTATTTATATTATAACCTCCAAATATTATTCCTGGCTTTTCTTTGATCTCTCTCATTATTACTTCGCTATAGAGGGAGAATAGATCTAGTGACAAAACACATCCGTCTTACTCCCAACTTTATGTGTTCATAATTTCCTTCTTTATTTCCCATTTTAATTGCTGCTGTTTGGTTCCAGTAAATAATTTTTATTATTCTGAGATCTTTCCCATCAATGTTAATATCTTCCAACATTTTAATCAGTTCATCTTGTTTTACTTTATCAAATGCCTTAGTATAATCTATGAAGCACAAATATATGTCTTTCTTTGTCTCTACTGATCTTTCTAATAGTGTTCGTAATGTGTATATTGCATTGTTTGTACCTTTTCCTTCCACAAATCCATACTGTTCTTCACCAATTTCCATTTTTATTTTCTTTGTTCTTCTCATTATAATTCTGAGTAGAAGCTTAGTGACATGATTTATGAGGTTAATTGTACGAAAATCTTCGCATTCAATTGCTCCTGGTCTTTTTGGTATAGCTATAAATACAGATTTCAACATATCGCTTGGTATATATCCACTGCTATAAATATCATTCAACATTTTGGTTAATATATCTACTCCAAATTCTCCCATTACTTCTAATTCTTCTATTGTGATTCCATCTGGCCCAGCTGATTTTCCTTTCTTCATATGCTTGATAGCGTCATCAACTTCTTCTTTTAGAATAGGTGGACCTTCTACGTTACTTTCTTCTGTTAACTCTGCCCTTTCTTCATCATATAAGTCTCTTATATACTCATTCCACCTCGTCATTATAGCATCTTTCTCCAATAATATATTTCCTGTTTTGATTTTAAACAACCTGTATTTATTCTTATATTTCTTCCTGTAATCTCACTGATGTGTTTGTGCATATTTTTTGTATTTTTAATAGAATTTAATTCAATTTTCTTGCACTGTTCATTTAACCAACTTTCTTTTGCCTTCACACAATTATTTCTTATTTCTTTATTTATCTCATTATATGCATGCTTATCATTTTTACTCTGTTTTCTTTTGGCCATCAACTTTAATATTTCTTCAGTCATCCATTTTTTCTTAGTCTATTGGCTTCTCTCCGGTAATATTTCTTTGCTCGTTTGATGAATGGAATCCCTTAACATAGCCCATTGTTCGTTTATATTCTGTATTTTAGCTATTGCATTATACCTATTTTTCACAATCACCCTGTATTGTTCTTGAATTTCTTTATCTACCTTCAAAACATTTTTATTAAGTCTCATGTTCCTAACCACTTTTTTCCTTCTATTCAATCTTACTTTTATTATATCACATAGTGGTACATGATCACTATTACAGTCAGCACCCGGCATTGTCTTTACATTAATTAACGCATTTCGAAACCTTTTATTAATAAGTATGTAGTCAATTTGGTTGAGTATTTTCTTATCAGGGCTTTTCCATGTGTAAAGTCGTCTTTTATGATGTTTAAACCAGGTGTTTCCAATTATCATATCATTGATATTTGCCCATTCTATTAGTTGTTCTCCTCGTTCATTTTTTGTACCTAAACCATAATTCCCCACTACATCCGCCATTTTTCCTTTTCCTACTTTTGCATTAAAATCACCTAGTATTATTTTTATATCTTGTGATTTAATTTGAGACATTGCCATGTCTACTTCATCGTAAAAATGTTGTATTTCTTCATCACTACTGCTTGTTGTTGGTGCGTATACTTGTACAATATTTATATCTATTGGCTTGCCTTTCAATGTGACCACAATAACTCTGTCTGAAATACACCAGTAACCATTAATTGATTTGACTATTTGTTATCAAATATTAGCCCTACTCCTTTTTCGTGTGTATCCCCTCCAGAATAAATTATTGTGTGTTTTTCGTTTATAATTTTGCCTGATCCCTTCCATCTCATCTCACTTACGCCCAGAATATTCAATTTCATACTTTCCATTTCACTTATAACATTGTGTAACTTTCCAAGCTCACTTAACATTCTAACATTCCATGTACCTATTTTAAACTTATTTGTTTTAATTAAGATGCTGTCTTCAGTCTTTGGATGACGATTTGGTGGCAATCGTGGCACTTGACTTTCCCGACCGGACGAGAATGTCCTAAAACAGTCATTGACGTCGTTTACTGACATTGAAGTGTGTTTAGTCATGAAGACTTGGGAAGATAATGTGGTGGTTTCCCCTTGCCTTCCACATCCACATGGAGTTCTGTTACCTCAGCCTTTGACAGCCCAATCCAACTGTCAGGACAAGTGGGTGCCCTTCTCTGCCCAGCTGCAGAGTTGTCCAATTATCTTGTTGTTACATAATCCTTTTTTTGCATCTGGTTGAAGTATAATTTGACATCGGCTTGAAGATTATACAAATTTCATCTTATTATGATCTGTTATAGAAGACTGGTTGTTTACAATTGTTGGTGTTGGTCGGAGTCCTTGATTTGATCATCACAAAAGTCCACATAATACAGCTGATCTTCCGGATGTATGTTATCCATAAGTACAACCAAAACAATGATGTCACCTAGGGTTGCCAGACGTCCGGCAAAGACAAGACATGTCCTCCTTTTTAGCCTAATGTCCTCCGTCCGGCAGGCAAAGCTAAAAACCTTTAAAATGTCCGGCTTTTTAAATATTTTATGTTATCATTCTTTATGTATTGTTGTTACAACTTACAATGTATCTACACTTTACCGTGTGTTTAAATTCTTTATTAAAACCAATTGCTTAATAATATTTATTTAATTTTCCTATTTATACCAAATGTGAAACACCAATTATTTGTATAATTTGAATCTAACTGTTGCTCTATTCGGCAAACACTAACAATGCTGTCATCTCTATGGTCAAAATGTTAGTGTTATTTCCGGTTCGGTAGCAGAGACGCCACTTAAAATTATATTGTTTGTTTTTAAATTTGTCATTTTTGCCGTCTGTTTATGAAAATGGCTTCTACAAAGAGAAAATGCAAATTATCGAACACTATGAAAAATAAGTTTCCATGCTTCGTTGAAGGATGCAACGAGAATGAGGCAAAGTGTACGATTTACGATAGTTACTTGGCCGTTGCCAACAAAGGAACTACTGACTTGGAGCGCCATGTTGACAGTGAGAGACATAGAAACCTAATCAAAGTGTCCACGTCATCTAGCACATTGACGTCTTTTTTTTTCAACCTAAGTACTCAAATGTGTTGCTGAAAGCGCATGTAGCTGAAGCAACTTTGGGATTTCATACTGTTTGTCATCATCAGTCATACAACTCGATGACCTGCACAGCTGGTTTAATGCACACAATATTTGAAGATTCAGAAATTGCTAAAAATATTGCTTGTGCAAAAACAAAGACTGAAGTAATAATAAATCAGGTGATTCCCCCCCCCCCCCCCCCCCCCCCCCACACACACACACACACACACACACACACTGTTGACGAATTGGATACATTTTTAAGTGGTATTTCATGTTTCGGTCTTTCGACAGATGCTAGCAATCACGGTTCGCAGAAAATATTTCCGATCGTTGTTCAGTACTTTGACTGGAAGGCAGGTGGAACCCAAACTAAGATTCTCAAGTTAGACAACACACCAAATGAACCCTCAGAAACTATATCACAGTATATTTTGAGAACACTCCAAAAACATGATTTATACTCCAAATGTGTTGCTTTTGCTGGTGACAATGCCAATGTGAATTTTGGAGGCATTAATAGAAGAGAAGGTAGAAATGTGTTCTCGCATTTGGCAGCTATTTTAATAAAACTGTACTAATTGTGGGTTTAATCCAGAACGATTTAAATGAAACATTCAATATGTCCTCCTTTTTATCTTATTATGTCCTCCTTTTTGTCGTATTATGTCCTCCTTTTGGTGCCCACGTATCTGGCAACCCTAACGTCACCACCGATGCACTAAAGCTTAGTCACTGAGTTAAAGATTAGAAGTTAATTATACATAATGACGTATTTACAAGAACAGTTGGTATAAAATCCAAAATATTCAACGAAGAAGCACATGATTGAAACAATTGCCTCCACAATTCTGTTCTTCTGTACTGCTGAATCAAAACTCTTTAATCCTGAATACATAAATATTGTGGACAGATGCTATTTAGTACTTTTGAAATTCTTCATTCGACTCTGTTAGGCTCTCCTTGACCTTAAAGAACAGAATGTTTACTCTGCAAATAGAAGCATTTTACATTGTATCCGCAATTCATTTTCTAACCAAACATTCAGGCCA
This sequence comes from Cepaea nemoralis, assembly GCA_014155875.1. Classification (NCBI taxonomy): domain Eukaryota; kingdom Metazoa; phylum Mollusca; class Gastropoda; order Stylommatophora; family Helicidae; genus Cepaea; species Cepaea nemoralis. Next base: position 527,638 of record JACEFZ010021078.1, read on the forward strand.
GTAGTTTGTTGATGAAATCACTTGATAATGTCCAAAATGAGGGATTACGCGTAAGTAAACCTTCTCTAGAAGTAAAATCACACACAAACCTTAACGTATCTCCGACCTATCAGCCATATTGGACCCAAACAAATACCCAAATAATACTAGGGACACAGCCAGAGTACCAACAGGAAAGTACTGCCATAACTATGATGCTGAAATTAAGGTAATAAAGATAGCAACAAAGAAATTACTAAATACCAGTCATGGTACACAACCTGCAATGCTATTGACAGATGCAAAATCAGTACTCGAGGCACTCCTGTCTGGGAAATTGCCAGTACTAAGGACACTACTTTCTGAACTTAGCAGTCAGCATAAGGTCACCACACAGTGGATATCATCCCACTGTGGAGTACCCGGAAACGACAGAGCTGATCGATTCGCTAAGGAAGAAGCAAAAGAAGAACAGCCTGATGTGCCCATTACATACCACCAAAAGAAAATAATGATCAAATCAGTCAGAAAGCCACCAAAACCTGCTCAAGATGACTACCACATTATGGACAGACCAGGACACAATAGATTACGCAACCACATGTATACAAAATTCAAGATTGGTGAATAAGCCTTGTCCACATGTGGATTGGCATCGCAGACAGCAAAGCACATACTCCAAGACTGCCCAAAATACAACATATCTAGGCAAACCTTCTGACCTAGAGAGACAACAGTGGAAGATAAACTCTATGGACTGCTGAGTGAACTAAACAAAGACAGTTAAATTCATACAAGAGACAACATTGCAGTTATATTTCAAGTGAAATAAAGAAGAAGAAGATAAGTGACATGCTGTAAGATAATACTAATGAGCTAAGAAGACCTAACTGTCCTACATGACCCCTTACTGTCGCTGCTAGAATGAGACAAAGGACAAAACTGGTTGTTTCAAATCACTCGCAAAAACAGTAAACAGAGAAAAGGGCAGAATTCATCGAGTAGCTGAACAATGATAAATCACTGACACTATTCTAGCAACTGCACAGAAGTATGAATGGGGTAGGGGAAAAAAACAAATGTGTTTTGGACTTTCAGAATGCAAACTTTGCCTGGCACAGGACAGATGAGTTGAGTCCAGAACAGACATCACAGTAGTTGGGACATTCCCATATATGCTCCATCCTCATCTGCAACATTCAAAGAAGAGTCCCAGTACAAATTCTATAGGTAGCACTCTGATTATGTGTCCATCTGGTCTATCCTCTGGTCAATCCCTGCAGCACCATTCTCCCCAAGCCGTAAAGATCTATCTGTTCTTCTGCACTATGCATATGATTCCAAAGGGCCCTGGCCACATCTGCCTTACCCAGCCAATCTGTCCACCTGCATGTCCTGAGGAAAAATTTGAACATATGCTCTCTATTTTTGATTGTTGAAATGAAACCTGCCTCTCTGTCCAAAGCATGCCTGCCTTCACCTTTCTCATCACACTTTTGTGTGTCTGTTACAATCACGACAAATATGTGCTGTTTATTGGCGGAAAGCTTAGTGTTCTTTTCTTCCATTACAACTAAATCTGAACAAGACTATGTTACTTATAGAATAGAACGACATAATGCCCAACGAACAATTAGAGCATCTAAAGATGAATCCTGGAGAATATATAGTGAACAGACGGCGACCTTTAGCAAAGACTACCCAAGAGAATTTTATAAATGTGTCAACACAATGAGAAACAGAGATGCATGCACAACCCAACCACCATCATAAACAGCAAAAGAGGTATACCAATATTTAATCCACAATAAAGACTAGCAAAGTGGGCAGAATATTTTCAAGAACTACTTAACCCCACACATACCTTAGAAAATCTCACTTTTGTGCCTAAAAGCCTGGGACAGCAAGAACCAAATTTCATACCTGCAGAAGTCAAAGCAGTTATACAGAAAAGTCCTAAAAACAAATCGCCAGGTCCAGATGGAATAACAACAGAAGCTATTCAGGCCTGTGGGGAAACAAGAGTTAAATGGATAACAAGACTTTATAGCTTTATAGCATGGGAAGAAAGAAAAGTCCCAGATGATTGGCAATAGGCAATAAATGTACCAATATGGAAAAAGAAAGGCAATATGAGAGAGTGCAAACCATACAGAGGTATATAACTCCTGAGCCATATAGGGAAAATGTCTGCAAAACTATTGGAACAAAGAGCTAGAACCATAGTTGAACAACAGTTAAGCAAAGCACAATTCGGTTTTCGGAAAGGTAAAAGTTGCACTGATGCATTATTTACACTTAGACAAATATGTGAAAAAACTATCGAATATAGTGACCAGCAGAATATTTTGTTTCTAGATCAGGAAAAGGCTTTCGATAGAGTAGATCAATACAAATTATGGACCATCCTTGAAGACTATGGGATACAAGGGCAATTGCTAGAAAATATCATAGCCATGTACCACTTGAGCCGAAGTGCAGTAAGAACATAAGAAGGTATTTCAGACATGTTCACAGTCAATACAGGAATGAGGCAGTGATGCGTGCTCTCTCCCCTGCTATTTAATATCTACATGGACAGAATATTTAAAGAAGCACGTCTTGACAGAATAGACTGCCATATAGCGAGTGCCCACAGATGACGCAGTAGAAATAACGTAGAAGTCTCGATACCGAAAAGGCTAGAAATGTAAGAGACATCGCAACAGGGAAAAACGTCACATGGAGATGCTAATAAAAACACAGACGTTTTGGGAGTTTTGGAATGGAAGGCAGTGCATCGAATTATCAGGACACTCAAGTTGGCTAAGAAATAGTTCGGCATTGAAACAGTGGCTGGAATAGAAGTTACAGATGGAGAAGAAATATCGCAAACTCATGTACTATAATGCCACGGACGAATGAACTGACAAACGAGGAAATTAAACATGATTTTCAAAGCGGCGAGAAATGTACCTGAAGGATAGAGAGAAAGAGTTTCAAGGACATATGAAGCAATCAATAGACAGTCTGATTTGAGACGTTTTGTAATGTTTATAATTGTTAAATAGTGTAATTACGGCCGGCCCTGGTATTACAGGCCATGTAGTTTTTGAATCATATTAAAACAGCGATTGTTGATTACTCACGTTCAGGAATCGGCCTTTTATTCTTCCTGTTTGGGTTCACTCGCTAAAGCCCATATTGCTGTTCAGTTGGTTGGAGCGAGCCTACAGTTTTATTATTATAAGTTATTAGTTTGAATCATTGAGAAGAACCCCGCAACAGAAATATGGCACAGACTCAGAAAATTTAGAACTCTACTCCAGATGAAAGAACTGATCCACAGGAAATAAATGAACTTCTGTTTGCAGACGATCAGTGCCTGTTTTATAGCGACGAGGGCAGACTGCAAAATCATATTAATAATCTGAGTTCAACATGCAGGAGATACAATATGAGTCATGACGATATACTAATTATCACCACAGACGAGCTACAAGCAACGTCATTCCAGGCCACAATGAACGAGACACATATAAACATCTCTTTATCTATGGAACACGAACACAACGAAGCGTTGCCGTTTCTAGATATCCTAATGAGACGTAGAGCAGACGGCACAATTCAAAGATCGGTGTACTGCAAAGAAACATGGACTGGCCAATACTTAAATTTTCAGAGCTTCGCACCTGTCCAGTACAAACGGGGCTTAGTACGGACCCTGTTTGACTGTGCTAGGAAGATATGCACCCAGGACACACTGACAGTGGAATTTAAAACTCTGAAGAATGCCTTAAACCTGAATGGGTACTCCACGGGATTTATAAAGCGCCACTGCCAACAGCCCAAACCGAAATCAGAAGTAACTACAGTCCCTAAACTCAAAGTATTCATCCAGCTAACCTTCCAAGGAGATGACGTAATGTAACGTCTGCGGGACAGGCTCACCACAGCAGTCGAGTGAACATTCTGTGCTGCAGCTCTAGTCATCAGGTACAGAAACACACCGATCCCAGTCCCAGCAGTAAAAGAACCTGTAGCTTTGTACGCCAAATCAAATTGTATTTACCAATTTACATGCAGATGCGAGGCCATCTACATAGGCAGAACTGAGCAACAGTTACATTGCAGGGTGTCGGAACATATTCCGAATTGGTTGGACAAGATACTACACACAGAAGATGGTAGCCTAGGCAGGCCGACACACTGGAACAGTCCTGCTTCATCGGTCGCGAGACATGTGCTCGAGAGTGGTCACGTGGTTGAAATAGACAGTGCCTTCCGTGTGTTGTTCAACACACAAAGTAGTCGATTGTTAAAGTTTGCTGAAGCTATACTAATCAACCTTCGTAAGCCGTCCTTGTGCAAGCAGAAAGACATGTTAGTCAGTTTAAAATTACCGTGGTAGACAATCAACATTACTGTGCGAACATGTGTATATTTCAGTTTGAAGGATTTATCTAATTAATTCACGTAAGTTGTGTGATTTCTGCAGTATGTACCTGACGAGATGCAGCGAAATATGCCAGGCAATAAATCGTGCAATCTATTGTTTGTGTCTTCGTTATTCAAATTCATCACGGGAAAACATTGTTTTGAATTTCTGAAACGTCGCCTTCCATTACCAACTATATGCATTATTTTTGTTTTTGCTATGTTAAGATATAAGTTGTAATTTTCACTATTTCTTTGGGCTGAGGTTATTAGGTTTTCTATACAGTTCTGTGATGTGGATAGTAATACTGTATCATCAGCATATCGAATCTCTGGTATTTCATGACCACCGATATTTAGGGCACCATACTGCCTCCTGGTTATGTCATCTCTGACATTTCTCATTATATTTTTGGTGCGAGTGGCACCTTGCAGTCTTGACAGACCAAAGTATGTGAGTTGGAATGTGGCCAAAATTCCATCACAATGCCTGGGCAGAGCTTCAGAGAAACATGTGGTGCCCAAACGACATGTTCCCTCTCTCGGCCTAGTCTTGTGTGTTCCAGAGGAATGGGAACCAATATGTCTGGCACAAGGTAGACTGCAGACGCTGGCACCTCAGCGTCAAACCTCCGAGACCTCGCCTCCATGAGCAGGTGGCGAGTGGTGGCCAGACCCTGGAACCCAAGGGACCCGACTTAGAGGCATTCAGCCAAGTTCCAGAGGTGAAGGCCTCATACGCTCCTATACCGTAGGATGCACATCTGTCAATCACAAGTGTCCAAACCTTGTAAAGCGTGTACTACCGTCAGACTCCCCGCCTGACTTGTGCGGATCCCGCGACCACCGGGAATAGGCCCACCGGAGATATCGCAGGAGATATTGCTCATCTGTTGCGAGCAAATCTCCTGTCCTTCCACTGAATAAATACAAAAACAATAAAAGTAGTGGTATTTCAATTGCGCTTGCACTCCCACCTATGTTACACCCTTCATGTGTCTTCACAAAGTTGGACTAGAGACAAGCTCAACAGGGTCGTCTTTCCCCACTGATTCTACGTACAGGTTAAACAAATAGGGTGACAGCACACAGCCCTCATGGACTCCTTGCTTTATGTCAAACCAATCTGATCTTCTCTATTATTAACCCTTTACAGGGCAGACGCTTGTCCGTTTTGTAGCCCTGAATGGGCAAGATTTTTTCAGGTTCTGTAAAAATTTCGGGTCGCGTTAGTAAAAACATCACAAATAAGGTGTTAGTCAACCGATTTTAGTTAAATAAACAACACAATGAAGGGAAAAGCATGCAGAATATGTTACTCATGTGATTGTTGCCGGTAATCCATATATGAACACAAATATTTACGAAATACGGCATGTTGTTTGTGATTTTCCGTCATCTATACGGCAATTTACAAACACATTTTCAGAATCATAATCACTTTCTTTAAAGTCCGACTCACGACTGCTAATGCAAAGTAACGCTTTGCACTGATATCTAGCTCCGATTAATAATCAACTTCGTGCCCTTTAATGTCATTTAAATTGAACAGAGCGAAATCTCGGCTATCACTTGAAGAATCGCCGAAATCCATTTTGAAAAACAGCGTAAAACTCCCAAAAACTATCAAAACAAGTCCGTAAAAGTCTGTTCAAAGTCATTGTAGCGCGTTTACAAATGGCGGCCACGTTGTCAAGCTATCGGCGAAAGTGAAAGTAGCGGACGGAAGTGTCGGAAAGCCGAGAGATCGCGTTTTTACAATGCATAATAGTATCGGCCGGAATCGGACGCTACGCTCGTATTTAGAGATCGGCCGGTAACGGACGCTATGCCTTGTAAAGGGTTAAACACATGTTGAATATGTGATCTATTGTTCCTCTTCCAGCTTGAACATGTTAATCTCTTCTTCCATTTTCTTACGAAGTCTTCCCATTATGAATTAGACACTAACACACAAAATTATACATCTTGCTGTATGATAAAATTATGCCACATAAAGTAATATTTTTGCCAGCTACAACAGAAAATATTTATAATGGCAATGCATAAAATGGCTCTATTACTGCTTTGTTCCTTTATTTACCTGTCTCTAGACAACTGTACAAATTTCTCCACTTCAGGAAATGGGCATCGACTCCTAATGTATAATGCCTGCAATTTTTCATTGTAATCTGGAAACTTCCTGTAAAAACAAAATGTAATAAAAATAAAATCATGAAATGTATCATAAATTTCCTTTGTAACAATTCCCCAAACTATTTGCAACTTTTACAGTGCAGTACAACACTTTAAAATTAGTGGCAACATTTGTAACATGTAGTAATAGACAAACCAATATATATATATATATATATATATATATATATATATATATATATATATATATATATATATATATATATATATATATATATATATATATATAAGGCGATGTATGTATGTATGTATGTATGTATGTATGTATGTGGGTCCGTTCTTTATGCGTTCGCGAACGGTCCATCCGATTGAGATGAAATTTTCTACACGTCTTCTTCTCATTCCAGTGCAACCAACTGTCATAGTTTTTTTTAGTGTACTATCAGCTATTACCTTACTAAAATTTAATTTTGTAATTACATGACTGAACATAAGAAAATATAAAACAAGGGACATAACTTTTAGTAGCATTGTTATATCTTAAGTTAAGTCCCCTGGCTATAGATAGATAGATAGATAGATAGATAGATAGATAGATAGATAGATAGATAGATAGATAGATAGATAGAAAGAATAAGACACACACACACATACACACACACACACACACACACACACACACACACACACATAGACAGATCCCTATCCAATCCCTGGTTGGTGAACTGGATAGCAACCGTCCTGCACTCTCGTCGGGTTGCTCTCCGTCTGGGCGCATGGACCTCAGAGCCACATATGTTAACCCTGGGACTGCCACAGGGATCTGCAGTCTCACCGGTGCTCTTTAATGTGTATACGAGCAAGATTGCAAACCTAGAAGCACTAGGGGTTGGAAGAATACTAACATTTGCAGATGATATTCTTGCATATAGGCAGGGGAGAGATAGGGAGCAAACAGACCAGGAGTTACAGGGGGAGTAGATAGTGATTGACAGTTGCACAGAAATGAGTGCTGTCATCCACCCGGAAAAGGCGGCTGTTTTGTGGTGCTCTCTGGACAACAGGATTGTAAGAGCTGATGTCCCAAGCCTCGCGATAGATGGTAGAAATGTCAGCAGAGAGAGAACAAACTGAAGTATCTGGGGATCACATTTGACAGGAGCCTATCCTTCAAGGACCATGTGGAGACGGTCTCGACAAGATCTCAAAAGGGACTCAATGCACTTAAAACTATGGCTGCAATGAACATGGAGCAGAGAATGCTTTTCACACTATACCAGCACTTGATCCTCTCAGTAATTGATTATGGATTAGGTCTCCTCACTGTCTCAGAGAGTCAGCTGGTGAAGTTAGAGCGCATACAGAACGAAGCTATGCGGGTCGTTCTGGGATGCACAAGAGACACCCCAGTAGTGTGTATGCGTTAAATCCTTGGTCTGCCGACTGTTGCTGGTAGGCTCAAGGTGATGCAGGCGAAGGCATACCTCAGAGTAGCTGCAGACACAGACCACCCACTGCATGAGGCGCTGGACGCAGTTAAGGGTCAGCGACTGATAAGAGGGAAATCATGGATGGCTCAGGCGGAGGACACGATCAGACAGGTGTGCCCCTTGGAGAACATTAGGCTGGAGAGGAGTGGGTCAGAGTGCCAGCGGAGCAGTCAGACTTGTGCAGAGTTATAATCACATTAAGCCGGGAGTGCAGGGAGTGGCCAGCAGGGGCCACGGAAGTGGAAATCCAGCAACTAATTCAGGACAATGCTCACTCGAGTGATGTGATTATCTACACAGATGGTTCGGTGTCAAGAGGTGAGAGAAGTGGCTGGGGGTTTATAGCCAAAGCTAATGGTCGATGTTTGGGGCAGGAGAGCCTGGCATATGATACCACAACATCCAGCTTAAGAATGGAAGTGGAGGCAGTCACTGCGGCTCTCCGCTGGATGGAGAATACGACACACACATCGTGATTGTAACTGACTCAGAAAGCATGCTGACGAGGGTGAGGACGGGTAGACTTTGTGCGGTGTGGCTTGCTTCGCTTCGGAGGTCACGGGTGACAAGCATCGCCTGGATCTTTTCTCCGGGGCATGCCAGTGTGCTGGGAAACGAACAGGCGGACAGATTGGCTGGCTCTGCAGAACTTGGTGGAGTGTTGATACATGACAAGGCAGACGTGGTTGCGGCCTTGTGGGAGCACGTGCACACCTCGGAGGAGCAAATGGATTACCATGGTCTGGAAAGAATGAGACAACGAGGAGTGATGAAGGGATCTGGCCGACGCTCAATGCTCAGAGGAAAGGCGAGACGGACTTATAATCAGATTGCTACTGGTACAATTAGTGTTGGAACTCTTCGCTGGCAGCTGAGGATGGGGACGGAGCACTTATGGGAATGCCCCGAATGATGTGATGTCGATTCCTAAATCAATCAATCAAACAGACAGACAAACAGACAGACAAACAGACAGACAGACAGGGCCTGGGCGAAGCCGGACCCAGACAGACAGACAGACAGACAGACAGACAGACCGACAGACAGACAGTCGGGAACGGGAACTTATATGAATTAAATGAGATGCTCCCCACCACGGACTGGGTGAAGCTCGGCCGGGCCGGGTCAGACAGACAGACAGACAGACAGACAGATCCCTGCCAGGGACTGGGCGAAGCCGGGCTGGGTCAGACAGACAGTCAGGAACGGGAACTTATATGAATTAAATGAGATGCTCCCCATCAGGGTCTGGGCGAAGCCGGGCCGGGTTAGACAGACAGAAAGACAGACAGACAGACAGGAACGGGAGCTTATATGATTACTTATATGAATTAAATGGGATGCTCCCCACCAGGGACTGGGTGAAGCCGGGCCGGATCAGACAGACAGACAGACAGATAGACAGACAGACAGACAGATAGTCGGGAACGGGATCTTATATGACTACTTATATGAATTAAATTAGATGCTCCCCACCAGGAGCTGGGCGAAGCCGGGCCAGGTCAGACAGACAGACAGACAGACAAGCAGACAGATAGATAGATCCCTGCCAGGGCCTGGGCGAAGCCGGGCCAGGTCAGCTAGTGTATATATATATATATATATATATATATATATATATATATATATATATATATATATATATATATATATATATAAGGGCTTCGGAAGTTAACGATTAATTAATCGATTAATCGTTAATTTATTTTAACGATTTTTTTTTTGTAATGATTAATCGAGAAAACAATTGTCTGACATTTTAAACAGAGTGCTGCAAACACAACCGTGTTGTAAAATTGTATTAAGTCACCATAATGTAAGCTGCAGCAAGATGTACCAACAAGATGGTATTTTTTATTATGCTACAGTCTTCTAAAGGCCAGAGAAGCATTAGCTGTCTACATGTCAGATGAAAAGATGCAACACAAAGGTCCAAAATTGTAAGATTCAGATTGGGAGAAGATTTTGAAATATGTCAAAGTTTAGGGCTTATTTTGTCAGACCACGGTCCTGCTTGGCGGTCAAGATTATGTTTCATGTAGCTGTGTATTGCCACTGCTATCATCGTTGACAAAGCATATGACTGTACACGATGATGATCCGGGCTATATAGCTAAATTTAAGGCAGCATGTATTAATGACTTCAGTGAATGTGTAGCTAATATGACAAGTATTGAAATGATACAGATTGCAGCAGCACTTGATTGACGCTACAAATACCTGAAGCGTTTGTCAAAAGATGCAACAGAACGAACTTGGTCACGTATTGAACAACATATGGCAGCTGATGTTCATGATGAGCAGATGGAGACTGCTGCAACGAATGATACTGACAATGACAACGAAACTATATGTGAACCAAATGAAAAGCGTACTAAGTTAATAGTCTGACTCAGACACGGAAGATCATGTCAACAGCTCTTCGGATGAATTGCAACATTATAAAAAAGAAGAAAGTTGCTGAACCGGTTGACCCTCTACAATGGTGGAAACTTAATGAACATCAATATCCAAAATTGGCATTCATTGCAAAGACCATTCTGTGCATACCGGCTACCTCAGATCAATGTGAACGATTGTTCAGCTCTGCTGGTTATATTGTTAATAAGACGTGCTCGTCACTTAAACCAAATACCGTCAACATACTAGTCTGTTTGCATAGTTGGTTATTACATGACATATGAACAAGACAATCAAGTGTTATTTCGATTTTTGACAAATACGACTATAATGTGAGTTATGTGATTATAAATGTTTTGCTTTAATCGAAATTAACTATCAACTTTTCAAAAGTTAACTATTAAATTTAAATTAATCGATCGCAGCCCTAATATATATATATATATATATATATATATATATATATATATATATATATATATATATATTTTTTTTTTTTTTTTTTTTTTTTTTTTCGCATATCCTTTTTTTTTTACAGGACATCGCTGTCAACATCAGCATCTTTCAGCTGATTGTTGATCTCTTGGCAAGATTACGCTCAGTAGTTTGCCATTGCTTTCTGAGCAGCCGGCTCACATATCCCGAAAGTCACGGCCATGGCCAGAACCCCTACAGATTCTCGCCGTACGTCACGCCACTCACGAGAGTAAAACGGGATCACGGAGAAAGACGTTACACCCCTAGGTCAGGTGAGCAGGCAATATATATATATATATATATACTAGCTGACCCGGCCCGGCTTCGCCCAGCACCTAGCGGGGATCTATCTATCTATCTATCTGTCTGTCTGTCTGCTTGTCTGTCTGTCTGTCTGTCTGAACCGGCGGCTTCGTCCAGCTTCTGGTGGGGAGCATCTCATTTAATGCATATAAGTAGTCATATAAGCTCCCGTTCCCGACTATCTGTCTGTCTGTCTATCTGTCTGTCTGACCCGGCCCGGCTTCGCCCAGCCTCTGGTGGGGAGCATCTCATTTAATTCATATAAGTAGTCATATAAGCTCCCGTTCCCGACTAAATTCTGTCTGTCTATCTATCTGACCCGGCGTGGCTTCGCCCAGCTCCTGGTGGGGAGCATCTCATTTAATTCATATAAGTAGTCATATAAGCTCCCGTTCCCGACTATCTGTCTGTCTGTCTGACCCGGCTTCACCCAGTCCCTGGTGGGGAGCATCTCATTTAATTCATATAAGAAGTCATATAAGCTCCCGTTCCCGACTATCTGCCTGTCTGTCTGTCTGTCCGACCCGGCCCGACTTCGCCCAAGCCCTGGTGGGGAGCATCTCATTTAATTTGTATAAGTAGTCATATAAGCTTCCGTTCCCAACTATTTGTCTGTCTGACCCGGCTTCGCCCAGCCTCTGGTGGGGAGCATCTCATTTAATTCATATAAGTAGTCATATAAGCTCCCGTTCCCGACTATCTGTCTGTCTGTCTATCTATCTGACCCAGCTTGGCTTCGCCCAGCTCCTGGCAGGGAGTGTCTCATTAAGTTCATATAACGAAGACACAAACAATAGATTGCACGATTTATTGCCTGGCATATTCCGCTGCATCTCGTCAGATACATACTGCAGAAATCACACAACTTACGTGAATTAATTAGATAAATCCTTCAAACTGAAATATACACATGTTCGCACAGTAATGTTGATTGTCTACCACAGTAATTTTAAACTGACTAACATGTCTTTCTGCTTGCACAAGGACGGCTTACGAAGGTTGATTATTATAGCTTCAGCAAGCTTTAACAATCGACTACTTTGTGTGTTGAACAACACGCGGAAGGCACTGTCTCTTTCAACCACATGACCGCTCTCGAGCACATGTCTCGCGACCGATGAAGCAGGACTGTTCCGGTGTGTCGGCCTGCCTAGGCTACCATCTTCTGTGTGTAGTATCTTGTCCACCCAATTCGGAATGTGTTCTGAAACCCTGCAATGTAAATATCACTCAGTTCTACCTATGTAGATGGCCTCGCATCTGCATGTAAATTGGTAAATACAATTTGATTTGGTGTACAAAGCTACAGGTTCTTTTACTGCTGGGATGGGGATCGGTGTGTTTCGGTACCTGATGACTAGAGTTGCAGCACAGAATGTTCACCCGACTGCTGTGGTGAGCCTGTCCCGCAGACGTTGCATTACGTCATCTCCTCGGAAGGTTAGCTGGATGAATACTTTGAGTTTAGGGACTGTAGTTACTTCAGGTTTCCGTTTGGGCTGTTGGCAGTGGCGCTTTATAAATCCTGTGGAGTACCCATTCAGGTTTAAGGCATTCTTCAGAGTTTCAAATTCCTGTCAGTGTGTCCGGGGTGCATATCTTCCTAGCATGGTCAAACAGGGTCCGTACTAAGCCCCGATTGTACTGGACAGGTGCGAAGCTCTGAAAATTTAAGTATTAGCCAGTCCATGTTTCTTTGCGGTACACCGATCTTTGAATTGTGCCGTCTGCTCTACGTCTTATTGGGATATCTAGAAACGGCAACGCTTCGTTTTGTTCGTGTTCCATAGATAGAGAGATGTTTTTATGTGTCTCGTTCATTGTGGCCTGGAACAACGTTGCTTGTAGCTCGTCTGTGGTGATAATTAGTATATGGTCCACGTAACGACGGTAAAAGGCCAAGTTATTGATGTCTGAGGATCTATTTTCTTCTAAGTGTGCCATGAAGATGTCCGCTAGAATAGGTCCAAGTAGGCTCCCCATGGCCACTCCGTCAATTTGGCGATATGACTTGTTTAGAAAGTTGAATTGTATGTTGGCGGTACATAATTTTAATAGCCTCTCTAGAATAGCTGATGGTATGCCTAGTTTTAGTTGTTTGTCTCTAATGCGTTCACTTATTATATTCACGGTCTCATCTAATGGAACGTTGGTGAATAAAGAGGCAATATCCATGGATGCCATGTGTTTGTTGTTTATGTCCATAGTATCCAATAATTCCACCAGTTCGAATGTATCTTTGAGTGTTCTTGGATCAAAGGACTGTCGTACTGGCTTTAAAATTTCAGCTAGCCATCTCGCCATTCGTTGTTGTGCGGAGTTAACCATGGAAAGGATCGGTCTTAGTGGGATGCCGGGCTTGTGAAGCTTGGGTAGACCGTTCATCTGAGGAGTTTGGGAGCCCCGTGGTGTGAGCGTTTTTGCAGTGGCCTCACTGATGAGTCCTGCATTCACAAATGACTGGATCTCTTTCCTCATTTTTGTATCCAGGTCCTCTGACTTGTTGACTATTAGCTCTACTCTGAAATTAGATGCATCTGATAATATTTCATCCATTTTTCTCTGGTAGTCTGACATGTCCATAAGTACTGCACCACTCCCTTTGTCAGGTTTCAATATTACGAGGGTTTTGTTAGCTTTAACGCTTTTAAGGCAGTAAGGTGTTCGTTGGTCAGAGGAAAAGTCTGTTTAGAGGGTGTTGTGCGATACTGATGTTCTAAATCTACCAGTTTGGCCCTCAGCCACCCGACCGACTCAGCAGAAGTAGGTGATAACTTGGAGACTTGATCAAATAAAATTTCAAATTGTGCTTCCGACTCAACACAGTTAATGTGTTTGGGCTTTATGCAGAATTTTAATCCACACAGAAGATGGTAGCCTAGGCAGGCCGACACACCGGAACAGCCTGCTTCATCGGTCGCGAGACATGTGCTCGATAGCGGTCACGTGGTTGAAAGAGACAATGCCTTCCGCGTGTTGTTCAACACACAAAGTAGTCGATTGTTAAAGTTTGCTGAAGCTGTAATAATCAACCTTCGTAAGCCATCCTTGTGCAAGCAGAAAGACATGTTAGTCAGTTTAAAATTACTGTGGTAGACAATCGACATTACTGTGCGAACATGTGTATATTTCAGTTTGAAGGATTTATCTAGTTAATTCACGTAAGTTGTGTGATTTCTGCAGTATGTACCAGACGAGATGCAGCGAAATATGCCAGGCAATAAATCATGCAATATATTGTTTGTGTCTTTGTTATTCAAATTCATCACAGGATAACATTGTTTTGAAATTCATATAACAAAACAAAATTAACTTCAGAATGTCCTTCCACACACCATCCATTATTTTTAATGAAAACTGTTTTTAATCACCTACATGACTGTAGATAACTTTTTTAAACATAAAAAGATGAGTTAGAAAATGTTCACTATTTAAATAGATGCATTACTTTTATGAAAACTTTGAAAATGCCTTAAAGATTGTATCATTATTTATTATAACTCGTATGCCTGTAAATAACTGTAGACAAAGAGTTTATAAATCTTTGAAAACAATGCAACAATCTATATATAAAATATATAGCAATGCTATTAAAAGTTATGCCCCTTGAAAGAACTTTTCTTAAGTTTGTATTTTGTACTTTAAAATCCAGGAACAAAGTGTGAAATGTAAATACAAGTATTCACAAGTTTACATATTTAGAATCTTTATTCATTTTCCTATGAATCCATGCTGGTCATTAATTTGGACAAGTGATTGTTATGAAATGCATTGCATTCTATGCAGGTAATGTAAAAAACCAGAAAGTGTACCAATAAAAAAATTCATTCACATTATCCTCAGTATGTGGTATGTCCACCATGTGCTTGCACATAAGCTTGGCAATGGCTCCACGTGGAATGCATAAATCTCTGAAGGAAATTCCAGGAAATCAAGTCCCATTCATGTTTAAGAGCAACCTCGAACTGTTGCAGATTAGCTGCAGAACCTTGCCTGTAGACTCTGCATCGAAGCTCATCCCACAGATGTTCTATAGGGGACATGTCTGGTCATAGGCAGTGTTGCCATTTTAGTACTTTTCGAGCTAAATTTAGTGCTTTTTCAAGTCAGTTAGTGCGGAAATTCTGTGTCTATTTCTTTTTACACCCGCATAGCCTGGCCAAATATAAAACATAAGCACACTCATTGAGTCACTGACAAAGCACAACTGTATGCAAGTTTGTGTCTCCAGCCATGTTATTGCTTTAGCTAGTGTCATGGCCTCCTTGGTCAGGCCACTTGTTATCATGGTAAAGGCACCAGGCTTCCTTCACAGTTCTCCCTCAAACCTGCACCATAAAAGCCCATGAAATCCTCAAGACTTTGGTAAGGCATGCGACTGTGTTTAACATCATAAATTGTTAAACATCAATAGGGACAATACAAAATATTTTTCTGAACTTAAAAAAAAAACAATAACATCCATATATAAACCTACATGCCAACCAAAAATCACAACCAACAGTGAAGAAATTGTCAGAATCATGTTGTCAGCACACCCATGGCAACAGTGAAACTGCCTGGATGGGACATTAAAAGAAACAGCTCCATGAAATATTTTGGTGTGAGATTAACTAGATTACAAACTAACAGTATATCACAACAAGGAAGCAGAAGAAGAGGCCAGCCACATAAACGATGGACGGAGGGAATAGCAGATTCCATGGGAATCTCAATACATGAAGCCCATAAACGGGCACTCTCCCAATGTTTATGCTTCACCTCGACACTGCAAGGTACAAGAAGAACAAGATGAGATGAGATGATGAGAGGGGCAATCATGGATGGGAAATGCTGAGGAAGCCTCTACAAAGTATGCAGACCCACAGACATCAATCTTAGAAGGAAGTGGATACCAGTGCCAATAGATTCCAATGCTACTATCCCTGTCCATATAACTCTTGACACAAGTCACAGAGAACAGGGTCCTGTCACAGTAGACACACAGGCTTTAATACACAAAAAACACTGGAGAGGGTGATGCAGTAGTGTTTATGGATGGCTCCTTAATCCAGAGTTAGGAAGAAAATACAACCCGAAATAGGAGAAGAACAATGTGGGTTTGTAGAAGGCAAGGGCACAGTAAATGCTGTGTTTATACTTTTTTTTTTTTTTTTTTTTTTTTTTTCCGCGTTTCCATCCTATTTTCAGGATATTGCGGTCAACACCAGCATCTTTCAGCTGTATGTTGATTCCTAGGCTAGATTACGCTCATCAGCACGCCACGACTTTCTGAGCGACCAGCTCCATACTCTCATAAGTCACTTTTGCGATTCGAACCACTGCTAATTCTCGTCGCGTCACGTGACGAGAGTATTCGGGGTTAGCGGAGAAAGCTGCTAACCCCTCGGCCACGAAGCCGGTGCTGTGTTTATACTGAGAACAGTAATTGAACATTCTAGATAAATAAACAAAGATCTATATCTTTGCTTTATTGACTACACAAAGGCTTTCGATAAAGTGAGACATGTCGACATGGTAAGGATGCTTGAAGATCTACAAATTGATGGAAAAGACTTGTATAAAACATATATTGGAAACAACAAGCTGCCATCAGAACTGATAACGATGTAGGTCAATATCAGACTATTAAAAGAGGTGTGAGACAGGGATGTGTAATGTTTCAAGATCTTTTTTTCCTGCACAGTGAAAATATTTTCAGAAACATAGAAGATATGGAAGGAATCAACATTGGGGGACAATACATCAATAACATTAGATATGCAGATGATACAGTCTTGATTGCAGGCAATGAACAGGACCTGCAAAATGTAGTAGATGTGGTTGTTGCACACAGTGAACAACTAGGGTTAGAACTGAATATTAAGAAGAATAGATTATGGTCGTCACTGGGAAGAAGGAAATACCACAATGTGATATACGAGTAAATGGGCATATTCTTAAGCAAGTGAATCGATACAGTTATCTCGGCACAGTCATAACATCTGATGGGAGATGCCTTGAAGAGATTAGAACAAGAATTGCCATTGCGAAGGTAGCCTTTTGCAAGATGAAAACATACTGACCAATAAAAAGATATCAATTGAAATGAGAAAAAGAGTGTCGAAGTGCTACATAGAACCTGTACTTTTGTATGGATGTGAAGCGTGGACAATGAATAGTCAAGCTGAAAAACAGCTGATGGCTGTGGAAATGTGGTTTCTGAGGAAAATGCAAAGAATACCATGGACGGACAGAAAAACCAATGAACAAGTCCTTCAAGAAACAAATGAAGATCATAAACTGATTAGAGTCATTAGACATAGACAGTCAACATTTTTTGGGGATGTTATGAGAAGAAATGAATTGGAGAACTTGGTGACGAAATGGCAAGATCGAAGGGAAGAGACCAAGGGGAAGACCGACAAGTAAATACCTGGATAGCTTGGCCACATGGCATGGTCGCGACAGGAACATGGAGCTGATCCACGACTCTGGTGATCGAGTGAGATGGCAGAACATGACCGTCCACGCTTATCGGCATGGCACATGATGGAAGGATGATAATCCGGAAGAAGTGAAGTGCGGGGGCAAAAAAGTGCAGGGGCAAGTGACGTGCAGGGGCAAATGGAGTGCATGGGCATTTTCAGTTTGCTCAAGTTGCAAAACTGTCAAGAAAGCAAGTGGTGTTTTTGCCGTGACAACTTATGATAGAGAAATGCACTGAATTGGCTCAGCACACAATAGTACTCACACACATGCATACTGAGCGACTAAATGAAAATGCTCAAGAAGTTCCAGACTGGCCCGACATAATGAGAACACCAAAATTAATCAATCTATCTTTCATCTACGTGTTGGGGCATTCAGATGTGAAAGGCAATGAGCTAGCAGATCGGTTGGTAAACGTGTTGTTGATCGAGGTGGGAAGATTAATGGATTGGCCAGACATCATCAACGCCAAAGAGACACTGAACAAACAGATGACTTTCTGGAAACTTGAGAATCTGCTTCTTTGTCCAGAGTGAGGAAGATGGAAGTGAAGCAGGGAGCCACCAGACATAACCAATTTGTCAAGAGCACAAGATATTTTAACCAACACAGAACTGGTACTATCAGGATATGTTAAGGAGAAGATCGGAGCACCTATCGATCTGTTCAATGACAATGATGAAACTGAACATGTAAACAACTGTGAATATCTTTGCTCAATAACCAACAACAATGTGGAGTGTTCCAAAATCAGACAAGCATTCACTGAGTCATTGGCACCTGGCTGTCTTGGCAGACGATTGTTACATTGTGCTTCAAATAAGCATAATAATAACTACAACCCATGGCAGGAACGAATGTGACTGATCAGACCAATTCGTGCTGTAAATGTTCATCCACAGTGGATGCATGTGAACACATGGTCATTTCCACCAGCATGCACCATCTTACATCCCACATGCTCAGTGCGTGTTTATCTGCAATCATTTTATCCTTTGTCTTTATTCCATTTCTGATATTTGCCCTCCATGCAACATGTTCGGCAGTGACTTGCTCCCAATATGCATTATCAATGCCTGTATCAATCATGTCCCTTTTACACACATCTTTGTATTGTAGTAAAGGCCGACCCCGAGATCTCTTACCCATCTGTAATTCACCAAAAAAGATGTCCTTTGGTATTCTACCATCAACCATCCTCCTAAGATGTCCTATGCATCTAAGTCTACAAAGACTGAGCATGGAATAAACCGTCACACAACCTGATCTTTCCAATACTTCAGTATTTGTGATTTTGTCTTGCCACTTAATACCAAGAATTCTTCGCAGACACCACATATGAAAGCTGTTTAAATGTTTCTCTCAGTGTGAGTAAGTTGACCAGGCTTCACTGCCATAAAGAAGAGTACTAAGGACACAGGCTTGATAGACAAGAACTTTTGTTTTGGCAGTAAGCTTCCCTTTTTGATAACCTGTTCATTGTTGTTGCTGCCTTACCAATCCTGATTTCCTGATCTAGGGATAATTTGCTATTTACCTCTGATCCTAGATATATAAAATGGTCTACTATCTCCAGTTGGGCGTCGTCAATAAAGATTGATGGTACCCCATGTGCACCTTGTGACATAATCTGTGCCTTCTTTTCACTAATTGTTAAACCAAATTCAGAACAAGCACTGGATAATGCAGATAGTAGACGTTGTAATTCTTCCTCAGAGTGTGTTGTAATTACAGCATCATCTGCAAAAAGCAACTCTCTATTCAGTAACCTCCTAATTTTGGTCTTGCTGTTGACATGATTTTCGCTGCAAGGCAGCTGCAAGAGAAATGTCAGGAACAGAACTGCGAAATGTTCTCCACTTTCATTGACCTTACCCAGGCTGATACAGTCAGCAGAAAAGGACTGGAAGATTATGGCAAATTATGGCTGTCCACAAAAGTTTGTCCAAATAGTGCGGCTATTTCATGATGGCATGCAGGCGAGAGTACAGGAAAATGGTGAACTGTCTGAGCCCTTTCCTGTCACCAATGGAGTGAAACAAGGATGTGTCCTGGCACCGACACTATTCAGCCTCATGTTTTCAGCTATGTTGACAAATGCCTTCGAGAACAACGACATTGGAATAGACATCAACTACAGCATGGATGGAAAGTTATTCAATCTCAGAAGGCTGAAAGCTAAAACCAAAATTGACAGCGTCACCGTCAGAGAGCTCCTGTTTGCTGATGATTGCACTCTATACGCCAACTCAGAGGCGGACATGCAACATAATGTTTCAGCTTTCTCACATGCCTGTGCCAACTTTGGGCTCAATATCAATTTGGAAAAGACTGTAGTTATGTACCAGCCAGCTCCAGGGAATAATCACACTGTGCCGAATATCAAAGTGAATGGTCATAGTCTAAGTGTTGTGGACAAATTCACCTATCTTAACAGCACTGTGTCACAAGCTGCCACAATTGATGATGAAGTGAATTCAAGAATCTCCAAGGCCAGTGCGGCCTTTGGCAGACTGTACAAGAATGTATGGGACAGAAATGGAATAAGCCTGCAAACAAAGCTGAATGTCTACAAAGCAGTTGTATTATCCACACGCTAGGAAATTAAACCACTTCCACACAGTCTGCCTTAGGAAGTTACTGAAGATTAAATGGCAAGACAAGATCCCAGACACTGAAGTCCTAGAAAGAGCGTCCATGCCCAGTATCCACACTTTACTAATGAAGAATCAGATTCGCTGGGCTGGTCACTTGACTCGCATGCCAGATCACAGGCTCCCTAAACGAATTTTTTACGGCGAGTTGTGTTGTGGTAAATGCTCCCAAGGCGGCCAGAGGAAACACTTTAAAGACACTCTGAAAATCTCACTGAATGCTTTTGGAATTCATCATGACACCTGGGAGACTGCAGCCAGAGACCGAAATTCGTGGCGTGCATCATTACGCAAGGGAGCAGTCACTTGTGAAGCAACCAGGACTGCAAGAGCTGTGAAGAAAAGACAGAACAGAAAAACCACTGCAGAAAATCCTCCTCCAGAAACGTTGAGCATTCTTTGTCCACATTGTCAAAGAACATTTCAAGCCAAAATAGGCCTTATCAGCCATCTTTGAACTCACGGCTCCATACTTTTAACCCCTCTGGATGAAATGAATGGTCATCATCATTCTTGATGGACAAACAACAACAATGTTGGTCTTGGCCTTCAATCTCTGAGCATTGTAGAGGCTGCCATCTGAGCGTGTGAGAATGTATATACCACCATCCGGATCACGAAAGGCAATAGAAGTCAAAAGTATACTCCAAAAAAGCGTGGGAGTTACTACACAACCTTGCTTAACTCCACTCTCATTTCAAACTCTTCTGAAGTAGCACCATCAAACTTGATTATATCCTTCATGCCTGTGTGGAACGATTCCACAATGGACAGAAGAGTTGGTCTTCTTTAGTGCCTTGAACAGACCCTCACGACTGGCCAAATCAAATGCCTTTGTGAGGTCGATGAAGGCAATAAACAGAGATTGATTCTGTTCACTGCATTTTTCTTGCATTTGTTGCAATGAGAATATCATATCAATGGTAGACCGGTTCTGTCGAAAGCCACACTGTGATTCAGGGTAGAGTTGATCTCCCAGGACTTGATGTCTGCGCAGAACAAGTCTGGCAAATACTTTCCCAACAATACACATAAGTGAGATACCCTTATAGAGTTACAGTCGCTCCAACCTCCCTGTTCTTGTACAGTGTTAAGATGCTTGAATCTTTGAAATCCTGTGGGACTTGTCCATCTCGCCAGCATAGCTCTATTAGCTGGTGGATTTTGCCCACTCCTGATAACCTCTATTAGAATCCCATCCTTACCTGGAGCCTTGCCAGATGCAAGTTCATTAATAGCACACTTAACTTCTGTTATGGTAGGAAGTGTGTCCAGGTGGTCAAGAGTTGGTAGGGCCTCTATAGCATTTTTATCCCTTCATACATGCTTCTGATGTTTCCCTTATCACTTGCGATTTGAATGGACTCGCATAACTTGATGCAATAGTTATTTGCACACTGCCTGGCAGCTTCTTGCACATTCTTCCTAGCTTGCTTCAGCTCACTAAGAGTGTTTTGTGTTGTTCTTTCCTTGTTTCTTAAGAGAGCTATCTTCTTTTTATCAATCAAGGGCTGAAGTGTCTGGATGTTTGCTACAAACCAGTCCTGCCTCTTATGATCCACAGTGCCATAAACCCCTATGGCTGTTTTATAAAGTTTCCTTAAGTTTACCCCACTTTTCACTTGCTGTACAATTTTCTGATGTGTCAGTGAATGCGTCTTCAAGTTGCTGTTGGAACTCACAGCACTTATCAGGATCTTGGGTGTTAATATTAATCCTGGGGCTAGATTTGTGTTTAGCTGTCTAGATCCTCTTTGGTCTCAGTCAAACCCATGCAACAACCAAAGAATGATCTGTATCACAGTCAGCACTGTAGTAACTTTGAGTTAATGATGTTTGGTTCAGAAGTTGTCTCCGTGTGATGATGAAGTCGAAACTAATGCCAATGGCCAGATCTTGGATGTTTCCATGTGACTTTATGCAGCTCTTTTGTTTTAAAAAAGTAAATCGTAAGCACAGAAACGTAAAAAGTACAGTACGTAAAAAAGTAAAAAGTAAGTGAAGTGAAGTTTGTAAATCATAGGTAATTTCTGGTGCAATGCTCCAGCAGCCTTTGCCCATTTTCATTCATGCGACCGATGTTGTATTTTCCAAGGCACACTGGTCATGAACTTGAGTCCTAGCCCACATGAGCATTGAAATCACTGAGCATATAAATGTAGTCAGATTTTTTAACTGTCTTGATCAGAGTCTAACTCATCACAGAATTAATCCTTCACATCATCAGAGGAAGCGAGTGTCGGTGCATATGCAGTGATAATGGTGGCAAAACCACAAGAGGTTGTCATGCGCAGGGATAATAGTCTTTCATTACCTCCAGCTACAATTTTAATCATTCCCAGTAGTGAATTCTTCACTGCAAATCCCACACCATGTTGCCTATTTTCTGTCTGCCCTCTACCCTTCCAAGAAAAGGTGTAATTGTTTTCCCTGAGTTACCCTTCCTCAGCAAGGGGAGTCTCCTGCAGGCCAGCAATATCAATGTTAAGACGACTGAGTTCGGCATCAATCACAGCCGTTTTTCTCACATCATTAATATTCATCAAGTCAGTGGAAAATCTTGGACACATGGTTCTTATGTTTCAGGTTGCAAGCCGTAGCTTGAGGTTTTTATTTTTATTTTTAGTAATACCTGATGCATTGGTTTTACAGCCTGCGATTCAGATTTTGTCCTAGCCCTAATCACCCATTGAAGCAGGCAGGCTGTGGGCAGGTCAGCACCTAATTAGCCAGGCGATATCCAGCTTTAGGTGGGTGGTAACTGATCAGTGACACCTGTTGGTGTCTCCCGCCAACAGAGGCAACCCGTGGCGCCCCATGTCTACACCAACTGACAAGGACTTATAACCAGTAATTGCTACCTCTCGTTTTGATTCCGAGACCAGTTAAGACCAGGGATGGAGTTATATATCTCTCCATAGCACAAAGCCTGGGCTGAAATATAGAGACCATGTGTTGCCAATGCAGCTCTCTCGGCCTTCCTAGTTCCTCCAGAGGAAAGGTAACACCAGTACATCTGCAACAAGACAAGCTGCAGAAGCTGCCGGATCAGCAAAGCAATGCTCTGTCTGCCTGTCGGAACTTTGATCCTAGACCAGCTGCCAACCAAGGCTTAGGGCCTGGTCTGCCCTGCCATGACATTTTGTCTTTAGGTTGCTTTTCCTTGCACAAGGATAAGGCGTGCACCCTCCCAATTGTGCTCTTCCGCCCGAAGCTATTGGCACAATGTGGGGTGTTGGGTTTGTTAAGCGCCGCACAACATTTGGCGCTAATAGAAAGCAGGTAGTACCATCTACTGTCATATGGTAGCTCAGTCATATCTGACTAAGACCAGACACATCATTCACCGAGACATAGAATTACTCACAGTATAAAGCAGACAGACATATGCAGAGTTTACAAAGTGCCTGTGGCATAACACCAGCAAAGTAAAGAAAATTTCTGAGAACATGCATCTTTCCTGTAGCAATATACGGATGTGAGTCATGGACCATATCGCAATCACCAAAGAAGAAAAGCAGGGCTTTTGAACTAAGATGTTACAGATAATTTCTTAGAATATTGTGGACCAAGAAGGAGAAAAATACTGGCATTCTAACAGATCTTAACATCAAAATAACCGCTGAACTGCAAAAGGAACAAACCAGTGTCTGTGCTCTTTGACTATACTTGGAGAAACTGAGCACTTATCAGTCTATCCTATGGGCAAAGATGTTATTTTATTATAACTTAACAATATGTCTTCCAGAGGTTTCAGGATATGATATTTTCTGTTATAGGTTTTATTTTTAAATCTTAAGAGTGATAATAACAAGACAGAGAACAGCTAGGGAAATGTATCAACATAAGCCCAAGCTTTATCAGTTACCATACTTGATACAAACATGGATACATTTTTTTTCTTTTGCTTTCGGCTTATTACTGTCTTGTTTTACATTCATTCATTCAGTAGCATGTCCTTTGCAGAACCTTGCTCCCATAACAACCTTCCAGAAAACCTCTCGATCATAAGCAAGATGTCCCGCGTCCGATACACCTATCTGGAGATCATCCGCCACATCCTACACCCATCTTCTCTTTGGCCTTCCTCTTCCTCTCTTCCCAGGCATATACCCCTCCATTATTGTTCTCTCCAAACTTTCATGACGTTTCAAGTGACCAAAATATTTCAATTTTCTTTGTTTTGATTATGTGGTTGTTTCGGGATTTGAAATTTAAATATTGAGCACAACCCACAACTGGCAATGCCGATCGCATTCTGGTATGAACCTAAGGCCTATCCATGTCAATATGGAAGCACTATACTCGAGTTTCGCCCTCGTTTGAGCTCGTCAGTAGTGCATATCCCTGACCGGATCCGGAAACAGTCCCGGATCACGCGTGTGAAGCGGGTGTGTAACCACGCGGCACACACTGGACACACTAAATTATCACATAAGAACATCACAACGCTACCCATCGTAGGCTATGCTCAAGATTGCCCAATCGTCGCGACCGACGTCCGTCAATCGATGGGACCCGAACGATCCGGACTTCTCACTGGCAAGGAACACCAGGCCTCTTTGTTTTATCGTCTTTAATAGCCAACCTTCTTCAATATTCAGCTCTTGAAGTATGGATGCATTTGTTCTTTTCTTTACCCAAGATATTCTTAGAACTCGTCTATAACATTTATATTCAAAGACATTTATGCGCTGTTCAGCTTGTTTAGTAAGTGTCCAGGTCTCACAGGCGTATGTTGCAATGGGAAAGATGCATGCTCTTAAAAATCTAATTTTTGTAGTTCTGTCTGTCCCATTCCATAATTTATTCAGTTGTTTTAGTCTTTGAAGAGCAATTGATAGTCGTCATTTAATTTCTTTCATTAAGTCACCGTTGTTGGTAATCAATGACCAAAGATGTTCAAAATTTTCCACCATCTCCAATTTTTCCTCATTAATATATATTTCTTTCTCCATAGTGGTTTTATCTGTATGCATTATCTTTGTTTTTGCTATGTTAAGATATAAGTTGTGATTTTCACTATTCAATTGGGTTGAGGCTATTAGGTTTTCTATACCAGTCTGTGTTGTTGATAGCAATACTGTATCATCAGCATACCGAATCTCTGGTATGTCATGACCACCAATATTTAGGGCATCATACAGCTCCCTGTTTATATCATCTTCTACATTTCTGATTATATTTTCGGCGTACAGGTTAAACAAATAGGGGGACAGCATACATCCCTGATGGACTCCTTGCTTGATGCCAAACCAATCTGATGTCTCGCCATTTATTCTAACCGCTGCTTGTTGGTCTAGATAGAGCATTCTTATGAATTGTATTACATATGGTGGAAAGCCCATATTCCTTTTCTGTTAATTCACCCTAAACAAACGTAATCCCAGTGTATGATGTCACATCCAGGGTTTCCCTGTGTTGCGCCGTAGCTCGGTGCGCAATGGTGGTGCGCTATTCTTGCGGTGGCCAGAATCGAACAATGTCCGCAAGAATGGTGTTAAACACATTGAGACCAGCACATTTAGTCTGTCAACGCCACATGAATTCGCACATGTAGGACTCTAGTAGATGTCTGTGTGTTCCATTCTGCCTCTTGTTTCTCTCCTTGGCCGTTCTCAACATGCACTCGATGCATTGAGTATATGCACCAGTGGTAGGGTCCACAAAGTTGTGAGAGTGGTTGACTGTGAGATGCATAAATTTGGGAATACTTCCAATTCCATCGTACGCATGCCAGAGGTTGGAGACTAGTTGTGCCAGGCCGAATGTGTTTCCTGATCAGCGGCAGAAGCGATGCTGCTGTTCTGTCTGGAACACAGAACATGAAGCAGTCAGCTGTTTCATGACAGATGCCACCAAATACCCACTGTTGTGGCAACGCTCGTCCCACATGATGTTTGCGCCTTGTAAATAGGCTCTCATCTATCTCGACAGTGGTATTTGGTCCTCCGATTACTACAGGATTGACTAACAGTTTGTTGGCACAAACCTCTCGTAGGTTATTACTCCAATCAACAGTTGCTGTCGGCGACATCCCCAACTGTAACTGGCAAAATGGAAATGCTTGTCAACTCTTGAGACCAGCAGTATATGACAAGAATGATTTGTCTGTAGGGGAGACGCGAGCCTTGCAGCCATGTGCCTTGTCTCAGCGGGATGTCCTGCCGACATGGTGAATGTCGGCATCTCCATCTGTCCTGACGCTCAGTCAGCGATAGCACCATGACATGATTATGAGAACAGCGTCTAGCAGAATGTAAGATGCCATGATGCTGCAGAAAAGCAACGCTACTCTGCTTGTCGTGGACAGCTGCTGCCAGTTCCAGAAAACTCATGATGATGAGACACACATACACACACGCAGTCACACAGAAACGGTTGCCAAAGCCAAAGAAACATGCACTGACACGCACTGTACCCGAACACAGAGGAGATCCCGTCAGTGCTAAATATAGCTGGCGACCCTAAATATAGCTGGTGACGTTTGTTTGGGGTGAATTAACAGAAAAGTACCAAAGTTTCTGATGTTGTACAGTCAAATGCCTTTGAATAATCCACAAAGCATGAGAATAGGTTTACATTAAATTCTCTGCACTTCTCTATTATTAAACGCACATTGAGAATGTGATCTCTTGTTCCTCTTCCTTGTCTAAATCCAGCTTGAACCACGTTAATTTCTTCTTCCATTTTCTTATGAAGTCTTCCCATTATGATTTTTAGTAGAATTTTACTTGCATGACTGATCAGGGCAACAGTTCTATAGTTGGTGCATAATTTCAGGTTGCCCTTTTTTGGTATTGGAATGAAGATAGTTCTCTTCCAATCTTTTGGCCATATACCATATTTCCATATCTTTTTACATAATTCATTCATTAATTCAGTAGCATGTCCTTTGCAGAACCTCGCTCCCATAACAACCTTCCGGAAAACCTCTCGATCATAAGATGTCCCGCGTCTGAAACACCCATTTGGAGATCATCCGCCACATCCTGCACCCATCTTCTCTTTGGCCTTCCTCTTCCTCTCTTCCCAGGCATATACCCTTCCATTATTTTTCTCTCCAAACTTTCGTGACATTTCAAGTGACCAAAATATTTCAATTTTCTTTGTTTTATCGTCTATAATAGCCAACCTTCTTCAATATTCAACTCTTGAAGTATGGATGCATTTGTTCTTTTCTTTACCCAAGATATTCTTAGAAATCATCTATAACATTTATATTCAAAGGCGTTTATGCGCTGTTCAGATTGTTCAGTAAGTGTCCATGTCTCACAGGCGTATTTTGCAATGGGAAAGATGCATGCTCTTAAAAATCTAATTTTTGTAGTTCTATCTGTCCCACTCCATAATTTATTCAGCTGTTTTAGTCTCTGAAGAGCAATTGATAGTCGCCGTTTAATTTCTTTCATTGTGTCGCCATTGTTGGTAATCAATGACCCAAGATATTCAAAATTTTCCACCACCTCCAATTATTTACATAATGCGTAATAGAAGTGTATGCTTTCTTCTCCTCCAGCTTTAATTAGCTCAGCTGGTATCTCATCACATCCAGGTGATTTACCATTCTTCAGGTTCTTTATTGCCCATGCAATTTCGTCTAATGAGGGTTCAGGTTCTGTCTCTGTTATCGTTGGCTCATGTATCTCATTCATATCCTCACTGTCACTCATATCATACATTCCACTGCAATACTCCTGCCATCTTTCTAGAATTTGTCTAGATTCTGTTAAGACTGTTAAGGTATTTCCCATCTTGTCACAGATAACATTCTATTGAGGTTGAACATTTCTTGTCAATAACTTCATTTCTTTGAACATTTTGTAATCTCTTCCGGTCTTATGATATTGCTATATTCTGGTACAGCAATCTTGTGTATATTGATTTTTGTCCTTTCTTGTATTCTTTCTTATTTCTCGAGTTAAAGATTTATACTTCATCCTCCTGTTATTGGATTCACCTCCTTTCTGTTTCAGTTCCCTTAGTTGTTTTATTAATTCTAACGTGTCTGATGTAATCCATGGCTTAAGTTGCTTTTTCTTGGTCGGAATTAAATCTTTGGCTGCAGTTATCAAGATATCTCTAGCTTGTACTGCCAGTTCATCAGGTGTCATTTCCTCTTGTACAGACATCAAGACCCCAAAATGATTCCTAACTTCTACAGTGTATGCATCTGGTATTTTTGTGAGATCAAAACGAAGTGGCCTTGGTCCTCGGGTAAGCTTTTTGAGTTTTAATTTCAGATCTGCTTCTAATAACTGATGATCCGTATCACAGTCTGCACTTCGTAGGGTTTTTGCAGATGTTATGCTTGATCTCCATCTTCTTTGTATTAAAATATAATCTATCTGATTTTTGGTAATACTGTCCGGGGACTTCCATGTGAAGAGTCTTCTTGGGTGTTGTTTAAAAAGTGTGTTGGCTATCATTAACTCATTTTCTGTGCAAAATTCAATTAATTTGTCACCTGCATCATTTCTGTTTCCCAATCCAAATTTTCCTAAAACGTGTCTCTCATTTTCAGCTCTTCCTGTACCTACTTTTGCATTAAAATCTCCCAGTATTATTGCTATATCATTATGACCAATCTTATTTAATGTGTCTTGCAGTGTGTTGTAAAAATCTTCAATTTCGTCCTCCTCTGCTGTTGAAGTAGGTGCATATATCTGTACGAGTGTTGTGTTTTTTGGACGGCCTTTAAGTCTAATAGTGAGGATTCTATCTCTAAATGGGTTATATCCCAGTAAAGCTTTTGCAGTTGTTTTATCTAAACAAAATGCCACTCCACTCTGGCCTCTGACGTCTCTACCAGAATAAATGAAAAGACTTCCATTTTCAGTTGTAAAATGTCCCTTGCCTTTCCAGCGATGTTCACTAATTCCTAAAATTTGAATATTTAACCTCTCAATCTCATCACATACTACTTTAAGCTTCCCCTCATACAGACTTCTCACATTCCACGTTCCTATTCTCACTCTTTTTCTTAGTTTGACACAGGGGATCTCCTTGGTAACACAGTCAGGATTAACTCTGTCATCACGATTACTAGTACTGGTCCCTGTGTCACACTCTTCCCCAGTGTTATCTGATCTGCCTGGCCTGGGGGTCTCGCCACCAGATCTCTTTCTTATTATGTTTTCTGTCATAGTTGTTATGGTTTCTTGTCAAATTTTGCAGAAGGTAGTTTGCCATTGCTTTCCTTCTGGGCAGCGACTGTACTAGTCGGTGACCATAGCCATTGACTCTACTGATGAGATCACATCTGCCTATCGCCGCAGAGTGCAAGACCATAACCAACAACAACCTGTCGGCTGCTCTCACACTCCATCCACCACCTGCTTCATGGCTTCACGTAACCCCGATTGGGGGACTAAACGGGTACTCCACCTTGCCCAAGGGTGTCCCGTAGACTAACGGAAGAAAGGAGGCATCTTACATCTCCTTTGATAGGGCATACCTGCCATACAGTAAGTCCTCCTTTGCCATGGAATTATCCTATACTTGAACTTACGGAAAGGTACTGGCTCCTTAAACTTGGAGTGATGATAACAGTTGACAACTCTATAGTGAACTTGAAAAGATAACGTAAATATGAGAGTTCAAGGAACTTACACCGCTTTATTACGGCAGTTGACAAATCAGATACATCTTACAGTGTAATCATTAGGGCATCTGTTATGACCAGAGTGGCATCTAATATCAACATACACCAGATGGTTTACCCCAACTTGTCTAACGTTCGCTTGGTCATCACTCAGTATCACTTGTCCTTCATGTGTTCACTCAGGCCGTCCTTGCAGTCATCTTCCTCCGGTTCTGTCTAGATTCGGCCCAACGTTCTTGAATCCATGGAGTTCCCAAGATAAGCTTCTAGCTGTTGTTCACTGCTAGCCTTCAAAACATCCAATAGCCACACCAAGTTGTTCCCAAATTCTAGCACACGACCGCTCGTATTGATCTCCGCACAACGTATGTTTTTGTTGTCACGTTAGTGTTGGTGTGACGTATATTCGTAACCTTAGTTTTTCTTAGTTTAATTGTAGTGTTTCCTTTGAGAGTTCTTTACGTTCTTTCTATGGTGATATCCAGCACCTGCTCTGTGGCAATACCCCTACCCCGCTAACCGGTGTTTTACATTACATTTGTCAATTTCATAAACTAAGCCAGTCTTCACAATTATAAAATTCTTTTCAAGAAATGCTTCATGAAGATACAATGAACAAAAAGGAACTCACTTTTTCACCACAGCATACCACAGATGAAGCATAACTGTGCAATCTTTACCTCCATTAAAGCCTATACATATTTCTGACAATCTGAAATATGAAATTTGGTCACATAAGATATTAAATCTAGCTTGCTTTGAAAAAGCACCATAAGAAGCATTCATTCATGTGTTTACTCCTTAAATCATTAGCATACTTTCAACTTTTTTAAAGAACGTGTACATTGCAAAGCATAACTTCTTACTCCTTGTTCTATCTAAAAATGATGCTGGATGGTGTGTTTGTGGTGACACATGTAACTTGACCTAAGCATTTATCAGATAGGATTAACTTTCCCTGTTTGATCCTTTTGATCACAACCTTCTCTACATGGAAGCTCTTCAAAGAGCTTATTAAATCTCCATAGAGTTTATTGATAAATATAATTATTAAGATGATTTGGACCATCCTTGATTATTTTATGACCAAAACAAAACTACAGGTTATGATCACTGTCATCTTTATTCACACTCAACCTCATCTTCAAGACAATCAAGGTTACAATCTTCTTCTTCCTCTTCTTCTTCTTCTTCCTCTTCTTCTTATCTTCCTCCATTTATCTTAGTGAAGTGTTGGGGGAGATGTAAAGACCTTTTATGTGCTCTTTCTAATGATCCTTGTAAATTAGTATTTATTTCTCTAAGAATGTTCTTGATACCATCACTCCATCCTTTATGTGGTCTAGCCTTGGCTCTTTATTCATTATGTTCCTTCGATGTGACTCTTTAAGGCTGATGATACCAGAGTATTCTTGTGAGGTGGCCAAACCATTTAATCTGTTGTTCTTTAATGATGTGCATAACTGGTTTCAGACATAGTGTTCTAATTTCCTCATTCCTAATTCTATCTCTCAAGGTTACACCTGCAGTTCTTGTAAAGCATCTTGTATCTGTTGTTATGATTTTGCGCTCATTAGATGCAGCAAGCATCTATGCTTGACACTGGTAGCAGAATGTCGGCCAAAGAATAGTTCTTATGAGATTTGCTTTAGTACTTATAGGTATCATTCTAAGCAACAAAAGTGGCACTCGTTGTCCCAGGGTCTAATTTGTATTTACACAATGTGTGTTGATTTCTCTATCCCTTTCCCCATCTGAAGTTAACACTGACTCTAGATATTTAAATTTGCTGCTTTGTTTTATTTCCAAGTTATTTATTTTTTCTGACAGTATTTATGTCTGTCTATCAACACTGTCTGTCTTTTCAATGCCTATTTTCATGTTATATTTCTCACTAATAACATATTGAGTCTCTGTGGTGAAGTGGTCAAGCTGTCTGCCTTGTGCTCTGAAGGTTCTGGGTTTGATTCCTGGCTACGTCTTTCGATTCACGAATGCATTTTTCTCAGAGACTTATGGGGCCAAACATCCTTGTTGTACACTTGAATTTACTTCAAAGGTTTTGATGTACTAGCCTTATTTGGCAGTGTCGCCACCCATCGTGGCCAACTGCCTCAGAGGGGCCCATGACAGCCGAATAGTGGTACTTCAAGGCAAATCCCATCGTCAAGGATCGGGTGGTCACGATTGGTGGTCCCACAACATCAACATAAAGATGTGAATGCAAAATTTTCAACTTCTCAGGAACATAGATATAAAGTAAGGCTGCTCCTGAAGTTCGGGTTTCAAAGTTCCTTTATTTGTGACTCACAAAGGATGATTAGGGGTCGACATGTCGTACATACAAAAGTTACAAGTGTCCAGCATAATTCCGTTACAATATAAAAATATTCATGGCAGATGTTGCACGGTTTTCTTCCATATTGTTCCTTAATTATCTGCCATTTAGATCAAGCTCACTTTATCGACCTCTTTTGCTTAATAACTTATTCTGCACTCTTGATGGTATCAGTCTCAATATTACAAGCACGTCTTGCTTTCACAACTGCTAGTTGGATTCTGTGTCGTGTGTTTATTGTAGTCAACAAACGACATCGCCATAGCATCATCAAGCGACAGTGCTTGACCGTGCACTTCTTCTTCTTCTTCAGCATTCCGAGCCATTGAGGTTCTTTGCTGCAAATACAATCTGTCTCCATTCGTCTCTCTGGTGGACCTTCTCTTGCCAGTCGTTGATTCCAAGTGCTTGTAGGTCTGTATGTATATTATCTCTCCACCGCCTTCTTGGTCTACCTCGGGGTCTACGGTCATTTATTTCCTGAGTGTAAGCGAGTTTTGTTTCCCTATTATCTTCCATTCTTTCTATATGCCCCAGCCATTGTAGTCTATTAGCCTTCATGATACCAGTGATTAGCGGGGACTTAAACAAATCATAAATGTCTTTGTTACTTCTTCTTTTCCACTCTCCACTTTGTGTATCCCTAATGGGTCCAAAGATGCGTCTTAAAATTTTGTTCTCAAAGGTTTGTAACAAGGCTTCGTCTCCTTTCGTTGTACTCCAGGTTTCAGAGCCATACAGCACAACTGGTCTGATCAGTGTTTTGTATATTGTGATTTTGGTGTTACGAGATAGCGCCTTTGATTTTAGTAGATGTTGTAGTGCATAGTATATCTTATTTCCAGAGTTGATTCTAGTTTGTATTTCTTCCCTTATGATGTTGGAGCAGTTGAAGATTGTACCCAGGTATTTGTATGTTTCCGTTCTTTTAATGGTCATATTATCTATTTGTATGTGGCCAGAGTTTTTAGCCATTCCGTCTCTTGAAATTACCATATATTCTGTCTTATCTTGGTTGATAACCAGCCCCATCTGTTGGGCTTTTTCCTTTAAGTGAGTCAATATTTCTAATGTCTTTTGTTCACTTTGCCCTATAATATCTATATCATCTGCATAACCAAGCAGCTTGGATGTTCCTCCAATATCACATTCCTCCTTTACCTTCCTTACAACTTTCTCTAGAGCCAGATTGAAGAGTAGCGGCGATAGTGCATCACCCTGTTTCAAGCCAGATGTTATTTGGAAGGGGTCTGATTTCCTGCCTTTATATGTTACTATATTATAAGTATCTTCCATGCATAGTTTGGTCATGTTAATTAACTTCCTTGGTATTCCAAATTCCTGCATAACATTCCATAGACTATTCCTATGGACACTATCATAAGCCTTTTTAAAATCCACAAAAATGTTATGGAGATCTCTTTTATATTCCCAATGTTTCTCGGCTATTTGTCGTAAGATAAATATCTGATCTATTGTTGATCTGTTTTGTCTAAAACCCGCCTGGTAGTCACCTAATATGTCTTCTGAATATGGTTTTAGTCTATTTAGTAATACTGCGGATAGTATCTTATAGCTTGTGGACAGTAGTGATATTCCTCTATAATTTCCACATTGGAACTTGTCTCCTTTCTTAAAGATAGGTATCAATAATGACTCTTTCCAGTCATGGGGTAATTCTTCTGTCCTCCAGATTTTTATTATTAGTTCGTATAGCTTTAGATGTAATGCATGGCCACCTGCCTTTATAAATTCAGCAGCAATTCCATCAGTCCCAGTTGCCTTATTGTTTTTAAGTCGTGTGATTACATATAGGATTTCTTCAAATGTAGGTTCTTCAATTTGTGGTTCGCATGTTAGAACCTCTTCCTGTGGGAAAATGTTACTTGGAGCTTCACAATTTAGTAATTCAATAAAATATTCTTTCCATGTGTTGCACATTTCTTCAATGGTATTTATCATATTCCCATTTTTGTCTTTTAAACCATATGTGTTTTGTTGGTGCCCTCGTTTCATTGACTTCAGTACTTTAAAAAACTTTCTGGATTCATTTTTCTGGTGATTAGTTTCCATATCTTTGATTATATTACTCATATATTCTCGCTTCTGCTGTCTGACTATTTTTGTAGCCTCTTTACATTCATTTCTATAATGCTCTTCCTTTTGGATGTTATTGATGTCATTTAACCATACATGTCTGGCATTCTTCTTCTTAGTGACTGCTTCTTCACATTGACCGTGCACTGCTTCCTAATTTTTACATTGCACAGTAATAATTTATTATATTTAATTCCAGACCTAACCATGCTTTGTTTTTAAACCCCGACCGTCACCGCGCAAAGGCTATAACAGGCGCTCTGTTATACTTAGTTCTTACACAACTTTTGCTGGACATTTATGAACTTTTGCAAGCATTAATTAGATATTTGCCAATTCCTATATTCTTAGGCAATCCCATAGAATATTACTGTCAAAAGTTTTTCTCCTGGTCTATAAATGCGACTTTACAGGTCTTATCATGTTCAACTGCTTGTTCTGCCAGCTGTCTATGTGTTAATATTGCATCTGTGTAGCTTCTGTTTGATCTACAACCCATGTTCTCTTCTGATAAGTGTTCTCCCAGTAATGGTCTTAATCTTCTGTCAATTATTTTGGCATACATTCTCCCTGTGTGGCTAAGCAGTGAGATTTCTCTGTAATTAGTACAATCTTTCTTGTTAGCTTTATTTTCCCAAATTGGTACAATTATTGCTGTTTGCCAATCATCTGGTGTTTCTTAGTCTGATCGGGCAATCTGGAAAATTCATTTGAGCCATTATAACCCTATTTCCAGCTGCTTTGATGGCTTCAGTAGGTAAATGGTAAATGCCTGTCATTTTGTGCTTTGGTGTCATATTAATCTTTTGTTCTACTTCTGCCAGTGATATTATGATTCAAGCTCATCTATCTCTGCTTCTGTATTATTTATAATTGTATTCACATTTTTGTCTGTTTTATTGAAATTAAACAATTCTTTAAAATAATTTCTGCATTTGTCTAAGATAATTTTGGGGCCTAGTATAGGTTGCCCATTTTCATCATTTAGTCTTTCTGTTGGGTTATATTCCTCATTGTGTTCTCTTTTTTTCTTTCTTTTTTTTCCGCATATCCTTTACAGGACATCGCTGTCACAGCAGCATCTTTCAGCTGTCTGTTGATTTCTTTGGCAAGATTACGCTCAGTAGTTTGCCATTGCTTTCTGAGCGGCCGGCTCAGTTATCTCGCAAGTCGCCAGCGGGGGTCGAACCGCTCCCAGTTCTCGCCCGCTACGAGACTCTGCGTGATAAACGGGATTACGGAGAAATTGTGTTCTCTAATTTCTCTTATTTTCTTGTAGTAGTTACTTACTGCCGGCTTCATGACTTATAGGTTATGACTTTTCTCCGTAATCTCGTATACTCTCGTCGGTGACCTGATGACGGTGAGAATCAGCAGTGGTTCGAATCGCATCGGTAACTTACAGGGTATGTGAGCCGGCCGCTCAGAAAGCAAGACAAACTACCAAGCGTAATCTTGCTAAGAAATCAACATACAGCTGAAAGATGCTGGTGTTGACAGCGATGTCCTGTAAAGGATATGCAAAAAAAAAAAAAAAAAAAAGTTACTTACTGCTGCTTTTTCTTCTTTCGCCAACATTTCTCCAAACTTTTCCCTTGAATCTCTCTTTATTCATTCATTTATTCACTACCATGTCTTTTTCAGAACCTCGCTCCCATAAAATCCTTCCGAAAACCTCTCGATCATAAGCAAGATGTCCTGCATCCGATACACCCATATGAATCTCTCTTAGCTCTTCTTATTATTCTATTTGTTTCTCCTCTGATTTTTCTGTATTCTGAATCATTTACATATAACTTTCATTTTTTTAGTCACAATGTCTTCTATTTCATTATTCTACCATGCTGATATTTTACAACCTACATTTCCTTTTTCCCAATAGTTATTTTGAAATGAATCCGATCTTCATTGACTTCAATTTCTATCATTTCTATTACAGGGGGAATATATCTGCATATAGATTTGTGTGTGTGTTCCTACTCATATTTTTATGCAGATAGTTCTTTCTGATATGTACGTAATTTATCAGTAAAATGTTACTAGCCGTCTTAGGAATCCCATTCCATGTTAAGCAGGTTGAGTCTTTTCTATTCCCAAGTGGACTAGTTGCATGAAGTGAATCGCCCTTAGATCAGAAGCCACCTGCTTGCAGTATAAACTAAGTGGCCTATCGCTGGCCACTGCAGCCAAAACCAACCATCACCCATCCCATGATTATACATGGTAGCTATTGTTGAATATACAACTAAAGAACTTCTAGCAGCAATTTAATTTTTATTCAACAGATTGTCCTTTTTTCTTTGTAATTTAATTCCAAAATCTTGGGTGAATTATTTTTCAATGTAATCAGTGTTGTACAAGATTGAATTTCATTAAATATTTATACAACTCAATGTTGTGCAGATAATGAATATTCCTCCTTTAAACAGTTTTAAACAGGGCCATCTCGCTTTAAACAGTTTTACTGGAAGTCCAGTTCTTGTATGATGAAGTTCATCGGATAAGATTTCTGTGGTATACTGTCTTTCTGTGAACTCTGTCTTTACAGTGGAAATTCTTCTGACAGCACTATTTCTTTTTTTTTTTCTGTCTTAACTCTTTCTCTGCCATGCGCCCTTACATCGCCACATTTGACCGAAGGTGGCGGCCGTGAGCCCTTTCATCGCCACATTATAAACAGTGGTTTACTTGATACATTTCTGCTACCTTCCGTAATTTTAAGTGACGTTAAATTGAAAATTCACACACCCGGAACATTTCCCTTTCGGCATTGTAAGGTAAAGCGTTTTCATCCATTGATTTTGTGAGTTTTTTTAGTTTTAAACTAGTGTTAATTAGTTTGTTTTGGTTTTTCACAAATGACAATGCCCTCGAGTATGCAACCTCGTAGAATGACATCAGATCAAGCTAGATATTATATTTATAGTGATTTCAAGGACTTTTTGAAAGATTCTAAAACTGAAACCACGTGCAGTATTCAGTTAGTTAGATTATTTTGTTAGATATTTCGAAACACCACTGAAAGCAAAAGTTCGTCATAATATGTCATAATATGACGGCACGTATCGAATTATGAATGCGCTAATGGGCCACATTTATGCCTCTAAATTTGTTTTGCCTATCACAAAGTATTTAAGGAGTATTTAAATAATTAAATTAAAAAGAATAATCATAACTAAATAGAAAATAGTGTTTATATTCTTCTCAGTAAAATCTGAGTGGTGTGTTACTGACATTTTCCATTTTGTGTGAAAATTATGTGCTTCAAAATATTATGTTTTAAGTATGTTTTATTGGTGTTGTGGTGTAGTTCTTGTGATATCATTGAACAAAAGTGGTGTGTGTAACAGTATTCAGCAAATTTAACTGGATTAGCTGCTGTGGATACAAAATAAAGCCTTGGTAAGTGAAATTTTAAAATATTTTTTACCTTTTTAATTTCAATTATTATTACTAAACCTTGAGGAGCGGCTGGCCGAGAGGCTAGAACGTCGGACTCTCATTCGGGAGACCCGGGTTCGATCCCTCGGTAAGGTGTCGGATTTTTTTCTGTCGGGGGCAAAAAGAAAATCCTAACCTGCACAGTTCGCGGCGACTGCACTAGCCAGGCGGCCTTTATTCCTCAGGCTCAAAGACCCCTCTGCCATACACCGCAAGGTACTATATTGGCAGTAAATGACAGTTATGACTAAACCTCTCATTATTGTCATAATATTTCTAACCTATCAATTAATTATTACCACTGTCATATTCCTTGTGCAATCCTCTTTTAAAATGGTAGCAGATATATTGTATTATATATCAAAAATACAATATATCTGCTACCATTTTAAAAGCATTATTGTGACATACCCCTACTTCCAATTTTCTGCCATGAATTTCTGTTTGGTCAGGACCCAATTTTTGTTTGGCACCGAAATAGTTAATCTTTCTTTAACAGAAAAGTTAGAGGGACCTCTTTATTGTCCTCCCCCTCATATGCTATACATATTGATTTCACATGTCAGCCAGGGAATTATGCTAGTGTGAACTATACTCATGGCAAGATCAAGCTAGATAGGTCCATAACAAGAGGATAGGCAAACAGCTGAGGAGTAGGTGGAATATCCATGCATCCATGGGCAATGCCAGATGTACCATAAGTGCAAATTAGCCCACACAGCTAATAGAAGAATCATGAACTAGTTAGCTCAAATATATGCTATGCACTTGTGACTTGGTCTAGGGGTTACACGACTTTCTCCGTAATCCTGTATACTCTCGTGAGTAACGTGACGTTGTGTGGGAATCGGTAGCGGTTCTCTCTGCGTCGGTACCTTACGGGGTATGTGAGCTGGTTGCTCAGAAAGCAATGGCAAACTACTGAGCGGAATCTTGCCAAGAAATCAACAATCAGCTGAAAGATGCTGATGTTGACAGCGATGTCCTGTAAAGGATATGCAAACAAAAAAAAAGCGAACCAAAAAAAAAAGGAAAAAAAAGGATATTGTTACCCTGGATTGCCTCCCATCAGGGACTCATGCATTCATCCCTTCAATGTAAATAATCATCAATCACTATCAGCCATACTGCTGTAACAGCCAGTTTTTGGACCACAACTTGGGAGTGGAGTATGGTCTTGATTAGTTCAGGATCACTGAATTTGATGTGAGCTTGACTGCATTCATCATTGCTCTTTTAAGTATTGTGCCCCAAAACTAATGTAGGTACATCTTCTTTTATTAAAGATTTATAAAAATTAGTAAAAATATTCTATCTATTCTTACTGATACATTTCAAGTGCACGTTCTAATGTTGCAACAGCTCTTCTGACACAAGTTTTGAAGGGATCATTGGTATCTGGATCATCAACAATTGTATAGATACGGGATACAGCAGAGCCTACAGGATCTTTATCATATGCAATAACAGTTCCTGCAGAAAAAAAAGACCAAAGAATATGAAAAAGATCTAATTACAATAAAAATGATGTCATGTTTCTATCTGATAAAAGAATTATTATTCATATTATGATACTCTATGAGGATGCATTTTTTCTAGTATTTTATTCTGAGACTCTAGTGATTGTGTACAATGGCAAACCATCATCGCCAATGCTTAACAAAATGGCACACGATGATGATGATGATGATGATGATGATGATGATGATGATGATGATGATGATGATGTTTATTTTATTAAATGAAGTGACGTCAGCTCTCTGATCTCCTTATAACAATGTTTCCACCAAGTTTCTAAAAATGAATACCGTTGTTGCTCCATATGAAGGCATACATGGTCATATTAACCAGAATTAGTGAGTATATGTCATCAATGCACTCCAGACAGTTACACAGATGCTCTGATCTCCTCCTTAACATCCCACCAGCATATAGTGACTGATTCACCAGTTCTGTATTGATTAATTAGATGTCTTGTGCCCTTGAGAAAATGTTCATGTCTGACGACACTCCACGATTCCGGCCGATACTATTATGCATTGTAAAAACGCGATCTCTCGGCTTTCCGACACTTCCGATGGCTACTTTCGCTTTCGCCGACAGCTTGACAACGTGGCCGCCATTTGTAAACGCGATAGTATGAATTTGAACAGACTTTTACGGACAATTTTTGATAGTTTTCGGGATTTTTACGCTGTTTTTCAAAATGGATTTTGGCGATTCTTCAAGTGATAGCCGAGATTTCGCTAGGTTCAATTTAAATGACATTAAAGGGCACGAAGTTGACTATTAATCGGCGCTAGATATCAGTGCAAAGTGTTACTTTGCATTAGCAGTCTGAGTCGGACTTTAAAGAAAGTGATTATGATTCTGAAAATGTGTTTGTAAATTGCCGTATAGATGACGGAAAATCACAAACAGCATGCTGTATTTCGTAAATATTTGTGTTCATATATGGATTACCGACAACAATCACGTGAGTAACATATTCTGCATGCTTTTCCCTTCATTGTGTTGTTTATTTAACTAAAATCGGTTGACTAACACCTTATTTGTGATGTTTTTACTAACGCGACCAGAAATTTTACCGAACCTGAAAAAATCTTCCCCGTTCAGGGCTAGAAAACGGACAAGCGTCTGCCCTGTAAAGGGTTAAAGTCATTTGTTCATCCTGCGTCTCTTATGGGGTTTCTGTCTGTCCCATTCCTTGCCCTTCCCTCCTTGATCACTGCCTTTTCCACCAACCTTTCACTCCTGAGTGTTCTGAAACGTGGATGAAAGTTAGCTGGATTAATTACAATGAGCTCAGTGTATGGACCACTCATGTTTGGATCTTCTTAAGCATGTTCACTGAGTCGAAAAGTATATGTGTGTGTGAGTGCTTCTGCATGCCGAACAAATGTGTGGGAGTACTTCTGCATGCCGAACACACTCCAGGCATTGGTTATGGTAATTGTTTCTTTTTTGAGGCTGCTTGTTATCACAGCAATAGCACCACTTGCTTCTTTGACAGTTTTGCATTTTGAGCTTACCCCAAGCCCCAGGGCCATCTGCAAACACCTTTCCAGTGTTTTCATTTAACATTCTCTCATATGGTATCCACATCATGTTCCTCTTGTACCTTGTGGTGTCGAGGTGAAGTATAAACAGCAGGAGAGTGCCCGCTTATAGGCTTCATGTATCGATATTCCCATGGACTCTGTTATTCCCTGCGTCCATCGTTTACATTGTCGGCCTCTTCCTCTGCTTCCCTCTGGTCTGTACATCATTGCTTGTTGTGGTATACTGTTAGTTGGTAACCTACTTGCATGGGCAAACCATTTGACTTGCTGCTTTCTAATTTAACATTTAACACTTTGATCTTAATATTTGTTGCAGTGGGACCCTGCTCTCTACAACCTCTGTCATTAGTAATAAGGACAGGGATAAATGTAAGGGTATCTGCTAGCACTGGTGTAACCACTCTCTTCAAAGATTGTTGTGTATCTGTATACTTGGTGCATAGTTTCTTCAACACATCTCATTCGTGATTTGCCTTTTTTCAGTCAAATGTCTTAGGTGTTCACAGTGCAACATGTAGTGGGTGTTGAATATCACCTTCACTTTAAGGTAATCATATGACCTGGTCAGTTTTACCCTAATATCCATAGAAGGACGTTCAGAAAGTATCTCATGGCCTGATAAGATGTAACTCAGGTGCATCAGAGGATGATCCACAGGCTTCTTTATCTACATTCTCACGTATTTTTGTTTGTGAGGTACTTTTCGTCAAAATGGACACAGAACACTCGATGGTAAAGAATTTCAGTCTCTGATATGGTATCACAAATTTTAAAAAGTTAGTTGCATATCCTTTATAGGACGTTGCAGTCAACACCAGCATTTTTTGCTGTTGTTATCTCTTGGCAAGTTTACGTTCAGTAGTGTGCCTTTGCTTTCTGAACGACCGGCACCCATACCATTTTGTAAAAACCAACATAACACGGCCTGCTGCCAAATCGCGGGCAGCTGTGTTTTGAACGCAGGTATGCGGGATCACGAAGTGTATCCATAACCCCTTCACCACGGAGCCAGCTGTATCACAAGTAGTCATTCAAAATTAATCATAGCCATAACTTTCATTACTGACAACCTTTCCTGGCCTTGATTATGAGGTCCAAACTATTTCATATTGTAGCTTTAGAATGATACTGTAGTTTGGTCTTTTCCCTGCCTGTATACCAGTATGTCATCAGCATATGGGAGGATTCTTTCAATGCCACTTAATTGTTTGACTGTGGTTATGATTGTGTAGACAATTATAACAAGACTGCCCCTCAGATCATCAACCCCCCCCCCCCCCCCCCCCTTAAAAAAATTGGTTTTATTGTTTTTGCATTATGAAGGTATTGTTATCTAAACTTAGCATTATTGTTTTCCTTTCTTCTTAACAGACTGCACCATCATGATACCTAGACTGAGAAATACAGTAATATAACCATTATCATCATCATGCGCCTTGCCAGTATGTATGGATACTCATGTTTCACCATCTCACACAATCACCAGAGTTGTGGATAGCTCTGTGTTTTTATTTTGTCTTATTTCTGCCATGATGCCAAGCCATGGAGATATTTACTTGTTCTTTATCCCTCAATCTTGCCAATTGTCACCAACTTCTCCAGTTTATTTCTTCTCATAACGTGCCCAAAAAATCTTGACTGTCTATTAACTGTCTACGTTGAATTTCTCTAATCAGTTTCATGCTTTCCTTTGCTTCGTGTAGTATTTGCTCATTGGTTTTTCTGTCTGTCCCCGGTTATATTTTTGCATTTTCCTCAGAAACCACATTTCCACTGCCATTAGATGTTTTTTCAGCTTGTCTGCTCATTTTCTACATTGAACATCCATACAAAAGTACAGGTTTTATGTAGCACTTCAACACTATTTTTCTCATTGCAATTGACATCTTTTCATTGGTCAATATGTTTTCCATCTAGCAAAAGGCAAACTTTGCCATAGCAAATAGCCAAACAATGCTGGAGTTGACTGCAACATCCTGTAAAGGATATATAGCTAACTTTAACTCCTCATGAGCTTCACATTGTGATTCTGTTATACCATTTTCATCCCACTATTCTATGCAGGCACGCCGGTCTCCCTGGCCTA
Source organism: Cepaea nemoralis (assembly GCA_014155875.1). Classification (NCBI taxonomy): domain Eukaryota; kingdom Metazoa; phylum Mollusca; class Gastropoda; order Stylommatophora; family Helicidae; genus Cepaea; species Cepaea nemoralis. Next base: position 570,592 of record JACEFZ010021078.1, read on the forward strand.
GGTGTTAATGACTTTCTCCGTAATCCTGTATACTCTCGTGAGTAACGTGACGTGCGTGAGAATCGGTGGCGGTTCTCTCCGCGTCGGTAACTTACGGGGTATGTGAGCCCACGAAAGGCACATTTCAGTAGAAAAGTATATTCCAAAGAGGGTGGGAGCTAGTACACAACCTTGCTTAACTCCACTCTTGATTTCAAACTCTTCTGAAGTTGCACCTTCAAACTTGATTATACCCTTCATGCCTGTGTGGAACAATTCCACAATGGACTGAAGAGTTGGTGGGCAGCCAATCTTCTTTAGTGCCTTGAACAGACCCTCACGACTGACCAAATCAAATGCCTTTGTGAGGTCGATGAAGGCAATACACAGTGGTTGATTTTGTTCACTGCATTTTTCTTGCATTTGTCGCAATGAGAATATGATATAAATGGTAGACCGGTTCTGTCGAAAAGCACATTGTGATTCGGGGTAGACTTGATCTCCTAGGACTTGAAGTCTGCGTAGAACAATTCTGGTAAATACTTTCCCAACAATACACAGAAGTGAGATACTCCTATAGTTGTTGCAGTCGCTCCGATCTGAAATATTAGATGCCAAGGGCATTAATTTTAAGACAAAACATGTCTTTCTACCTCTGACAAATGATGATAACAATTATGTCATGGAAATCACAGCTAAAAGGGAATGTGTTGTGTTGAAAATTAAATTAATTTCTGACTACACTCCATAAGAATACTTTTATTCCTGGGACTGCCAATAACTGAAGGACATGTGTGCTGTTTTTAAAAATACTCAAATTGCACAGCTTGTGTCATATCTTCCCAGTGTTGTGTTTGCTGAGGGAACCTTACTGATCAACCCTGCTATACAATGAAAAAATAATAGATGGTCACTAATTGCTTATATCAATCAAAACATTACTCAGTCTGTTTATGTCAATCATTTGAATCTTGTTTGTAAATTATGAAATTATCTGATCATAGTGATGGTCCCATATCAGGGTGATAAATGTTACTCTGTACTTTCCCCACTATAACTTTTTAACCTTGGAAATGATGTGAACACCACTCTGTTTATCCCTTTGGGTATTTTTATAAACCTATAATTAGCCTTAAGTGGTCACCTTTTAACCCATTTGACTGGTTCCCCTGAATCTTATTTTTGGTCGTTTTGATTACATCTTACTATATTCATAATTTGTACTTAAATGTTCTGAATATACATACCTGCAGGCATGCTGTCATATAGTTCTTTTCTTGCTTCTTGCAAACTTCTGGCATTCACAGAGTCCAAAGTTAGCTTCACTTTGAAATAGCTGAAATGATGACACATACAATCACATGTTCATGTGCAAAAATGTATGTGACAAATTTCACAAATAGTATAATTGAAGATTAAATAGCAGACAACAGCAGAATGCTCTGAACTCATGGCAATGACAGTTATTGCACCTTCTTGTTTGGTTTCACATACCTAAGACTTGGTGCAAACATATTTTCCCATCTCTATCCCTGATGATCTTGCTTCAATATATGAACATTCTCAGAAAACATGAAAACTTTTATGGAGCATTCTAAGAATACCAACTGACAGGGCAGTTAAAGTTTGTAAAAATGTCTTCACTTCATGCCTACCGTAATTAACACACAATGGTAAATTTCTTTATGGAGTATAGTCTGCAGTGCGATCACTTGCCCAATTGTGGAATCTTGATTTAACTCAGTGGTTCTCAACCTTTTTTGGCCCGTTCCCCCCCCCCCCCACCATATTTTCAGAATATCATTCCCCCCCCCCCCCCCCCCCCCCTTTTCGTATTTCCTACCTAAAAATTTGGCCCGTGCCCCACTTCACCGTATTTTCAGAACGTCATTCCCCCCTTTTGTATTTCATACCTAAAATTCCTGCCCCCGTTCCTACACAGTATACGTAATAATGGAAGCTAAATTTAATGGCACATACTAAAACAAGTCTAGACATTCACATAAAACATTATTTGTGGGTCTACTTACTTTATAAACTGAATTTTAGAAGGGTGAAACGGACAGAACCATACAGTATGAAGTGAAAAACAATATCAAGTAATCGGTTCTTGTACTAACGTGATCTTTAAATAATCGTAATAATAGTTAAGATTATGTGAAATGCCTTTTCTTTGTTGAGAACATGGCCAAAATTAAATATGTGCTGCAGTATGAACAAGGCAGGATATTTATTGCGTGCCAAGTGCATGGGGTTTCCATAATACACTTTCGTTTTTCACCCATTCAGTTATCTTTCTACCTGTGAAGATAGCTTTAGCACCCACAATGAAATTTATATATGCATCTCTTTGGTGTTCAGCGACAATGGTTCTTTCACAGGTGGAGTCGGTAGTGGGGTGGTTTTTCTATCTGATAATATTGGTATAGTAGCTGAAGAATTATTTGTTTACCGCTGTTTTGAGTCACTTATGTATACTTTGTATTAGATGATATAATTCACTGTCCAGCACCTGTTGAATTTTGACATAAAATAAACTTGATGCTTGATTTTCTCAAAGATGCTACTTTTGCTGAGGTACGTATCAATTTTTGTGAGTGTTGTGGTTAAAAGCCCAATTTTTTAAAGAAAGTTAGTTGCATATACTTTATAAGACGTAGAAGTCAAATCCAGCATTTTTTTGTTGTTTGTGATTCCTGGCAAGTTTTACATTCTTCTTCTTCTTCTTCTTCTTCTTCTTCTTTGCGTTCATCCAGAGTCTTTTTTCAGATGTGATTGCGGTGTGTTGTTATGCATTATGCACCCTTGGGCCAACTCATCCGACTTTTGCGTGCATTTTTGACCAGGTTAGCATTCCTGCGGGACTCTCACTTTTGTGGTGCCGTCCACATCCCAGCTGATCAGGTTAGAATGGTCAAATACTTCACGATCAACCCTCAAGGGAAGTTAGGGACAGTCCATGAGCATTATCCACCATCCAGGGTGGCTTCCATAGTTGCAAAGCCGACACATAGCGCTCTGGTGCTGGGCTCACCGAGGGAATCATCACATCCTGCTCTTGGTGCTTTAATTTCTCACTTCAGTGTACTGGGCCTTTCATTCGCTATGTGCCGCTCCCCAAACCAGGGATGGTCGGACTGCAGACGGTATCCACTCAGCGAGCTTTCATTTTTCGGACATGTGCTTTGTCGCTGTGCCCGGAAAACAAAATAGTTAGAGCTGTTTCGGGGACGACGCACATTCGGAACACTAGCTAGTGAGAGCTGTTCCGGACACGAAGGTCATTCAGAAAACTAGATAGTCAGAGCTGTTCCAAGCACAATGGACAATCGGAAAACTAGCTAGTCATAGCTGTTCCATTACATTCGGAAGACTAGTTAGTCAGAGCTGTTCCGGGTATGATTGATATTTCACTCGGACGTACTTGCGTAGTGCTAGTTTTTATTTGCCACCCTTAAGCCGGCACATCCGACTTCGGCGGGCATTTTTTACTGAGGTTATCCTTCCTCGGGTTTCGAGGGACGTTAGACTCTTAGTGCTGTGGTGTCGCCCACATCTCAGTTGATCAAGGTAGAACGCTTAGAGACATCACGGTCAACCCTCAATGGAAGGCAGGGGCAGACGATGGGCATTCCCCGCTATCCAAGGAGGTTTCCATAATTGCAGAGCCAGCACATATTGCTCTGAGACTGGGCTCACCTGAGGAATTGCCACGTCCTGCTCATGGCTGCTTTAATTCCTCATTTCCATGTATTGGGCATATCTTTTGCCACTGGTCGCTCAAGCACAAACCAGGGACAGACAGACTGCGGGTGACATCCACTCAGAAAACTTTCACTTCGGGCTTCCACGTAATGGATTCGCTAGCCAAGCGTTTCATTTTGTGTAAACGAGACATCTTCCACCTCTGTCTAAGCTCCTCTATAAGTATAGATATAGACTTTTATCTTAGCCATTCCGTGTGACTGGGGCGCTTTTTCCATCTTTGGTAACCGCTCACAAGGTAGGCTACATGTGCTGCCGGCTCAGCACCTTACCTCTATGCATCAGTGAGCGAGTAATGGCCAGGCCCTCTCATCCGGGGATCCCTCATATCCCCCAGCTGAGAGCCTTCGAACAGGTATCTAACCTAAGCATGTAGCGTGCTCAGCATCTCGCCTCCATTTTGCAGTAGGTGAGTATCGGCCCAGCTCTCACATCCGAAGGCTTATAGCTTAGAGGCGTTCAGTCATATCCCTCAGCTGAGAGCCTTAGAGTATGTGTCCATCCATCATGTTCCATGCCGGTAAGCGTGGGCGGTCATGTTTTGCCATCTCACTCGATCACCAGAGTCGTGGATCAGCTCAGTGTTTCTGTCTCAACCATGCCATGAGGCCAAGCCATCCAGTTATTTGCTTCTAGGTCTTCCTCTTGATCTGTTCCCTTCGATCTTACCAGTTGTCACCAAGTTCTCCAATTCATTTCTTCTCATAACATGCCCAAAAAATGTTGACTGTCTGCGTCTAATATCTCTAAACAGTTTATGATCTTCATTTGTTTCTTGAAGGACTTGTTAATTGGTCTTTCTGGTTGTCCATGGTATCCAGAGTATGTGTCCAGACCAAGAATTTCTGCCTTTGTACACGATTTGAACTTTGGACTACTATCCTCAGTCTACCTGCAAAGCAGCAGGTTGTGTCTCTTTTAGTCTGGCCCCTAACCCAAGACACATAGTTGTGCTTCCATCGGCTTAGCTTTTGGGGTCATTGGGATACGTAAGCCCCCTTCCCCCCCCCCCATGTTTCCACCTTGTCGCTGGGGGGGGGGGGGGGGGGGGGGGGGGGGTGTTACATTCAGTAGTTTGCCATTGCTTTCCTAAATGACCGGCACTCATACCATTGTATGATAACTAACACAAACTGGCCTGCTTCCAAATAGCCCGCAGCTGTGTTTCAGGATTATGAATTGCATTCGTGACCCATTGTCACAGAGAAGCCTAGTGGCTCACTAAAAATCAGTGTCCATGGGATATTAAAATCTACTAGATCTACTCTGCTTTGGTTCTTAAGATTACTTATGTCATCTGTGAAGAGAGTTGCTAACATATATGCAATGTGAGGCTATATATATATATAAACAGATCCTTTCAACCACAACAGAAATGTCATGATAAGAAATAATAGTTTCATTAAAGTCACAGTACAATAATTGCAAGATGTGCAAAAACATTTTTTTTTAAAGTTGCATATCCCTTACAGGATGGTACGGCACAGTCAACACGAGCATTTTACTGCCATTGTTGATATCTTGGCAAGTTTTTACGTTCAGTAGTTTGCCATTGCTTTCTGAACGACCGGCTCCCATAACAACACGTTAAGTAAACCCAGCGTGACACGGTCTGCTGCCAAATTGGTCACCACTGTGTTTTGAACGCGGGTAAGCGGCATTACGAATCACGTCCGCAAAAAAAACATTACCTGTTGATAAAATCTGGATAAGAACCAATTGCAACTGTATCTTTGAACTTCTCTGCTACTTGTGCAATAGATGTTGCAATGGATGCTTCATCTTTGTTCACATACAGAGTATCAGTGTAAAACTGAACATTTGGGTTCTGAAAAATATGCTGAAAAAAATATGAAACAAACATTTTATAAAACCCTGAAAGCTTAATGACAACAAACTATTATATCTATTATATGCATGCATGTGTGTGTGGTTCCCACCCCCACCCACCCAACATACACACTCTCTCTCTCTCTCTCTCTCTCTCTCTCTCTCTCTCTCTCTCTCTCTCTCTCTCTCTCTCTCTCTCTCTCTCTTCTCTCTCTCTCTCTCTCTCTCTCATACTCTGAAGGAAATAACTTGAATATCTCTATCTATCTAGTAATGATAAAATTATCAATTATCAAACCACGGCACTGAATGCCAATTACCCCAAGCATCAGAAATGATTTCTCCAAGAGACTAGGCACTCCTGGAAACATATGCACATTTCCTACAGACACGAGAGGGTACTTGGATTCCTGCTTGGTCTTAGGATCAATTCCAAAGGTTAGCTTTGCACCTTCAGGAATCTGTTCAAGAAAAACAAATCAAATATAAAGTTAATTATGTACTGTCAGAGCTGCTCAAGACACTAACTGGTTTCTTATTGTCCACGAGAGAATATAGCTGATTTTTACAAGCTACAAACAGCATGAAGAACTTAATATAAATGCCACCTTCACTCTTAGCATACTATATGCCGCTTAACATTACCTCTATTCTTTTTTTCCAAATATTGAAAGTTACACTAGATGGCTCATAGAGATTACCTATGTAGAAGATTTCTTCATGTTGAAGAAATAAATATAATGAACCTTTCATCAGCCAACAATTCTTAACATGATCAAATTTCAGTTCCATATAGATAAAAATGAATGTCTCCTGATTTGTTTTATGGTACAGTGAACATATAATGAGATCTACAGAAAATATGCGAGGGATCCAGGTAGGTGGTCATAATATAAATAACTTAAGTTATGTTGATGACAGCGACTTGATCTTGATAGCAACAAGTCAGAAAGAACTACAGAAAATGATAGAACCAGTGGTCATAAAAGGTTAAAAAATAGGCCTTATCTTGAGTAATAAGAGTACAGAAACCATGGTGATATCAAAGAAACAGATTGTACCTACATGTACAATTAAAGTAAATTATGTTATTTTGCGGAAATACAGGAATTCAAATATCTAAGCACATGGATAACATCAGATGGAAGATGGAATACAGAGATAAAGAACAGAAAAAGACAAGCAAAAGCTGCATTCTATCAAATGAAGTACATTGTATGCAATAAATACTTGTCATTGGAAGATAGAACAAGAATTCTTACATGTTACATAGAACCAGTTCTAACATATGACTGTGAATCCTGGACAATTAGCAAACAAGCAACAAATCCACAGAAGCCTTAGAGATGTTGTTTTATAGGAGAATGCTGAAAACTGTTTCAATCAAAATGAGTAATCGGACATTTTGATGGAATCTTAAGCCGCAAAGACAAGTTATCACAAACAATAGAAAGAGACAGTCATAATTTTTTGGCCACATTATTATAAGACAAAAACTAGAAAATATTGTGACAAGTGCAAAGATTTATGGAAAGTGGGAGAGAGGAAGACAACGACAGAACATTTTTTACATTCTTGTGTTATGGCACAAAAGGTTGTCAGCACACAAATTGACACATGTCACTGGAGATTGCAAGATGTAGAGAAGCATGACCGCTCACATCAGGTCACAAAGCATTTGATGATGATGATAATAATGATGATGATGATGGATAAAAAATAGATTCATCATCATCATCAAGTGCCGTGCCGGCTGGCGTAGGCGTTCAAGCCTCTCCATAGATCTCGGTCTTTGGTTTTCTGGATCAACTCTGCTGCTGATATTCCTCCATGCCTACCGTCTCAATCCATCCAGCATCATTTCTCTTGGTCTGCTTCTGCCTCTCTTCCCCTCGATCTTTCCAGTTGTTACGATGTTCTCCAATGCCTCTCTTCTCATCACGTGACCGAAGAAAGATGTTTGTCTCTGTCTTATTGTTGTATATAATGTTCTAGTTTCATTAGCCTGTTTCAGGCAATCGTCATTAGTTACTCTGGCAGTCCAAGGAATTCACAACATTCGTCTCAGGAACCACATCTCTGTTGCTTCTAATTTCTTCTTAATTTGTTCATTTACATTCCAAGATTCACTGCCATACATAGCATTTCAGCACTCTCTTTCTTACATTCAGTGATAGCGACTTATTGCATAAGATACTCTTCATTTTCTGAAATGTGGCTTTTGCCTGCCCTATTCTGCTCCTAATCTCTGTTGTACATCTTCCATCTGATTCTTCTTCTTTCGTTCGCTTGAAATATGTCTATATCTGCAATGTCGTCTCTTGCATGAATTGAACTGTTTTTTTCAGTTCACACAGTGGTCCATAGAGTTTATCTTCCACTGTCGTCTCTCTAGGCCAGAAGGTTTGCCTAGATATGTTATATTTTGGGCAGTCTTGGAGTATGTGCTCTGCTGTCTGCGACGCCAATCCACATGTGCACATGGCTGTTTCACCAATCTTGAATTTTGTATACATGTGGTTGCGTAATCTATTGTGTCCTGTTCTGAGGCGCAGAATAATGACTTGTTCTGGTCTGTCCATAATGTGGTAGTCATCTTGAGCAGGTTTTGGTGGCTTTCTGACTGATTTGATCATTCTTTTCTTTTGGTGGTATGTAACGGGCACATCAGGCTGTTCCTCTTTGGCTCCTTCCTTAGCCAATTGATCAGCTCTATCGTTTCCGGGTACTCCACAGTGGGATGGTATCCACTGTATGGTGACTTTATGCTGACTGCTAAGTTCAGAAAGTAGTGTCCTTAGTACTGGCAATTTCCCAGAGAGGAGCGCCTCGAGTACTGATTTTGCATCTGTTAGTAGCACCACAGGTTGAGTACCATTGCTGTTATTTAGTAATTTCTCTGTTGCTATCTTGATTGCCTCAATTTCGGCACCATAGTTATGGCAGTACTTTCCTGTCGGTACTCTGGCTGTGTCCCTAGTATTATTTGGGTATTCTATGTACACTCCCGCTCCTCCATTTCGAACAGCATTTTGTGCTGACCCATCTGTGTAGACTCGGATCCAGAGGTCCTGTGGGTATTCTTCATCAAGGAAGCTGAGAGTGGCTGTTCTGCGCTGCACACTGTTCTGTTCTTCCTTGTCAAATATTCCTCTCACTTTTGTCTGGATTTGTAACGATAGTCTATGCTCATCTTTCCATGGAGTTCGCTCTGGAATAGTTGTTAGGGGGATACCAACTGTGGGCAGATCAGTGGTTTCTCTGCAGAGTCGTTTGGCCTGGTGGATAAAACTACTTCTTTTCAACCGCCCCATAGCTAGGTTTTCAAATCTGTTCTTCATAGGGTGGCCTGGCAAGCTGAGGAACTTCTCTGCTTGTATTAGCGTTTTCGTATCTCTGCGCTCACTCAGTGCCTGTGTCCTCCCCATCTTCTCCATTTCCACTATAGGGGTTGATCTCATCCCTCCTGTGGTGACTCTAAGTGCTTGATTTTGCACCTTGTCCAGCTCTTGTAGTGTGGTATTTGATGCTGAACACCACGCAGTTGACCCATATTCCAGGTGTGGTCGTATGCTCTGTTGGTAAACTTTGCTAAGTATTTTCGTACTGGCTCCCCATGTGGTTCCACTTAGCTTTCTCAGGATGGCTATTTTCCTTCTGGCTTTTGCTACTGCTGTGTTGATGTGCTTTCTCCATGTCAGCTTGCCATCAAATGTTACTCCAAGGTATGTTGGTTCTTTATCTTCTCTTAGGGGTGTTCCATTTATCTGGATGATCCCTGCCTTTTGTTTTGGAGAGAGGGTAAATAGGGTTGTGCTGCACTTGTCAGTGTTTATGCTGACACACCATCTATTTGCCCATGCAGCAAATGTATCTACAGCTCTTTGTAGCAATCTGGTGGCCACTGATGCATATTCATTTGTGCTCCATAGAACCAGGTCATCGGCGTACATTGCCGCTTTAATTCCATGCGGTAGGTGAGCAACAAGATCATTGATGAAGATTAGAAAAAGTGTGGGGGACAAGACTCCGCCCTGGGGGACACCGTGACGCAGTAGTACTTTCTTGCTCTTGAGTCCGTCTATCTGTACTCGGGCTCTTCTGTTGTGCAAGTATGCTTTCACCCATTTGTACATTCTTCCATTGACTTTGCAGTTTCTCAGTTTCTTCATCAGACCTTCTTTCCAGACTTTGTCAAAGGCTTTCTTCAGATCTATCCATGCCGCAAGCACCAGCTTCTTCTCTTGGAATGCATCCTCAATTTCTTGAGAGAGGTAGGTTGTCTGATCTTCCGTAGAGTAGCACTGCCTAAAGCCAGCCTGCTGTGGCACAAGGATGTTTTTACTTTCAATGTACCACTGCAGTCTGTGATTGATGATGCGCTCCAGTGTTTTGCAGAGACAGCTGGTGAGGCTAATTGGTCTGTAGCTAGAGGCAATGGAACCATCTTTCCCTGATTTTAGGAGGGGTATCATGATTGCTTCTCTCCAGGCTTGTGGAACACTGCCTAAGGTCCAGCTGTTATTGAAGATCTGCAACAGCTTTGTTTTGGCCTCTGTTCCTAGGTTCCTGATCATTTCATTGGAGATACCATCAGCTCCTGGTGACTTTCTCATTTTCAGTTTTGATATGGCTAGCTCCAGTTCGCTGATTGTGATGGGTGCCTCCAGAACCTCATGTACTATTTCCTTCTGTCCTGTATGTTGTCGCTTCTCTCGAATCTCTTGTTGTTTCTCTGGACTAAGTTTGATATTGCTATCTTGTGCGAACGAGTCCGCAAAATGGTCAGCTACTTGCTTTCTTGTTAAGATTTTTCCATCTTTATGTAGTGCAATTTTTGAGTTTCTCCCTGTGCCCTCGTCATTAAGCTGTTTTATTAGCTTCCACAATTTCCTTGTGTCTCTTTCAAAGTTCAGAGACTCTGTTTTCTCCTGCCAGCTTTTCCGTCTAGCCTGCAGCTTGGCCCTTTGAAATTTGGCTTTTGCATGCTGGAATTTATTGTGGTGCTCTTGGCTGGGTGTGGCCTCTGCTTGCTTTCTACACACTTCAACATCATTATGCAACTGTTCCAGTTCACTACTCCAGTAGGGTTTATATTGTTTACGGGCTCCTCTTGGTACTGTTTCTCGCGCTGCCTGTAGTATGCATTTCCCAAACTCTTCAACTGCTTTATTTATGTCTTTCTCAGTGTTCAGGTTTCTAACCAGTATGCTGGTGCGATGCTTGTACATTGCCCAGTCTGCTTTCTTGTGGTTCCACCTCGAGAGGGTGCTGCTTTCACTTACAAGCTCATTTTCTACGGTTAGAAAGACTGGCCGATGGTCACTGCCACCAAGTTGTTTCCCAACAGTTCGTGTAATGTTCCACTCCAGGTCTGGTGAATGAAAAGCCAGGTCAGGTGTAGTTGTAGAGTGCCATGATCTCGAGTAGAAAGTATGTGGGTCGGACGGCTTGTTAATCAACATGAATCTATTCTCATCCTGCCAGTCTTCCAGTCTCTCTCCTCTCTGGTCCATGTGATCATAGCCCCAGCTCTGCGAGTGGCTGTTGAAATCGCCACACACAATCATTTTTTCTTTTAGTGGTAGAGTGTCCAGTGCCTGTGGGCGGTCACTTGGACAGTAGTAATTTGTCACGAAGTGTTGTTGACTCATCTAAGGGCATGAGGACTAATACGTTTCTGTCTATTCAAACATTTCATCGCTCCTTATACTTGAAATATAAAACGACAACCAAGAAACTGCTACTGCAACAAACCTTCATAAAACGATATGATTTTCTATCTTGCAGACTTTAATCTTCCGACTCCTGTCACATGTCGACAAACTCAATCGCTCCACAAGAACCACTTGAAATCACACACACTGAATTAACACAAAGAGCGGCATAACTGACTGTTAGCCATGCTCAAAAGACATGCTGCGTCCGAACAGGACGGCAGCCCAAGTCTAACTCCTAGTGACGTTTTTCGTGACGCTTCCCTAGTTTCCCTGTGCACTCTATAATTGTACATTTCGGTGCATCTTTTAGGGAAGCTCCCTTCAGCCTTTCTCAGTCTGCTATGTGTCAGTGACTGATATGTGGCATTATGCCCCCCGCCCTACAAATTAAATGATATTATCATTTAATTCATATACATTCATTACCCATGACAAATAGCATCACTGACAACCTAAGTATCAATTGCTGAACATGACATTATGGTTCCCGTTAATAACCCTCAAAAAAAAAAAAAATTACTGATGGGCATGCCCTCCTGCTCACACCCACGGTGAGCGTCATGTGGCCGGCCTATGGGAGGGCCGGACCAACTAATGATACCATTAGTCCCTAATGTCCTCACTCTAGGTCAAAACCCGGAGTTGTGGACGAGAGTATCAATCGGTATCATGCCGTCTGTATCAGTTGCCGATCCTCGTTGTCGCTGGTTCTGTATATATCTTGCGTTCTCATTTAATGGCTGTAGGTGAGGTAGAGGCTGTCGCTGATCACATTCTAATTTAAGGGATATTTCTAATATTATTAAGTGCCGTACCAATAATACAACAATATAATTCATTCAACTAGCAATGTCATAATAGCACCAGCTCTCTTTGTGTAAATAATGATCACCTAACCAATCATATTTCCGTAAATATTCTAATAAACTAATACTCTTCATACTCCAACATGATAAATCTTCTTCTTCAATCGACTGTTGTAATGTGGTATCATTGCCCAATGCTCATACCTGTATGTAGAGAAGCTAACTCATCATGCTTTAATCTACCCATCGGTGCCTGTAAAATTGCTGACATAACCATATAAGTTAGTATCCATAAATCATCTTTAACTTTCTGACGATGATATGTCGGTATGATATTGACTGCCTTCACATATCTTGGTACAATTCTAGTGTACTGTTACATCCGCTCAGGGGAGTTGCTTCTATCCCAGTACACCTCACTGCACCCTCACATCACGTGTGTTTTCCTCTGTACCTTTATTATAACAACAATTGACAAACCTTTGCGTATGATCAAGCAGTAAATCAAAACTAATTTGTAAGACCACATGCATAGTCTAAAACCAATATGTAAGGATCTTTATACTAACATTTAGCACAAATACAACAGATCAAATGACCATCACCAACGAATACAACAAATAAACACCATTCACTTAGTTTCCTATCATTGAACTCATGAACAACCTTAATCACGTGCTGGATTCACGTGAGAACAACATGACATTCTTTTATTCATGACGATGTAAATTAAATTAAATTATCTCTTAACTTTCAGGTGTATTAGCCGTTTTTAAATGTCATTCATATTTTAGTATCTAGATTTCATTCTGATAACAGTTTTTTTTTTCGACCAAATCCCAGTATGTTTTCACTCAATTTAACAACGTCGTGTATTTCTAATTTGTTATTGAATTGTTATCCATCGTTGACACAGAAGTTTGTCCTCTAGTATCAGATATTCCAATGCAGAAAACAACTGAGGTGGAGTTAATGATGGGGTAATTGGACATCCATATAACGGAGGTCTTAAACGTTGTATCCACTCATCGATTCGGGCGACTGATTTGTTATCGCTCGAAAAGTTATCGCCTATCCTGAACACATTGATCGAAATTTCTTCTGGACTCGACATAAAGGAGCACGGTTGATATAATGGACGTGGATGAGTAACCATCTGCGGTTTGGTGATTCGATGTTGTAGAACATTTCTCCAAAGCAGAAAGATGCGAAAAGATACCTTTAAATTTGAAGCATATATGGATTTCGTGACTTGAGTACCTCGGCCTGGGCCAATAAGCAAAATCTGGTCATGATTTTAGCTTAATAATATCAATTGAATGTAGACTGGCCACTGTTGGCCGTAGCATGGCCTAAGAAAGTTTCATGTATGCAAATCATGCTTTCATAATTGACGTATGTGTTTTAAGACTCCAGCAGCTCTGAAATTATATTGATTATTGATCGGCTTTCTGAAGATTGCTGTAATAAGTCCTGTGGACGTATCGACAAGCTTTTGTTTCTTCAGTGATATTTGATGCGAGTTATAATTATGTAACATTATTATAAAATATAATTCCGTTGTAGACCGATTCTTTCAAAGTCAAAATTTCGATTCTATATGTGTGTCGTACTGATTCTATACACAATTAGTTCTCGGTATGTAGCGTTTATAAAAATGTCAATGAACGCGCTCCTCCGATTTGACACAAATGGAACCGCAAAAGTTTATTTGTCAATTAATTTCCCGTTGAAACTGTATTTGCTGTATCTGTGAAGACGAATGGAAATTGAAGACGTGCACGATCAAATGGCACACAGCACAGTGATCTGAGTCCAACATCTCAAATCTTCGTTATATGTAAGAAAGATGCTGTATCTTCAGAATTATCAGGAAACGGTACACTGAATTGAGGATGGATAATTGGGCAGATAGAATCAACTGTCGAATGTTTCCATCAGTGAAACTGGACCACTCTTAATCTTGCTAGCTGATGTTACAATGTTCATGTCGCCGGAACATCAAAATACTGCAGATGAACGTTTATGCAGATCAAGACAATTAGGTGTTCGGAGACTGTGTAAATTCCTAGTAATGCTACCAATCTGTTGTTTGTTCGAAGTAAATGTATGTAATTAATAATGGTGGACAACTCAATCTTCTTATTGGCTGTATGAACGTTCTCAAGTCATTTTGTTCTGTTAACTGACTGTGACAGATGTTGAATTCTATTATGTAATACATCAAGCACAATGCGATTAAATAGTAAATGTATCTTCTCAAGCATTAATGCTGTAAAGAATGTAATCAACGTAGCTCGCCTTCAATGAACAGCGCTGGATTAAAACCATAAGAACAGATGAAATCGAATCGTTGGCATGATTGTGTCAGAATCAATCTCTATATAATTTGATAAACAGCTTCATCCAATAGTCATCAAATTCTACCGTGCCTGGTGAATCTTTCTTAAATTCCAGAATAAACAATATGTTCTGAGAATTTTTGGTTCATAATTTTAAAATAAGATTCACTTGCTTTCTTCCAAGTGTTTACTTCTCAATGTTCACGTATCAATTTGACTTCATCCAAACCATCGTTTCCAGGAATTCAATTTTGATTACTGAAACTTTCAACGTTCAGTGTATTTCGACTGTTTACTAAATGATAATCTTGTGTCGTTGTAATTCAAGAAATTTCTTGCGAACGTTCTTGTAAAACCGCGTATATAATTCCTCTGTTAACTGACTGTTTATCTTCTTTCTTGACGTATACAGGGTCAAGTATTTGAGGTAAAAATGTGAACCGGAATCTGTCTTGTGAACAAACAGTTCAATGCCATGTTATTAACATGCATCTTTTTACAAGTTACGATCAGGTGATCGGTAGTTGCCTCTTTTCAGAGTGCCTGTTAAGACCAGGTCAGCATCCGAAGTAAATGAGGACAATCAATACGGATACAAATGATGAACTAGTAATACGGCTGATCACAGTCGAGACTTTCGCATACTGTCGAACAACATTTAAACTCAATTTGAAATGAGTAACAGCATAGTCCATGTACGCTCTCCTTCCTCTTAACACAACTATGACTACCACAGTTTATATGTCGATTGAATTTTTGTTAATTAAATCTTCCTGTATCTGTGCAAACGAATAGTATCTGTATATGATCAATATAATTGCATGTTGAGAACTTGCGTGTGTCAATTTGTTGTTTATTCAAGCAAATTTTTGTCAGTTGAGTTTTCATTATCGTATGAATGTTTGTACATCATTTCCTCCGTTACTGAATATGACATTTGTTAATTTTCCTTACTTGATCCATCAAACAAACTGCGATTAAATATTAGTTGAACAGTTCTTTTAACTAAAATCGTAAGATACTTTCCGGATGTTTTGTGTACTGCTCAGAATTGGCTATTTGGTTCGAGACTACATCACCAAAATCAATTATATATAATGACGTAATCGATCTTTTATGATGACGACCTTGGCCTTCTCAAGTATATGGCTCGATTCGTTAGATTACTGCAACAATGTCATAAATTGATAATAAATCTCGAGTTCAGTTAATAATTACTACCGGTACAAGACCCCATTTGTCACGAAGTGTTGTTGACTCATCTAAGGGCATGAGGACTAATACGTTTCTGTCTATTCAAACATTTCATCGCTCCTTATACTTGAAATATAAAACGACAACCAAGAAACTGCTACTGCAACAAACCTTCATAAAATGATATGATTTTCTATCTTGTAGACTTTAATCTTCCGACTCCTGTCACATGTCGACAAACTCAATCGCTCCACAAGAACCACTTGAAATCACACACACTGAATTAACACAAAGAGCGGCATAACTGACTGTTAGCCATGCTCAAAAGACATGCTGCGTCCGAACAGGACGGCAGCCCAAGTCTAACTCCTAGTGACGTTTTTCGTGACGCTTCCCTAGTTTCCCTGTGCACTCTATAATTGTACATTTCGGTGCATCTTTTAGGGAAGCTCCCTTCAGCCTTTCTCAGTCTGCTATGTGTCAGTGACTGATATGTGGCATAATTGATCAGATGTAGATCTGTATTACCTGTCTTAAGTTTAAGTGTCTGATACTCAGCCCCTTCCATGTAGACTTTGATTTGGGAAGCCATGATGTTATTTCTTACAAGGGTCAGTATCCCACCTTTTCGCCTGTTCTTTCGGTCAGATCGGTAACACTGGTAGCCTCTGATTTTGAAGGCTATATTTTCATTGAGATGAGTTTCTTGCAAGCAACATATGCTTACTTTTTCTTGGTCCAAGATTTTTTCTAATTCTATTTTTTTGTTGCTGACTCCCTCCGCATTCCAGTGCATTATTTTAAGTCTTCGTTTAGTATGGCCAGTCGTCCTATTCTCATGTCCCCTGGCTCCACAGGACATCTGAGAAGGACCTCCAGTAGTTGGGGTTGGACTCTTTCGAGACATAGGGCCCGGCACTGCACCTGCCTGGGGGTCCAAAGCAGGGCGAGCACCATAACGATTTAGCAGTAGTCGACATATTCCATTTTGCGTGATTGCGTGGCATCCTGATTTCTGTGGTGCGCCTCTTGGCTGGTTGCCTCCGTCTTCAGCACCTTTCTTTGCTAGAGCAGACTGTGGTCTCACTCGAGTGTAGATGTGTACGCGCGCACACACCTGTCTGCGCATGCATGTACGTGCATACACATCTAGAGCATACTGGTTATTTTCCGGCGCCAGAGACTCGCCGTCGCCCCTTCTCCTGTTAGTTTAAACAGGTCCGCCACGTGAAGGCCAGGAGTTGGACTTTTGCTGCATAGGTTATGTATTCACGAGCCATTGAGGTATTTGAGCAATGTTGGGCGCTCACCCCAACACCCCGCCTCGGCTACATACAGCAACATTTGGAACCCTTCCATCTGATGTTATAAATGCTCCTAGGTATCTAAAATTATCCACTTGGTTAAGGATTTTCCCTTCTATTTCTATGTCACATTTTGGTGTCACCATTTTCTTTGATATTACCATTGTTACAGTTTTCTTGATATTCAAGGAGAGTCCTTTCCTTGCACTCTCTGTTACTACAACGTCTAATAATTGTTGTAGGTCTGTTGAATTATCCGCCACCAATACTGTGTCATCTGCATAGCGTATATTATTTATATTATAACTTCCAACTAGTATTCCTGGCATCTCTTTGATCTCTCTCATTATTACTTCGCTATACAGGGAGAAAAGATCTGGTGACAAGACACACCCCTGTCGTACTCCTAGCTTTATCTGTTCGTAACTACCCTCTTTATTTCCCATTTTAATTGCTGCTACTTGGTTCCAGTAAATATTCTTTATTATTCTTAAATCTTTTCCATCAATGTTGATATCTTCCAACATTTTAATCAGTTCATCATGTTTTACTTTATCAAATGCCTTAGTATAATCTATGAAGCACAAATATATGTCTCTCTGTTTCTCAATTGACCTTTCTATTAGTGTCCGTAATGTATAAATTGCATTGTTTGTGCCCTTTCCTTCCACAAATCCATACTGTTCTTCACTAATTTCCATTTTTATTTTATTTTTGGTTCTCATTATGATTCTGAGTAGAAGCTTAGTGATATGGTTTATAAGGTTAATTGTACGAAAATCTTCACAATCAATTGCTCCTGGTCTATTTGGTATAGCTATAAATACAGATCTCAGCATATCACTGGGTAAATATCCACTGCTGTAAATATCATTCAACATTTTGGTTAATATATCTACTCCAAATTCTCCCAATACTTCTAATTCTTCTATTGTGATTTCATCTGGCCCAGCTGTTTTTCCTTTCTTCATACGTTTCATAGCATCAGCGACTTCTTCTTTCAGAATAGGTGGACCTTCTAAGTTACTATCTTCTGTTAGTTCTTCCCTTTCTCCATCATATAATTCTCTTATATACTCATTCCACCTCTTCATTATAGCACCTTCCTCTAATAATATCTTTCCTGTTTTTGATTTCAAACACCCTGTACTTATTCTTATTTTTCTTCCTGTAAGCTCACTGATTTGTCTGTGTATATTTTTTGTATCTTTAATGGAATTTAATTCAATTTTTTTTGCATTGCTCGTTTAACCAACTTTCTTTAGCCTTCCCACATTTATCTTTTATTTCTTTATTTATCTTAGCGTATTCTTGTTTGTCATTTTTACTCTGTTTTCTTTTGTCCATCAATTTTAAGATTTCTTCATTCACCCATTTTTTCTTAGCTATTTTGCCTCTCTCTGGTAATACTTCTTTGCTAGTTGATGAATGGAGTTCCCTTAACATTTCCCATTGTTCATTTATACTCTGTATTTTAGCTATTGCATTGTACCTATTTTTCACAGTCACTCTGTATTTTTCTTGCATTTCTTTATCTATTTTCAGAACCTCTTTATTAAGTCTCATGTTCTTAACCATTTTTTTCCCTCTCTTTAATCTTACTTTTATTTGTCCACATAGTGGTACATGATCACTATTACAGTCAGCACCAGGCATTGTCTTTACATTAATTAAAGCATTTCTAAATCTTTTATTAATTAGTATGTAGTCAATTTGGTTGCGTATTTTCTTATCAGGGCTTTTCCATGTGTACAGTCGACTTTTATGGTGCTTAAACCATGTGTTTCCAATTATCATATCATTGATATTTGCCCATTCTATTAGCTTTTCCCCTCTTTTATTTCTTGTACCTAAACCATAATTCCCCACTACATCCTCCATTTTTCCCTTTCCTACTTTTGCATTAAAATCACCAAGTATTATGTTTATTTCTTGTGTTCCAATTTGAGCCATCAACATTTCTATTTCGTCATAAAAGTGTTGTATTTCTTCATCACTACTGCTTGTTGTTGGTGCATATACTTGTATAATATTTATATCTATTGGTTTGCCTTTGATTTTTACCATAATAATTATATCTGAAATACACCAGTATCCATTAATTGAATCTGATTCCCTTGCCGAAGCCTAACAAACACCACAAAAAGAATTCAGGGATATCGAACTATAACCATGCAGAATACAATAGGCAAGCTGCTGGAGAAGGTAATTGCCAGGAAGATATCAAGCCAGCTAGAGAGGCAAGGTGTTTTCCCACCTACCCTGGGTGGGTACCGTCCAAAAAGAGAAACCTGGACCAATGCAGCAGTCTTTGCCCATGATGTCTATGAAGGTTTCCACTCAGGCATTGAAACCTTTACTGCAGTGATTGATCTTGAGGACGCATACAACAGAGTACCATTGGATTTTTTAATGTTTCAGCTTCTTGAACTAAAAGTAAGTCCATTCCTCCTTAGTTGGATCGCTGCAGCCCTTTTCCAACGGAAAGTAGTTTTTAGATGTGGCAGTTGGACTTCGGAACCAACAACAATATATCCTGGCCTACCACAGGGATCATCTTTATTTCCGGTACTGTTCAACGCCTACACAGTGAGAATCACCAGTGAGCAGATCACTGGACCTGGCAGGACATTGTCATATGCCGATGATGTTTTAGTGTATCGTCAGGGTAAGGATAGAGAGCAGGTTGCTGTGGAACTACAAACCGAACTCAATCGCATAAGTACTTGGTGTGATGAAGCTGGGGCAATGGTCAACCCAACAAAGGCAACAGTGACTTGGTTCTCGTTGAATAATCACATTGTCAACACTTCAACACCAACTGTAATGCTGTGTTCAGAGATGGTGGAAAGAACGCAGGCAATGAATTACCTAGGGATACGGTTTGATCGAAGCCTTGCTTATAATGTGCACATAGACCATGTGATAACAAAGGCCAAGCGGGGTTTGGCTGCGATGCGGGTGATGGCGGCAGCAAACTGTGAGCAGCGCCATCTATGTCTTCTGTACGAGGGGCTGGTCATGTCTGTTTTGGAGTATGCAATGGCAATCCTGACTCTCAGCCATAAGCAGATAGAAAGGATGGAAAGGATACAGAATGAAGCTATGCGCATTATTCTTGGATGTACAAGAGATACAGCATGCAGGGCGATGCGCTACCTTCTTGATTTTCCAACCATTGAAGAGAGAATACAAGTTTGCAGGGCACGCGCCTACCTCAGAGTTAACGCAAACACACAACATCCACTGTATAGTGAAATTAGGAAGGTGAAGGGCAGCAGGTTAAAAAGAGGACGGTCGTGGATGGGTCAAGCCGAAGACATTCTTCAACAGGTGTGTTCACTTGAGGACTTAGAACCTGGCGAGGAGTGGGTGCAAGTACCAACAGACTTCTGCACATCCTTTTCAGTTTGCATCCAACTAGATAGGAAATGCAGACAAGAAAATCCGACTGCTGTGGAGGCTGAAGTACAAGCGTTGATTTTCGAGAATTCGCTAGACGGTGACGCGGTCATCTACACAGATGGGTCGGTCGTCCGACATGTGAGAAGCTCATGGGCCTTTACAGCTCGGGCCGGAGGGAGAATTGTGAAGGAGGACTCTGGTGCTTTCACTGAAACCACAAGTAGCCTGACCATGGAAGTCATGGCAGTAAGTAAAGCAATAACATGGCTCGAGACACAGACATTCACTAGGGCTTGTTTCCTTAGTGACTCAATGAACATGATCAAGAGGATAGAGGAGGGGTCGATCCGAAGAGAATGGTTGCTGCCTTTGGAGCGGTCTCGGCTGGCAAAGATTAGTTTCATCTTCGTGCCAGGGCATGCGGGAGTACAAGGAAATCAGCGGGCTGACAAGCTCGCAGGTGAGGCTACTGTGGAGGGCGGACGCGCCATGGACCAGGCTGACATTCTGAATGCTCTACGAGAAGTAAGACTTTTGCGAGAACCAAGTGATGACTGTGAATCTGCAACAATGGCCAGACTGCGAGAGCAGCAAATTAAAAGAGGTGTGGCCAAACAAGAACACTACGCAGGAAGCCAAAAAAGATTGATAAACCAACACAGAACTGGCGTCGTTAGCCGCTACACGCTGCAGGATTTGCTGAGGAGGGGATCCGAGCACTTATGGACTAACTAACTAACTGACTTAGCTGTTTTTTCGTCTAATATTATTCCTACGCCTTTTTCATGTGTATCCCCTCCAGAATAAATTATAAATTATTGTGTGATTGTCAGCTATAATTTTGCCCGATCCCTTCCATCTCATCTCACTAACGCCTAGTATATTCATTTTCATGCTTTCCATCTCTCTTAGAACATTGGTCAACTTTCCTAGCTCATTTCAATTCATAATGAATACAAACTTACAACCTCATGAAGGATATAACAACTAATTCATTATGGATAAACACTAACTAACTCAGTGTCTTAACAAAATAATTAGCTCATTTTGAGTAATTAAAAAAATATACCTAACTATTACAGTCCATCCATCCATCCATCATGTGCCATGTCGATAAGCGTGGGTGGTCATGTTTTGCCATCTCACTTGATCACCAGAGTCGTGGATTAGCTCCGTGTTTCTGTCTCGACCATGCCACGTGGCCATGCCATCCAGTTATTTACTTCTCGGTCTTCTCCTTGGTCTCTTCCATTCGATCTTGCCAGTTGTCACCAAGTTCTCAAAGTCATTTCTTCTCATAACATGCCCAAAAAATGTTGACTGTCTACATCTAATGACTCTAATCAGTTTACGATCTTCATTTGTTTCTTGAAGGACTTGTTCATTAGAGTTTCTGTCTGCCCATGATATTCTTTGCATTTTCCTCAGAAACCACATTTCCACAGCCATCAGATGTTTTTCAGCTTGACTGCTCATTGTCCAAGTTTCACATCCATACAAAAATACAGGTTCTATGTAGCACTTCAACAATCTTTTTCTCATTTCAATTGATATCTTTTTATTGGTCAGTATGTTTTTCATCTTGCAAAAGGTATATGAAACAAACACATAACTGACAAAGAGTTAATTATACGGATGTACAGGAACAGGTGGGTCTGCTGTTGGTTCTCTCTCTCTCTCTCTCTCTCTCTCTCTCTCTCTCTCTCTCTCTCTCTCTCTCTCTCTCTCTCTCTCTGTGTGTTTCCTTTTTTTTTGTTTCGTTTCTTTTCCTTCCCATTTTCTACAAATCTCTCTCGTTCAATATTCCCATTTGCAGTTGTCCACCTCCTGGACTGGACAAGCATCTAGTGAAGTCTAATTTGTGTTGTTTGTTCTTTTATATATTTTTATTATTTCGATCTGGTTATTCCATTGATACAGATTTCGGTCAAAATATTGACCTGTAGATGCGAGTTTTTAGACATTGAGATTCTTAGTCATATTTTGTGGACTTTCATTCTTCTGGGATATCTGTCTTTTAGATTGAGGTTCTCTGGTTGTGTTTCCTTTGTATACTGTCTGTTTGTGAAGACTATCTTTTTTAATATACATAATTTGATATCTTAAATTCTTGTATTATTAAAGAAATTCTAAAATTCTTCTGACAAAAGTATTGTTTGTGTTCTTCAGTCTGAACCTTTGCTTTACCTAAAAGACGGAACACTATATTTTATCTTCCCTTATACATGTGGCCTATTAGATATGCTCAATTGCAGGACCCATTTCACAAAACCAAATTATAGAAGAACAGGGATTAATTCAGATGGGCTTCTGAGCCATGATTAGATTCATGGGTTAACTGTTTCTTTTTAAATAAGATTTGCAAATAGTCGGACACCAATTGGTCAGGCTTTCATAAGTCTACTTAAATTATTTAAAAGTTCAGTAATATAATCTTACTTTTGCCATCTTCATTTCTGCTGAATTCAGGTCAGATATATGAAACCAATCTGTGATCAACTGAACAAGTTTAGGGTGATGTTGTGTTTGCAGTCCAAATGCTTTAGCTACACCTTAGAAGAATAAAGCATGAAAGCTTCAGAAAACAAAGCAATGCATTAAATCATGATCGCTATTTTGTAAGTTTTATTTTATTTCTCTATTTTCTTAACAACAGTGATTTTAGCAGTAGAAATATTATAAAAAATATCAAATTAAATTAGTCAAAGCAAGCCATACATAAAGTAAAGACATTTTTTAAAAAAACATTATTATGACTTTTAACAAAAATTAATAACTTATGATATGTTTAAAGAATCGCCATGGCGAAAATAGCCTTTAGCAAGATGAAAAACATACTGACCAATAAAAAGATGTCAACTGAAATGAGAAAAAGAGTGTTGAGGTGCTACATAGAGGCTGTTATTTTGTATGGATGTGAAACTTGGACAATGAGCAGTCAAGCTGAAAAACATCTAATGGCTGCAGAAATGTGGTTTCTGAGGAAAATGCAAAGAATACCATGACCAATAACCAAGTACTACAGAAGACAAATGAAAATCATAAACTGATTAGAGAAATTAGACGTAGACAGTCAAAATTTTTTGGACATATTATGAGAAAAAATGGATTGGAGAACTTAAGTAACTGACAAGATCGAAGGGAACAGACCAAGGGGAAAGACAGAGAAGTAAATACCTGGATGGCTTGGCCACATGACATGGTCGAGACAGGAACACTGAGCTGATCCACGACTCTGGTGATCAAGTGAAATGGCGAGTCATGACCACCCACGCTTTCCGGCATGGCACATGACTGATTGATTGATTGATGTTTAAACATACTAAGATACCTTCAAATGTCATGTCATCATGCGTGGGTCCTATCCCTCCAGAGGTGATGACATGAGTAAATTTCCCTGAGAACTGGGTCACTTCTTCTGCTATGGTATCCACATCATCACATATCACAGAAATCTATCAAAAATTTACAAGTATTAGTAATAATCTGAAATAACATCATGTCAACCCAGCCTGAAAAATGGGTTCCAGGAAATGTTCTAAACTGTACAAGCAGCTAACATGATATTGACAACATCAGGGATCAAGTGCTGATGGTCTATGAAACGATGGGGCTTGTACCATATATAAATATGCCCCTAGGATTGGAAAAGGGTCCTATACTTTTTGTTCCGACATATATAACAAACAATATTCCTAGATATGGCTTTAAAACATGTTCCGGTGTGAGCCTTTTGATTGCCTTGCCTCCAATGTCTTCCTACTTTGTTCATTCACGTTACATGATTTAATGCCATACAGCAAACCAGATTCTACGCTAACATTTTGGTAATCTCTTTCTTACATTCAATGATAGTGACTAACTGAAAAAGATACATTTTGTTTTGCAAAATGCAGCTTTTGCTTGACTATTCTGCTCTTAAAATCAGTCACACATTTCCTAACTGATATTATAATTGTCTCTAGGTATTTAAATTTATCAGGTTTATTAAGTTGTTCTATCACATTTTGGTGTCATCATTCTTTCATATTACCATTGTTTCTGTTTTATTAATATTAAAGGAAGTCCTTTTTTTAACTGTCTATGACTACAATGTCCAAAAGTTGTAGATCTTTTGCCTGTTCAAATATGTGTACTGTGTCATCTGCATGCTGTCATTTCTTTAAATGTTATAACCTCCAACTTGTACTCCTTGCCTCTCTTTCATCTTTCTCATCAGTTGGTGTGAAATCCTGCGACAATTGAAATCATAATAAATTCACTTGCGAGATTTGGTTAACAAAGATCACCTTCTATGATGAGGCGATCTAGAATATTACCTTCTGCGCATTTTCTAGCAACACTTGTTAGGTCCAGATATGTAATTTTGCAAAGTAGTGGTAGCATGACTGGAAAAAGCACATAAGAGCTCTTCGATAGTGTTCTGGTTACTTTAACTTCTACCCAGACCTGACTACAAGCGGTTTTTTATGCTAGTAGCTTTGGTCGAGACAGGAACACGGAGCTGATCCAAGACTCTGGTGATCGAATGAGATGGCAAAACACCGCCCACGCTTATCGGAACGGCACATGATGGATGATTACAAGTTTACACAATTACTAGGGGTAAGAATTGATCAATTAACTCCTTTTGGGCCTACCACTGCCATGTTGCTTCACTTTTCTCCATCACTCTGGACTCCTGTCGGGAAACTTTTTGTGTCCTAACCCACGTTGGGGGAATTAATTATTTTTCACACTAGTTTTTATTTCACTTTGCTTGTCTTGATCGACTAACTCACATTCAGGTATGTTTATATATGTACATGCATGATTACATATTGAACACTTAAGTAATTATATTTTAATACTTAATTGTACACAGGGAAAATTATTGTTGTAATTATACTACTAAAAAAATATCACACCACAGCTTCTAAACTAAGAGTAAAAGAGCACTTGATGTATCAGTACCAACACACAATTGGAAGATACTAATGATTAGAAAAGTCTGAAATACTATTTATGATCATCATCATCATCATATGCTCTGTCAGTAATGATTAGAAAAGTATGAAATACCATTTATGAGCATCACCATCATCAGGTGCTCGGTCAGTTAGCATAGTAGTTCACCTTGATTTTCTTAATAATATTTAATCATGTTAATTCCTAATAGGATGAATGGAATCCTAGAAAAGCCATTATCATTATCATGTGGCCTGCCTGCTGGCATAGGGATCATGCCTTTCCACATGTTGCCATCTCTAACAGCCTGTATCAATTTGTGCACTGGCTGCCACCATAAATGTTGCCAAACTACTCATGTGAATAATACTGAACTTTGACAAGATTAATTTGTTAGGTTAGATTAATGTACTCCTGCAATAATCATGCTGTTTAACTCTTTCACTACCAAACAAAAACTGGGCTGTGACCAAACAGAAATTTATGGCAGAAAATTGGAACTAGGGGTGTGTTACAATAATGCTTTTAAAATGGTTAAGATGGTAGCAGATCTATTGTATTACATATCAAATTAAAGAGGATTGCACAAGGAACATGACAGTGTTAATAATTAATTGATAGGTTACAAATATTATGACAATAATGAGAGGTTTAATAATAACAACTGAAATTAAAGAGGTAAAAATTATTTAAAAAACTGCACTTATAAGGTGTTTTCTACACTCCTATACTGCTAATCATGTTTAATTTACTGAATAATCAAACAAACACCACTTGTCTTCAAGAATATAAACAGTATTGCTCATTAAAGTAACCCAAAAAGAAGTTTTGGTTCATATTCTGAACCATGTCTTTTTAACAAAAAATGACAAAAAATAATGGCTGAAATCTGGAAGGTGGGGTCTCTCACAGTAAAGTTATGAAAATGGTTAAAATTGTAGAAGAAATGTTGTATTATATATCAAAATAAAGGGGATTGCACAAGGAATATGTTGGTAGGAGAATTTCTGCTTTAGGTTGTAAATAAAATAAAAATAATAATATAATTTGTAAAATAATTGGACAAAAGTAGGTAAAAATAATGTAAACATTGTACTTACCGAGGGGGCGTTGTTATCCAATATCTCTTCACTGCTAATCCAATTGAATTTACTGAACAAACAACACTATTCTAAACTATAAACACCATTGCTTCCAATCAACCATCCGAAAAGAAGTTTTGCCGCAGATTCTGAATCATGTATTTTATTTTTTCAGACAAAAATTAGGAAAACACTTGGCAGATTTACATTTAATTACAATGAATATTTACACATGTCTGTTTGTTTTTATTTACTATATGTGGCAGTCTATTTGTGATAGGCTGCAAAGCAAACTTTGGCGCACAAGTGTGGTCTATTAGTGCAGCCGGAGCAAACAAAAGAAGATCTGTGTCGTTCAGTTCGAGTGCTGCAAAAAACACATTCTCTACGGACACTGACAAATTCTATTAAATGCTTGGCTCCTGTGACTCTTTCGACATAATTTCCTGCAACTGACTTTTTGAAATTCTTCGGCAGGCAGAGTGTCAAACTTTCAGGAATACTCTGAGCTGCTTCGCAATGAGCACTTTCCAGTAAACTTTTCTTGAAATCCTTCAATGACAGTTTTTTTCCTCCTTTCTCTGTTTGACATATAGAATGTAGGATGTGAGCATTGATCTGTGCAATTTCAAAGATCCAGTAGTAGATTTTCTTCCACCACTTAATGGTTTTCCTATCATGGATATTATAATATCCAACCATTTGGTCCATTCTGTCGCAGCCATTCATCGCCATGTTATATTCATGGATCATCTTCGGCTTGCTTTGCGGTTTTCGCAATCCGCTCTCAACAGTTCCAACTACAGACTTGGTAGAGACAACAATGCATGGTTTTTTAGCTTTTTTATCTCTCCATGCCACACACAATATTCTTTCTCCTTCAAGAAACCACTTCATCTCTTGATGCTGAAGTCGCAAATGCTTCAACTCAGGAGGGAAGCCTACTCGGTTGACATTCAGTGTTCCTGTATAATTGAAATTGTTGGAATGCAGATAATCAATCAGAGCTTTCGAAGTGTAGAATCTGTCAGCAAAGATGTGATGGCCAGCTCCGAGAACATTCAGTAGTGTGGCAAACACTTTCACTGCATGAGCAGTTGTGAGATCTAAATCTGGACTGTATTCGGTGTTTCGTCCATAGTAAATTTTTAAATTCACCACATAGCCAGTCGCAGAATCACAAAGGCCAAATGTTTTGATGTGGTACTTGTGAGGTTTTGTTGCATTGTATTGTCTGTGCTGAAATCTGCCCTTCCATCCAATAATCATTTCATCAATGGACACATTTTCAAATGGGTAAAATGCTTCCTGGAATTTCTTCAGGACCATGTCAACAAGAGGATCAATTTTTTTTTCACCTGATGCTTCTGGTTCACATACGTGAAACATGGTGTGAAAAATAGATTCAAATCTGTTCCTGGGAAACATAGTGGCATACCAAGGAGTATATAAATGTGCACTTGTACACCAATAGTCTTTGATAGATGGTCTTGGATCAAGTCCCATAGCAATAATGACAGACGTAAACTTCAGCCATTCATGCTTCGTGAGTGGGGTCCAGGATAACAGACTAGAATGTCTTCTTTTAGGAGTGTTCTGCATCAAGATCTTTTCTGCATATTTGTTTACATTTTTAATTAAACAATCCACTATGTCATCATCAAAAAAAACTTTGAGAAAATCCATAGGTGTTTGCAGATGATAAAGTTTAGAGTTGACGTGAGATCTTCGAGGACGAAATTCAAACTTCGGTTTTGTTTCTCCTTCTGACACATCTTGCCATGTCGATGGTGATGGGATAGGTGCATCACGCTGTACAGAAGCTTGTAGATTCAAGTTTTTTCCTCCAGTTTTATTCTTATTTTGTACTGTTTGCTTTCCTTTCCGCTGAGAAGTGATTGTGACATCCTGACTTTCATTGTCAGACGAACATTCATCAGACATCTCAGCTGAAGACGAAGTTCCACTAGTAATATCTTTATCACCACGTGCTAAAATGTTAGATTCACAGATATAACTGCTGTCTGAATCACTATTATCGGAATCACTATTGTTTAAAACAGTTTCGAATAATAATCTAGCTTGATCTGAAGTCATTCTACGTGGACGCATACTGGTGGGCGTTTCCATTGTGAAAAACCAAAACAAACAAATTAACACTACCTTAAAACTGAAAATTCACAAGAATCCAATTTTAGAAAACGTTTGACCTCATAAACATGGCGTAGAAATCTTTCGGCTGTACGACTTTTCAGTTTACTGTAACTTAAAATTCCGAAACGGAGCAGAAAGATATGAAATAAACCACTGATCATTTTGTGGGACGAAAAGGGCGGACTGCCATTACAGCAAAATAATCCTGTCCACAGATGGGATCACGGTAGCGAAAGAGTTAAGTTAGAAAGATTAGGTGATGTTTTGAGATGTGCATGTTATAATCTCACATGAGGAGAATGGGTGAATAAATGCTACATATATCCTTTTAATAATTGTATTTATCACCAAACTCTATACAGAGGTCAACAACCTCTAGTTGACTGTTGCTTGTTTTAAATAAAATTAGACTGATGCACAAAGAAGTAAACAGGAAAAGAATATTATATCTCTCATACTAAATTCCTCACCAGATTGAAGAGTATACATGAACACTGTGTACAGTTTTATAACTACAACTATTATTCCAAGAGGTGCAAAATGATTTGAGGGTGATTACGTCATGCTTTCATGCTTGCTTATGTTAGGCACGTTTTTCGGTTACCAAACTTTAAAGGTGATGTTTTTATGGGAACTTTCGTTTTCTTGTTCTTGCGTCTAGGATTTAATGACGTTTAGAGTACTCAAGATGTTAAATTCCCGGATTATTTCAAGATCGAGTTAAAACAGACACCAATTACTTGATATAGTTTTTCCTACCCCATTTTGTGTTCTGCATTTCTGGCAAGTCGGGAATCCTTGTTATACCGGAGAATCAGGCTGTCTATTCTAAGCGGAAAGTAAACCCGTAAATACCGTTTTACGAGACTTACTACATTGTTATACAATGCATTATTAAATTTAGCATCCATTTTTTTGTCTAGTTTGTAATTTAAGACCATTTAAGTTGGCAATCAATGTCACACTGAAATTATGAAGATCGCATGCTGTAATGTAGTATTTACTAGTATTTCAATGGCCGGAGATGGCAGTTTTTCTTGTCATACACCAGCTATGAACATTTAATATTGTTATGGAATATTAAGAGCGACTACAATGATAATTAATGCATGTTTCCATTCAACACCCATTATTGTATATTTGTGTAATTTTTCATCTCTCTAAACGGACCAGATCATTGATAATTTTGCAAATTTTCAACATGACTTCTCAGGTAAAAATGAATTTACGCGCGCGCAATAAACATTATCGTAGATATACAGCCCATGCAGACTGAAGTCATCACAGCATAACGTGACGTGGTCTGTGCGTGGTCTCTGTGTGTGTGTGTGTGTATATGAGAGAGACAGAGAGAGAGAGAGAGAGAGAGAGAGAGAGAGAGAGAGAGAGAGAGAGAGAGAGAGAGAGAGAGAGAGAGAGAGAGAGAGAGAGAGAGAGAGAACTCAATATCTGAGTGAGCGTTTATATAAATGTGTATATACACATACATATTGATATATATGGGACAAGAAAACACTACCCTGTTCAACCTCAAGGAGAAGTTATAGTAGGGCCCATCATCGGCTCAGAATGATAGTCCTATGACTAGACAGCCACCAAAGCAGCTGAATATGGTTTTACCCTCACAATCTTATCAATCTGAGGGTGATTGTTGTGCACATGGGGTAATGGACAATACATTTCGCTGGCCAGTATGGGAATCGAACCCACGGCATTCGTGTTATTAGCACGACGCTCTAACCAATTGAGTCAACCGGCCTTGCCTTAAAATACTGCCTCCCCGAGGGGAATCGAACCTCAAGCTCCTGCGTGACAGGCAGAGACACTTACCACTATGCTAATGAGAAGACAATTCTTCACGGAGATTCGAACGCACAACCTCAGCATAACCAATTCCGAATGTGATAATCCAGCTGAGCACTGGGTTTATTACATCATTCACAATTTTTATTATTACATGACAGTCATGTAGCACTATTTATGCATTTGAGGAAATGCGCCATATTATTAAAATGGCTTTAGGAGGAAAGAGGAGAAAGAATGAGTAGGCGAAGGAGGGGGTTGGAGTGGAGGAAGAGGCGAGGAAGAGGGAGTTTAAGGTTTTCATTTTAATTTTGCGTTCTAATGGTGGCCCCCAAAATAACAACATGAGTTATCCCCCTTAGCGAGGAAAAAAACCAAGAGCAGTTATCTGCCCTTAGCTTATGTGTTTTGGTCACACTTTTCCAAACGGGATTTTGATCCTTTCCCTCTTTGTCTATATTATATGATAAACTGACACACAAACATTAATATCTCAGCTTAGAATTGACCTACAGACTTAAATAAGGCATCATTGGATTTGTTTTTTCCAGAGGTATCCACTATGCAGGTTATATAATTATAAAGCAATTTAGAAAATGTTACTAAAGTGGATAGCTTATGTTATTATGAAAACGATACCAACGGTTTTTCTTATTTTATTAACACTCACCATCATCCTCAAGGCAGACAAGCTCACAATGGTTGTTTAAAAACCATAATACACAAATTCTGCCATTGCAGTTAGTTAGTCGACAGATCATCCTCATTGCACATCGAACCATTCAGTCCATAAGTGCTCGGATCCCCTCCTCAGCAAATTCTGCTGCATGTAGCGGCTCATGACACCAGTTCTGTGTTGGTTTATTAATCTTCTTTGGCTTCCCACGTAGTGTTCTTGTTTGGCCACACCTCTTTTAAATGGCTATTCTCACAGCCTGACCATGGTTGTAGACTCACAGTCATCACTTGGTTCTCGTAAACGACTTACTTCTCGTAGAGCATTCAGAATGTCTGCCTGGTCCATGGCTCGTCCGCCTTTCACAGTAGCCCTACCTGCAAGCCTGTCAGCCTACTCATTTCCTTGTACACCCGCATGCCCTGGCACGAAAATGACACTAATCTTTGCCAGCCGAGACCGCTCCAGAGGCAGCAACCATTCTCTTCGGATCGACCCCTCCTCTATCCTCTTGATCATGTTCATTGAGTCGCTAAGGAAACAAGCCCTAGTGAATGTCTGTGTCTCGAGCCATGTTATTGCTTTACTTACTGCCATGACTTCCATGGTCAGGATACTTGTGGTTTCAGTGAAAGCACCAGAGTCCTCCTTCACAATTCTCCCTCCGGCCCGAGCTGTAAAGGCCCATGAGCTTCTCACATGTCGGACGACCGACCCATCTGTGTAGATGACCGCGTCACTGTCTAGCGAATTCTCGAAAATCAACTCTTGTACTTCAGCCTCAACAGCAGCTGGATTTTCTTGTCTGCATTTTCTATCTAGTTGGATGCAAACTGAAAAGGATGTGCAGAAGTCTGTTGGCACTTGCACCGACTCCTCGCCAGGTTCTAAGTCCTCAAGTGAACACACCTGTTGAAGAATGTCTTTGGCTTGACCCATCCATGACCGTCCTCTTTTTAACCTGCTGCCCTTCACCTTCCTAATTTCACTATGCAGTGGATGTTGTGTGTTTGCGTTAATTCTGAGGTAGGCGCGTGCCCTGCAAACTTGTATTCTCTCTTCAATGGTTGGAAAATCAAGAAGGTAGCGCATCGCCCTGCATGCTGTATCTCTTGTACATCCAAGAATAATGCGCATAGCTTCATTCTGTATCCTTTCCATCCTTTCTATCTGCTTATGGCTGAGAGTCAGGATTGCCATTGCATACTCCAAAACAGACATGACCAGCCCCTCGTACAGAAGACATAGATGGCGCTGCTCACAGTTTGTTGCCGCCATCACCCGCATCGCTGCCAAACCCCGCTTGGCCTTTGTTATCACCTGGTCTATGTGCACATTATAAGCAAGGCTTCGATCAAACCGTATCCCCAGGTAATTCATTGCCTGCGTTCTTTCCACCATCTCTGAACACAGCATTACAGTTGGTGTTGAAGTGTTGACAATGTGATTATTCAACGAGAACCAAGTCACTGTTGCCTTTGTTGGGTTGACCATTGCCCCAGCTTCATCACACCAAGTACTTATGCGATTGAGTTCGGTTTGTAGTTCCACAGCAACCTCCTCTCTATCCTTACCCTGACGATACACTAAAACATCATCGGCATATGACAATGTCCTGCCAGGTCCAGTGATCTGCTCACTGGTGATTCTTACTGTGTAGGCGTTGAACAGTACCGGAGATAATGGTGATCCCTGTGGTAGGCCAGGATATATTGTTGTTGGTTCCGAAGTCCAACTGCCACATCTAAAAACTACTTTCCGTTGGAAGAGGGCTGCAGCGATCCAACTAAGGAGGAATGGACTTACGTTTAGTTCAAGAAGCTGAAACATTAAAAAATCCAGTGGTACTCTGTTGTATGCGTCCTCAAGATCAATCGCTGCAGCAACGGTTTCAGTGCCTGAGTGGAAACCTTCATAGACATCATGGGCAAAGACTGCTGCATTGGTCCTGGTTTCTCTTTTTGGACGGTACCCACCCAGGGTAGGTGGGAATACACATTGCCTCTCTAGTTGGCTTGATATTTTTCTGGCAATTACCTTCTCCAGCAGCTTGCCTATTGTATTCTGCATGGTTATAATTCGATATCCCTGAATTTTTTTGTGGTCTTTGTCAGGCTTCGGCAAGGGAATCAGATAGCTGTGTAACCATTCCTCCTTGATGCTAGCACTCCCTATACTGTTGTTGTACATGTCTGCTAGTTTCTCTAGCTCATTGTCGGTACACCTATTTATGTCGTCGTATCTTATGCCATCAGGACCTGGAGCACTGTTTTTTGATCGTCGAAGCACAGCCTTGATTTCTTTCACTGTCACTATGTCTTCATCCGAAGTGTTCTGGGCCTTGCATCTGTCTGAGGTGACCTCCTTGGCCAGATTCCGGCCTCCCATGTCTGTCTGGTTGCTCTGCTCAAGGTAGCGTTCAAAGAGGGCTTTGCCTTTGTCCTCATCAGTCCTCTGCCAGATGAGGTCAGCACCTTGGAAGTCAGAAATGCTCTTATTCTTGACTACACCACTCATGCTTTTATGTAGTCGCCAGAACAATTTCAGTGACTTGTCTGTGCTTACTCTTTGACACACCTCTGCCCATTTTTCGCTTTTAACAACCTTGACCAGTTTTTTTAAATAGCTTACTTTTGTGTGCATCTCTCTTTCTAAGTGCAAGCAGACTTAAAAACAATAAGGCAACTGGGACTGATGGAATTGCTGCTGAATTTATAAAGGCAGGTGGCCATGCATTACATCTAAAGCTATACGAACTAATAATAAAAATCTGGAGGACAGAAGAATTACCCCATGACTGGAAAGAGTCATTATTGATACCTATCTTTAAGAAAGGAGACAAGTTCCAATGTGGAAATTAGAGAGGAATATCACTACTATCCACAAGCTATAAGATACTATCCGCAGTATTACTAAATAGACTAAAACCATATTCAGAAGACATATTAGGTGACTACCAGGCGGGTTTTAGACAAAACAGATTAACAATAGATCAGATATTTATCTTACGACAAATAGCCGAGAAACATTGGGAATATAAAAGAGATCTCCATAACATTTTTGTGGATTTTAAAAAGGCTTATGATAGTGTCCATAGGAATAGTCTATGGAATGCTATGCAGGAATTTGGAATACCAAGGAAGTTAATCAACATGACCAGACTATGCATGGAAGATACTTATAATATAGTAACATATAAAGGCAGGAAATCAGACCCCTTCCAAATAACATCTGGCTTGAAACAGGGTGATGCACTATCACCGCTACTCTTCAATCTGGCTCTAGAGAAAGTTGTAAGGAAGATAAAGGAGGAATGTGATATTGGAGGAACATCCAAGCTGCTTGGTTATGCAGATGATATAGATATTATAGGGCAAAGTGAACAAAAGACATTGGAAATATTGACTCACTTAAAGGAAAAAGCCCAACAGATGGGGCTGGTTATCAACCAAGATAAGACAGAATATATGGTAATTTCAAGAGACGGAATGGCTAAAAACTCTGGCCACATACAAATAGATAATATGACCATTAAAAGAACGGAAACATACAAATACCTGGGTACAATCTTCAACTGCTTCAACATCATAAGGGAAGAAATACAAACTAGAATCAACTCTGGAAATAATATATACTATGCACTACAACATCTGCTAAAATCAAAGGCGCTATCTCATAACACCATGATCACAATATACAAAACACTGATTAGACCAGTTGTGCTGTATGGCTCTGAAACCTGGAGTACAACGAAAGGAGACGAAGCCTTGTTACAAACCTTTGAAAACAAAAGTTTTAAGACACATCTTTGGACCCATTAGGGATACACAAAGTGGAGACACATCTTTGGACCCATTAGGGATACACAAAGTGGAGAGTGGAAAAGAAGAAGTAACAAAGACATTTATGATCTGTTTAAGTCCCCACTGGTATCATGAAGGCTAATAGACTACAATGGCTGGGGCATATAGAAAGAATGGAAGATAATAGGGAAACAAAACTCGCTTACACTCAGGAAATAAATGACCGTAGACCCCGAGGTAGGCCAAGAAGACGGTGGAGAGATAATACATGTACAGACCTACAAGCACTTGGAATCAACGACTGGCAAGAGAAGGTCCACCAGAGAGACGAATGGAGACGGATTGTATTTGCAGCAAAGAACCTCAATGGCTCGGAAAGCTGAAGAAGAAGAAGAAGAAGAAGATG
The DNA here is from genome assembly GCA_014155875.1 of Cepaea nemoralis. Lineage (NCBI taxonomy): Eukaryota > Metazoa > Mollusca > Gastropoda > Stylommatophora > Helicidae > Cepaea > Cepaea nemoralis. The sequence continues at coordinate 605,808 of JACEFZ010021078.1, forward strand.
TTAGTTAGTTAGCTAGCTAGCTAGCTAGCTAGCTAGCTAGCTAGTTAGTTAGTTAGTTAGTTAGTTAGTTAGTTAGTTAGTTAGTTAGTCGCGGCTTCAACTTCACGGTAACGGGTCGTCCCTATTATGCTCCGTTCCTGTGCCAGTGAATATCACACAAAATGCTCCTCACTGCCCTATGTGAACAATGGAATAGACAGGAGTATCTGCAAACCAACAGCCCGCACAGGTACACTGTGCATAATGCCGCCGCCAGAATGCCAACACAAAAGTCCTCCACGAGAAATACAGTTCATTGTCGATGGAAACGGCAGTTACCAGAAAGACTTCACTGACCCGGGTTTTATCCCGTATGGCTCGGCCTCTTTCCACAGGGCGACCCGCCGAAAGTGCCACCCAAAGCACGAACCCCGTAGCTCCAGCGACGACTTCCAGGTGTCTCCTGAAAAATGCACTCGTGAACCGAAAAGGCAAACCAGTCAATCCAGCAACAGCCCGCCTCCATCGTTCCGAACATGCAGTTCACACTACAAACTGCAAACAGATGTAAAAGCATTCCACGTGAAATTCATAGCTCACAGTGTTGCGCCACACACTCATTCACTCAGTAGCAGGGCGACAGAACCATAGCCTCCTTAGTCGCCTCTTACGACATGCATGGTAGGCAACAGTGTTACTATTCTTTGCTCCCCCGTATGGGCCCAGGCAACACACGGGCGTATGGGGATATCAACAAGCTTAAATTGACAGCTGCTTTCTTTGCATTTATTCATACTGTTTAAAGGTGAACAAAGAAGAAGAAACTGAAACTTGTTGATTTACAAGACCGATATCACACTGAATATTGTTGATGTACAAGACTGATATCATATTGAATCTTGTTGATTTACAAGACCGATATATTACTGAATTTTTCTGATTTACAAGACTGATATCACACTGAATCTTGTTGATTTACAAGATTGGTATCTTACTGAATTTCTCTGATTTACAAGACTGATATCACACTGAATCTGGTTGATTTAGATGACTGATATCACACTGAATTGTTTTGATTTACATAAATTATATCACAGCGAATCTTGATGATTTAGAAGAATATGGTATCATGGTTTACAAGAAGAATACATTTAGAGGTGTTTCCATCATATACTGTTTACAGCTTTCTTCTGTCTCCATGTACACATTGCATAGTTCTTTCTGTATATTAGAGGTACTGAGTTTTGCTGCTTAAGAAGATGATTCTGTTATATCAAAATGTTTGAGTATGTCCAAGCTGTATATCTATGGGGTTACAGCCTACTTTATTTTTGTAAATTCTTTTTGCTGATTAGCAACAATGGCATCATGATGAATCATGTTGGTTTACAACAATGATACCAAATGAGTCATGTTGGTGTTATGTTTTTACATTGCCCAGTCTGCTTTTTTGTATTTCCACCTCAAGAGGGAGCTGCTTTCACTCACAAGCTCATTTTCTACAGTTAGAAAGACTGGTTGATGGGCACTGTCACCAAGTTGTTTCCCAACAATTTGTGTGATGTTCCACTCCAGGTCTGGTGAATGAAAAGCCAGGTCAGGTGTAGTTGTAGTGTCCCATGATCTCGAGTAGAAGGTATGTGGGTCAGAAGGCCTGTTCATGAATATGAATCTATTCTCATCCTGTCAGTCTTCCAGTCTTTCTCCTCTCTGGTCCATGTGGTCATAGCCCAATCAGTTTTTCTTTAATGGTAGTGTGTCCAGTGCCGGTGGGCAGACACTTTGACAGTAGTAAATGATCAGATGTAGATATGTATTGTCTTACTTAAGTTTAAGCGTCTGATACTTGGTCCCTTCCGTGTAAACTTCAATTTGGGAAGCAGTGATGTCGTTCTTTACAAAGGTCAGTATCCCACCCTTTCACCTGTCCTTTTGGTCTTATTGGTAACACTGGCAGCCTCTGATTTTGAAGTATATGCTTTCATTGAGCTGAGTTTCTTGAAGACACTTGTTCTTGATTCAAGATATTTTCTAGCTCTATTGTTTTTTGTTACTGACTCCCTCTGCATTCCAGTGCATTATTTTCAGTCTTTGTTTGGCATGGCCGGACATTTTATTCTCAGGTTCCCTGGCTTCACAAGACATCAAGAAACGACCTTCCGTCATTTTGGTTGGACCCTTTTGGGGCATAGATCCCGGTACTAGCTGTCCTGGGAGTCCTTAGCAGGGCGAGCACCATAACGTTTTACAGTAATCGACATATTTCATGGCGGTATTGTCTGCATTTTCTGTCTAGTTGGATGCAGACTGAAAGAGACGTACAGAAATCTGTTGGCACTTGTACCTACTCCTCGCCAGGTTCTAAGTCCTCAAGTGAACATACCTGTTGAAGAATGTCCTCGGCTTGACCCATACACTACCTTCCTCTTTTTAACCTACTGCCCTTCACCTTCCTAATTTCACTATGCAGAGGATGTTGTGTGTTTGCGTTAACTCTGAGGTAGGCTCGTGCTCTGAAAATTTGTATTCTGTCTTCAATGGTTGGAAAATCAAGAAGTTACTGCATCGCCCTGCATGCTGTATCTCTTGTACATCCAAGAATAATGCGCATGGTTTCGTTCTGTATCCTTTCCATCCTTTCTATCTGCTTACAGCTGAGAGTCAGGATAGCCATCCCATACTCAAAAACAGACATGACCAGCCTTTCGTACAGAAGACATAGATGGCGCTGCTCACCTTTTGCTGCCGCCATCACCCGCATCGCAGCCAAACCCCACTTGGCCTTTGTTATCACCTGGTCTATGACACAGACAAAATATGAGATGAACTGACAGATCTCTGATCAAACACATTCTGCATTGATTAGATAGTCACACTATTGATTAGTTAGTATCTGGTGCAAAGCATAGAAATGAATTCAGAACTATGTCTTAATAATCAAGATAAAAAGCAAGACCTTGGCAATGCTTTGGCCATAACAATAGCTAACACTGAAAACACATGATACATCTGAAACTTTATGCAGCATGCAAAAATCACATAAATTCACTAACCTTTTGAACCTTTACTCCCAGAGAAAACAACTTTCTGCAAATGAAGTTGGAATTTGTGTCCAATGTTTGACCCTTTAAAATCTCATCACCTATAACTTAAGAAGTATTCATATGTAAATATTCAACAGTACTCAATTTTTCAAACACTTTATCAACCGGTGATAATCTATATGATCTGTCATTTTACAATCCAACAGTAACATTACCTTTAAAAATGCAAGCTGTTCTATTGAAAGATCATTTTAAAATGTGTCCATATCTATATGTGATGGATGCAGCCATTATTGTAATGAGTGACATTAATGCAAAAGTAGAAGAAAACATTATGGAAATACAACTGGAGAATACAAACTTGGAGAAGACAATGATAGAGGAAACAAACTAATTGAATGGGGAGAGATAAACAAGAAGATTATTGAAAACAGATGGCTTAAGCAACACCCTAGACATGTTTGGACATGGAGGAGTCCTGTGAAAGATGTGTGCAATATCAAATTTATGAAATCTTAATTAAGAGAAGATTCAAAACTGCACTGCAATCAGTCAAAAAATATACGAGCGAAGACTGTTAACAGTAATCACATTCCTGTGGCTGGAAAAGTAAGGTTACAACTTCAAAAGATAAAAGAAAAACCAGGAACACTAAATAACACATACAAAGAAAATTGAAATATTTTGGTCACTTGGAACGTCGTGGAAGTTTGGAGGGGTATATGCCTGGGAAGAGAGGAAGAGGAAGGCCAAAGAGAAGATAGGTGCAGGATGTGGCAGCTGATCTCCAGATGGGTGTATTGGATGAGGGACATCTTACTTATGACCGAGAAGTTTTCCGGACAGTTGTTATGGGAGCGAGGCTCTGCAAGGGACATGCTACTGAATGAATGAATGAATGAATGAATGAATGAATGAATGAATGAATGAATGAATGAATGAATGAATGAATGAATGAATGATACACCATCAGTGAAATGCTTTAGTGAAAATAGAAAGATCTGAATGTAAATGAGAAATTTAAAGAGATGTAATAACAAGGACAGAATAATTGATAAAAAATAGTGGATCAAACAATAGGTCAGATGAATTTTTCCAGATTGTCTGGTCAGGCTAAGAAACACTAGACTATTGACAAACAGCAATAATCATTCCAGTATGGAAAAATAAAGGAAATAAGAAAGACTGCACTAATTATAGAGAAAATAGGGAAAGTTTAACAGCAGGAGAAAGACGCTCTGAGCCATGTCTCAATTTTCCTTTCTGTTTCTATTTCATAAGGCTTATGATAGTGTCCATAGGAATAGTCTATGGAATGCTATGCAGGAATTTGGAATACCAAGGAAGTTAATCAACATGACCAGACTATGCATGGAAGATACTTATAATATAGTAACATATAAAGGCAGGAAATCAGATCCCTTCCAAATAACATCTGGCTTGAAACAGGGTGATGCACTATCACCGCTACTCTTCAATCTGGCTCTAGAGAAAGTTGTAAGGAAGGTAAAGGAGGAATGTGATATTGGAGGAACATCCAAGCTGCTTGGTTATGCAGATGATATAGATATTATAGGGCAAAGTGAACAAAAGACATTGGAAATATTGACTCACTTAAAGGAAAAAGCCCAACAGATGGGGCTGGTTATCAACCAAGATAAGACAGAATATATGGTAATTTCAAGAGACGGAATGGCTAAAAACTCTGGCCACATACAAATAGATAATATGACCATTAAAAGAACGGAAACATACAAATACCTGGGTACAATCTTCAACTGCTTCAACATCATAAGGGAAGAAATACAAACTAGAATCAACTCTGGAAATAAGATATACTATGCACTACAACATCTACTAAAATCAAAGGCGCTATCTCGTAACACCAAAATCACAATATACAAAACACTGATCAGACCAGTTGTGCTGTATCACTCTGAAACCTGGAGTACAACGAAAAGAGACGAAGCCTTGTTACAAACCTTTGAGAACAAAATTTTAAGACGCATCTTTGGACCCATTAGGGATACACAAAGTGGAGTGTGGAAAAGAAGAAGTAACCAAGACATTTATGATCTGTTTAAGTCCCCGCTAATCACTGGTATCATGAAGGCTAATAGACTACAATGGCTAGGGCATATAGAAAGAATGGAAGATAATAGGGAAACAAAACTCGCTTACACTTAGGAAATAAATGACCGTAGACCCCGAGGTAGACCGAGAAGGCGGTGGAGAGATAATACATATACAGATCTACAAGCACTTGGAATCAACGACTGGCAAGAGAAGGTCCACCAGAGAGGCGAATGGAGACGGATTGTATCTGCAGCAAAGAACCTCAATGGCTCGGAACGCTGAAGAAGAAGAAGAGGAAGTTTCTATTTCATATTTTGGTTTCACATTTTTCTTTTATATCACTATTGTTATCAATTTCTTGATTTCAAGCGGAGTCCCTTTTTTATCACTTTCTGTTTCCAGAGTCCAACAATTGTTGTAGATCTTTTGCATTTTCTGCCACCAATACTTTGTCATCTGCATAGCGTAGATTGTTTATATTATAACCTCTGATTAATATTCCTGGTTTCTCTTTAATCTCTCTCATTATTACTTCGCTGATCCGGTGACAAAATACATCACTGTCTTTACTCCTAGCTTTATTTTTTCATAATTGCACTCTTTTATTTCCCATTTTAATTGCTGCTACTTGGTTCTAGTAAATATTCTTTATTATTCTTAGATCTTTCCCATCAATGTTGGTATCTTCCAATATTTTAATCAACTCATCATGTTTTACTTTATCAAACACCTTGGTATAATCAAAAAGGCACAAATATATGCCTTTCTGTGTCTCTATTGATCTTTCTATTAGTGTTCGTAATGTATGTATTATATATAATCAATATATACATTAGTGACTAACTAACTAACTAACTAATGCAGACAAGAAAACCCGGCTGCTGTGGAGGCGGAAGTACAAGCTTTGACCTTCGAGAATTCTTTTGAGGGTGATGCTATCATTTACACAGATGGGTCGGTCGTTCGACAAGTGAGAAGTTCATGGGCTTTTACGGCTCAGGCCGGAGGGAGAAATGTGAAGGAAGATTCTGGTGCTTTTGCTTTGACCACAAGTAGTCTGACTATGGAAGTCATGGCAGTAAGTAAAGCAATAACATGGCTCGAGACACAGACATTCACTAGGACATGTTTCCTTAGTGACTCAATGAGCATGCTCAAGAAGATAGAGATGGGGTGGATCCGAAGAGAGTGGCTGCTGTCTCTGGCGCAGTCTCAGCTGGCAAAGATTAGTTTCATTTTCATGCCAGGGCATGCAGGTGTATGAAGAAATGAGCGGGCTGACAAGCTTGCAGGTTATGCTACTGTGGCAGGCAGAAGAGCCATGGACCAGGCTGACATTATGAATGCTCTACGAGAAGTAAGACTTTTGCGAGAACCAAATGATCACTGTGAATCTACATACAACCATAGTCAGACTGCGAGAACAGCAAATTAAAAGAGGTGTGGCCAAACAAGAACACTACATGGGAAGCCAAAGAAGATTAATAAACCAACACAGAACTGGTATCATCAGTTGCTACACGCTGCAGGATTTACTGAGGAGGGGATCCGAGCACTTATGGACTGAATGGTTCGATGTGCAATGAGGATGATT